>CM029642.1:57219980-57688032 GCA_017311315.1 Dendrocalamus latiflorus
GAGGCACACAGGAAAACACAAAACTCCACCATCAAGACTGCAGGTACTCACAATGATGACACTATTGACTTCTATGGGACAATTATAGACATTATTGAGTTGAATTACACTAAGAACAGCAAAGGAGATAGATCTGTTATCTTATTACGGTGTGAATGGTACAATCTTGAGGGAAGGACATACCAGATGAAAGATGATGGTTACTTCAAGAGCATTAACATCGAAGGCCGATGGTATAAGAATGATCCTTTCATTCTAGCCACAGAAGCTTCACAAGTATTTTTCTTGGAAGATACAAAGTTAGGTCCATGTTGGTGAGTGGTACAAGAATTTGGCCACCGACATATATTTGATGTTGAAGAGTCCGACGGAAAACAACCAATCCATGAACAAGTACAGATGAGATGTCAGGAGGCATACCAAGAGGACAATACTTCGTCAGGAGATTGTACAGTGGGAGACATTTATCCTAATATGGATTTGTTGCACATGGATAATCAACCAGGCAGCCCTATTAGTGCAGACCTTGTCGAGAGCATCCGTCGACATCAACAAACACCTCAAGGTGATGAAACAGACGACGAAGATGAAACCTTCCTTGAGTACCATAGTCAAGACGAAGCGAGTATATCAGAAGAAGATAGTGATGATGACTAACCTTTGCATTTCTGGAGCTATTTGTGAACCATGAACTTCTATTAGCGATTCTGTTGTATCTGAATTATGCTATTGAAATTTGTATATGAATTATGAAATTGTAAGACCTTGTATGCAATGATTCTGTTTCATGTTAAACTTGATTTATGATTCTATTCTATGCACATGTAACCTATTGGAAGTTACATACAGGCTATATGCTGCCAAAATATCATAGATATGTTATATGCTGCCCAGAATTCATTGAGATGATATATACTACAAAAATTCTGGGTTTTTATGACAACCTGAGTACCTGACAGTGTCATGGAAATTACAGGATCTGTCATGATATATATATGCTGGAAGTTACATGTCAATGCAACTAGGTATCTCCGATCTGTTCCAGGTCGGGAAGCTTATATGAGGGAGGAGATGACTGAAGTCATGGTTCCCTTCCAGATATCCAGGCTGTAAAAGAAGAACAGGCCTATCTATTTAGCAGTGTCAGCGCGTTATTCAATTTAACACTAGCTGCTTCATTGTGTTGCCTTCAAAACTGTTTGTTCAGCCTATTTAAAGCAAAATCCATAGGAATATACTTTGGTGCTTCAAAGTACATGAAGAAACAATGCTGCACATGCTGCCAAAATTTCATCACACACATGTTACACATCAAAGCAAAAGGATGTTTAATTCCAACTCATCAGAAAGGCGCATATTCCAACAGCACAAAGGCACATATTTCATACCAACTGCAAATACATCCTGGATAAACAGGTTCAATACAACATGTCCTAGCCTACTTCATCATCATAGCCAAAAGCATATCAAATGTGGCCAACATATCCAACCTACTTCAAAACATGTCCTACTTCATCATCATTGCCTACTTCAACACTACAGTTACAACCAAAAGGATGGCCAACACCAGGAATGTTACATTCAGACAACCACACACAAGACAAATGCACTTCCATGCCTTCCCTGTTCTTGCCAACCATTTCCTTCACCTTGTTCAGATTCTTCTCTAAGCTATCAATTTTTTCCACCAGCTCAAGAACTTCTGTTGTCGAAGCTGCTGCAATGGTCGGGAGCTGACAGTAGATAACCATTATCATGAAGGAACACCACATATTCTTCCTCCAACCAATACCTAGTACATGTCCCCTGTATCCAAATTAAAAACAACAGGCAAAATTAACATCAATAGTGCAGCCACTGAATGCTAAAAACACTACCATTCTCAGGCATGCCCATTCAAACAAGAATGAATTTGGGCAATGCAAAATGATTATAACACTGACATTTTGATAGTTCTTCCTGGGGCACTTGAAAAATCTCCTTCCAACGTTATACTCAGACTGCGTGGTAGTGGCAGCAAACACCCTCACGTCCTTGCAATCTGGGCACATTATCAACGGCAACCCAGTCACATCATCAATCGCGCCTGCAGCTCGACAGCAGTGGGCGGAGGCGCTGCAGCAACAACAGCAAAGGGGTGCGGGTTGCCAGGAAACCCTAGCTGCGCTTGACCGCCGAGTGCGAGCGGTAGATGACGACGCCTGCGCATGATACTTGAGAGAGCTGGGATTGATTAGGCCTCACACATCAACTGGAAAGGGGGAAGGTGAGCGACGGGGAAAGGCAACGGAGCGGGAACGGGGAGGGGGGATGAGGGCGGCACTGCCACAATGGCGCACCTGGGACTAGGAGCACACCGCCGACCAACGAGATGGAGTCACCGCCGGTCACCGGATATCCGCGCTCCGCCGGGCGGGGCTTGCAGCGAATCTGCGCGCTGGCTCCGCCCAGAGGCCGTCGTGCCGTCAGTTGGGGAGATGGGGAGCTGGCTCCGCCCAGAGGCCGCCGCGCCGTCAGTTGGGGAGATGGGGAGCTGGCTCCGCCCAGAGGCCGCCCGCCGCTCGCCGCCGTCTTCAGTTGGGGAAATGGGGAATGAAAACTGGTCAACAGAGAAGGGGTCAAGGGTCCACCTCCTATTGGGGGTATATTGACGTTGGGGGCCGTCATGTTTGAAATAACAAACAGTGACGCTCCACAGCCGTCACATAAAACAACACATATCGTCATAAAAACCGCCACCGTCAGCCGGCTCCTGGCGACTTGCATTTTGTGACGACACTTGGTACCTTTATGTGACAAAAAAATAGCTTCATCATAAATAGTTCTGGCTGTCCTGATTTTATGACGCTACAGACTTTGCGTCATATTATGATATATTATATGACAAAAATTTGCCCCCGTCATGAGGATTTTTGTCATAGAAAGAAGGATTTCTTGTAGGTTGAGGGCAGTTTTCCTTTCCTGAGTGAAAACGAGACACCTCCGTCGATGGCGGATGATGAGGTCCAGCTAATGAATAGAAACGAGTTGAGGAAGGAGAGCAGGGCGTGAGCGAAAGAGCTGTTGCAGACGTAAGTTGTTGGCCGCCTGTGTAAGGTTGCGGCCAAACAACTCTTGATGGATAGATGAGAGGAAGGAGATCAAAAGAATATTAGATGCCATTATTGAGAAATCTAGTGAAGAAGATGAGGGAGAGGACAATTTAGAAGAGATTGAGTTTGTGGTATCAAGGAATTGTACACCGCACTGCAAATAAAGCCATAATGGTGTGGAAATTTAAGGTCACTTCCATCGGAATATTAACAGGCAAGAATAGGGTGCGCATATTTAAGCGTTATTATAGACAGTTCGTATAACAAACCATCTCTGATATGGCATTATCACAAATAGTTTGTATAACAAACCGTCTGTGATAATGACACGTCAATGATCCGTGGCATATCACCTAGGATTTCGATCTCGCCTGTCCATTCTCTCCTCATCGAACGGCAATCACCGGTTCCTCCCATTTCTCACCCCTTATTACTCCCCTCTCCCTTTCCACTGGTAGGCACACTTGAGTTCCACCGGCATTGCTCCTAGTTCATCCACTCCTAGCTTATTCCTTCATCCTCCCCTCGATGATGCTGACTACCGCCGTGAGCTAGCACTTCCGGTTGTGACACAACAGTTCATTGCATAAGGCACTCTTGTCGTAAGTGTCGTAAGAGTGTCTTGTTCAGTGTCACCCGTCGTGACATAAAGGTGACACTACCGCCACCTCTCCTTCATTGCCGGTGTTATCCAGCCGCCATCCGATCCCCTCCCCTTTCTTCCTTGATGGTAGGAGTCAAGGACATCTAGCTCACGCGCTGTGTCAGGTGCAAGAGGGCCTAGGCATCGCGCACTGCAATCCAGTTTCTACTGTCTGCTAGGATCTCTGCTTCTTGTATGTTCTTGCCATGTGTAAGAGTTGGGTTCATAGGATTAGGAGATGTGTTCTTGTCATGTTCTTGTTATGTTAGATGGTAACCTGTTTAGGATTTTGGCCTTGCAAGATTCAAAGTTGGTTCCACAAAAATCATCTCTTGGTGACTCAAACTCAACTTTTATCTTGTCTTGTTTTGCTACATATGTCTTCTATTAATTTGAACCTATGAATGTGAACAAGACTCTTCTTATATGTGATATAAAGAATGTGCAGTGGGTGGCCAAGTTTCAATTGCCCGCAGATGTTTACAGCTTTGGGGTTTTTCTTGAAATATTTACTTGAAGGAGGCCAACAAACAACATGTTTAAGGACAGAGTGAGCATTGCAAAATTCATAAAGATGAAATTTTCTGACAAGATATTACAGATTGCTAATCCCCAGCTGCTACGATAGTTGGAGCTTTGCCAAGAAACTCTAGTGGCCGCGGAGAAAAAGGGTGTACAATGTTTGCTTTCTGTGCTAAACATTGGACTTCTGTACCAAGCCATCCCCAAGTGAACGCATCAACATGCAGGAGGTGGCTGCAAAGCTGCATGGACTTTTGTCTCAGAGGAGATCGAATAAGCAGTTCGGTTACTTTAGGAGCTGTACTTTTGTTTGAATAAGTTACAGCAAACTGGTCATTTTTGTTGCAAAGCATGTGTGTCTTTCCTGTTTATGTGTAATCGCTATTCTTTTGAATAAAGTGTAAGCGATCATAAGGTCATGTACAATGGTGTAATGTCAACTATCTATAAATCTTGTCACATAGGACACGAGATGTTATGGAGAGAGAGGGAGTATAGATAATTGGGTTGTTTCTTATATAGTAGTCGACTGTAACATGATAAACAAGATACATTATGTCGTAAAGTTGTCTATAAAGACATGCAAAAAGACAACCTATTGTATAAGCTGTCTTTAATATCGTCTATAGATGATATAGAGGATATTATATCTAGCAGTTATCTATACCATTGTACATGCCTTAAATACACCTATACGAGTCCCACAAATGTGGTGTATCTTGGTTTTAAGGCCAGTGTATGCTGCAATTATCATCTTGCGTCTTGTGTAGTCCTTGGTATGTTGTGTTCAAATTGGCTCCAAAATAAGTTGCATTCATATTAAGCATTCTATTACATAATAACCTTCTCTTATGATTTTATAGCTAAAATCTGAAACATTTTTTTCTAATTTAGCCAAGAGCTCAGGCATTCACTCAAGTAGGCGGCAGATACCCACGCTGAATCCTAGGACACGAAACCAGCTACCTCTTCACCAACTCCTTTACATCGTTAGGTGTGCATCTGATAAAACAAAGAACTTAACGAGTTCATGTCAAATACAATCTAGAAATAACTAAAAATTCAGAATAAACCTAAAATAAAATTAGTAATTTGATTTTCATATAAATTCCTAAGTAAAATACCTAAATGAATACAATTTGGAATAAAATTAAACAAAAATTAGCAATTATATTTGTATACATATTTCAACTAAAATAACTGAATTTCAAAATAAAAAATAAAACAAATGAACAATTTGATTTTGATATCAATTCCAAAGTAAAATCCCTAAATAGCTATAATTTAGAATAAAATTTAAGAAAAACTAGTAATTAGATTTGTACATTAGTTCCAACAAAACAATTCAAAATAATAAAAAAGAAAATTTGCAATTTGATTTTCCAAATGAATTAAAAAGTAAAATCCCTAAATAATTAAAATTCAGAATAAATTGAATAAAATTAGTGATTTGATCTGCATTCAAACTCTAATAAAAAAATAACTAAAATTTTAAATAAAAATAAAATTATAACGAGGATAACACGAATGATGTTAGAGTACACCATGAAAGAGTGCAATTGCAAAGGACATTGATCCATGGGAAAGCAAAGAGCCGAGATAGCGATGGTAGAGATAAGGATAATGTCATGCTGCTCATCTTAGCTGTATGGTGAGGACAATGTCGTGCTGCTTGCCAAGGCCATTGAAAAGAAAGGTCAATGCTAAAACGAGTAAAGGACCATGACGACAGTGGTGAGCATCGGTGTTGTCGAAGAAGTCGGTGGCCAAAGAAGCTCGATGATTGGGAAATCCTGGAAGAGAGGAGATGAAGCCTTGTAATGAAAATGAGTTATAGATGATACAGGGTCATTGGGTAACAAGAAGCGTGCTATCTGTAGTGAGGGGCATGATAGCACCGGCAATAGCGAGAAGATTCTCTATATCGTTAAATAACGACTAAGCAAATATGCCAACATCAGTAAATATTGGGGATCACCGCGGTTAGTGAGGAAGCCACAATATTGAGTTAGCCAACTTCGAAAAAGAGGAGTGACCGACACGGGAGAAGAGGATATCAAGAACACATAACATTATGCATCTGTACAAATAGAAGCGTAGGCGTCTATACAAATAGAAGCGTGGACATATAAAAGCATAGGAGCAAAGAGCTACATGATTAAAATTTGGAAGGGCCAGCAGCTGAGAGGGATCATTAAAATTTGGGCTTATTGTTAGAGATTGAAGCAGAAAAGATGTGGCGGTGAGAAGAGATAATTGACATATGGTTTGGTGGGGTAGCAGGCATGTGAAGGAAGATAAGTTCAAGGTAGGTCGCCCATTGTGCATTGGTGTGTACGTGAGCAAGGTAGTCTAATACCATGTAAACTAATAAGATAATTTACTATCATATAATCAATGTATTGCTTAAGATTAAATAGAGGTACATGTGCATACATATATTTAAAAAAAAAGAGTAACTAATAGAGGAAGAATAGGAGTGTGCAGCTATATGATCCATGTATGATGGAGAGTGATTATGTTTCTAAGAAGCCCAATAACTTATTCTGCTCAATGATTTTCTTCTATCAAAACTTATACTTCAATTACGTTCCTCAAGTTATATTTTTCTTCAAGCTTTATTGTCATTTTCGATGCTTATGATATCTTAGAAATCTAGTAGCTGATAAGATAAGTAAATATATTCTGAAGCATCTAAGTTATATTATTTAATACTAAAAACTTTGAAACAAATTTAGTCGTGTAAATAGTGAGCCACACTGCTAGAATCTAACAATTGAAGGACGAGGAAGCTTTTATTAAACCTGTCCAATTCCAAAGAATATATGCGATTAGATGTTGTTCAAATTTATGCACGTATAGTTTGTATATTGAATGTTTACCCACTTTCGTCTGCCTAAACGTTTTTTGCATTTTGCCACAACGTTATCGCTGGATTGTAGTATATATTATCCTCTGTAAGGTATTGTATGTATACCTGTATAAGCTAAGTACTACATGAGATTTTATTAAAGCTGCCTTGATTTGACTGGTTGATGGCGACAAGCTAGGGAGACCTATAAATATAGTGTTTATTTAGATTTATAAGTTTATATTTTTGGTTTTTTTTATTTTAGCGGCTAAAAATGTACGGTAGCTATTGTTAACTTTTTTAGCGTAATTAAAATTAAAAAGTTATATCATCATAAATAGTATAAAAAAATAAGAGAAAACTAAAAAGCTAAAAACCAGAAGTTAGAAATAGAGTCTCGTCAGAGTACAGCCAAAGAGACCCAGAGCAGCATCGATTAGCCGCGCGCGCATGAGGAGTGCCGTACTTTGACGTGATTAACTGGAACGGTGCGTGAGGCTCAGCGCGGCCTGGCGTGAGTCTCCTCGCCGGCTATTGCTCCATCGGTGCTTGCCTCTCGCCAAGCGGGCCATTTTTGCATGGCCACTGATCAATCGTAAGCGTACTGTTATAAAACACACGATAAAAATAAAAGATCAAAAGAATATACACGAATTTAGCATAAAAAATCTTTGTGAGAAACCTCATAACGGTCGCGCAAGCAACCCAAATTGTAACATATCCAAATGTTGATTGAAACATCAAATTCAGTTGTCCCCACAACCGACATTATTTATTTTCTTTAAAGCCTCCTCAATCAAGCGTAACCCAATTTGTATTCAAAACCTACAACTCTGCCCCGTACAAGATGACGGATCATCAAACAAATCGGCAATAATTAATCATTGCATAAATATCGTCAATGATAGGCACAATGACCTAAATTGCAATGGACTCCACCTCTAATAGAAGCAATGTGACGATCGACTGAACCAGGAGATCATCAACAGAGAATTTACTTTTATTCAACATGTCTATCCGGTGGTGACCGGTCTGACCTCCTTCTCTGGCCAGTCAGACTGCCAGGTCTGCAAGAATTTCAAAGAAATTGTAAATTTGTAAAATTCAAATTTTACATCTCTAAAATAGCAACGGTTTTTCATGACAAAACTCTAAACCTGCAAATTTATAAAATCCAAATTTTCACATCCCTAAAATAATAATAATTTATCGTAACAAAATCCTAAACATGCATCGTCCTTCAACCTCACCTGCCACTTCGGTCTCGGTGCGCTGCTCCACGTCGCCAGCGTATTGGATGGGTTCAGCGTAAGGACCGCAAGGTCAGGAGGACCCCACAGATTTCCAGTCAAGAAGGAAATTGTCACCTATTGCTCTATTGACCATTGAATAGTCAATAGTCTAGTTTGTTTTCTACTAGAACTACGAATTCTAATGCGAATTAGATTTCTCGTATTAGCATTGGTGACGTGTGTGAATCCATGTGTGGATTCAGGGGAAAAAACTGTACGTAGTGCCACAAATTCTACGGCGACTGCTTGATTTCATTGCTGCCTTGCTACGTGCATGAGAGTCAAGCTTGCGACCACTTTCTATAGCGCCTTGTCTATACCTATCATGTTGTTTCGGAGAGCATCATGCCGTCCTTTTGTTAGGATGGCTTGTGGAAATTAGGCCAGTCAAGTCAAGTCGTGGCTGGCGTTTTCATCTTCAATGACGATGTGAGAAGGCTGTCGCTTTCTCCATGTTCTTTGCAGAAACTAGGTCACTACGGAAGCCGTCTTTGACTGGTTCTATGTATATGAGTTCAACTGAAGAAGAAAACAGTTTACAAAACTGATTTTTTAAGAATACAAAACTGAAATTGAAGTAGCAGTTGAGTAGAAGATTAGATAGCTTTCCAGGAGTAGATGGTTGGCATGCCTATAAATGAAGATTGCAAGGCTGTAAGCAGATAGTAACTTACAGCTATGGCCGTTCTCCAACCGAAGTACGCAGCCTCTCTCTAATAGAAGTGATATAAAGGCATTGTAAGTTACATCTACTATTTGATGAAGCATATATATTTTTTTCTTTTTTGGGGTGGAAGAAACACATTGTTTTCTGTACAGTTAAGATGACATGTCCTTGCTGTTTTGATCACCCTAACTGTTTCCCCAAATGTCGAATGGTGGTGATCACAAGAACTTAAGGTGCACAAATGTCTTGCTTATCTTTGAGTTTGTAAATAGTGCTAATCTATATTCTAGAGTGTTTTAACTTTTTTTCGAGAGAGAAAGCACTGGTTTCTAATCAGGAATACAATTGTATGTGTATTAGCTACTTCTTGAGGACGTCCAGATGTCATTGTGCTTGTTACTCAATGCAAATACCAATTGAGGATAGATGCAAGAGTGTTTACTAAAAAAAGTAAGTTGTAAATAACAGGTCAATTATTGCTAGAAAAGTTTCTGTGTTGTACACAACATGCAAAATAAGTCAGAAATATATACACAATTTTCAGAGTTCAACAAGCGCAGCACATACACTAGTTGTTTTCTACCATCTGGTTTAGTTTTTCTCTTCTTTTTTTTGGAAAAGAAACTCCATACACAAGTGAGGAACGAGGAAACTAGGAGAAAATATATTATGAGTAAAAAAATACAAAAGAGATATACAAGAGGAGGGAGAGAGTATAAGGAAGATCACAATCAAAGTTTTGTTCAGTAGTTTTAGCAGGCAAATTCATGAATATTCAGCAGCATAGGATAATATAACTGATTAACTCCCGCATAATTGCAGGATTCTGAAGAAAATTCACATATCTGAATGACAATTAAATTAGTCAAGACTACAGTTATAATATTCAACATGCAGTGGCCGAAATTTTCACTTCTGTTGAATCTTGCTGATGGAATCGACAGCATACCAGAAATAACTAATTGACTCCCACGTAATTGCAGGACTCTCAAGAAAATCCACATATCTGAAAGCTAATTAGATTATTAAAGATAGGTTATAATAGTCAACCTGCAGTGGCTGGAATCTCACTTCTGTCGAATCTTGCGGAAGGACAGAAAGCAAGTCCTGAGGAAAGGAAAAGCTGAAGTAGAAGCAAAATCCTTCAGGTGCTTCACATGACACAAATGAATGTTTGCTAACATTAGCATTGGCTATCTTAAAAAGTCCTTTGTTTTCATGTTTGCATATAATCAAGTTCTAAACTCAACAAAGATAGCTAGCCATACATGAAGGTTACTACAATCGTGCAGTTCATCTTGGTGCTCATGATTTGCAATGCACATTTCTTCATCTATAGCTCGTTGTATGGAAACGAGACAGACCGGCTTTCACTAGAATTCAAGAAGGCAATCAGTCTTGATCCGCAGCAAGCCTTGATGTCCTGGAATGATAGCACACACTTCTGCCATTGGGAAGGTGCCTTGTTCCGGATTGAGACTCCATGTCGTATCACTTCTCTTAAACTTACAAATCGAGGTTTATTAGGGCAAATCTCTCCTTCACTTGGAAACCTCACATTCCTAGCAATTCTATCCCTTCCAGAGAATTCATTCATTACTAGGACGGATACCTGATCTTGCAAACAAATTCCAGAAGATTTGTCTCATCGCTTTCAAAGTCTGCAACTTGCAATTAATAATCTTACTGGAGCCATCCCTGTTTCTCTCGCCAATATCACAAGGCTGAAAAGGCTTAGTTGTCTATATAATAAAATCGAGGGCAACATCCCAAATAACTTTGCAAAGTTGCCTGGGCTGCCATTCCTGCACCTAGGTGCAAATAAGTTGGCAGGTTGGTTTCCACAAGCCCTCCTGAATCTTTCTACTCTAGTTGAACTTAGTCTTGCTTCCAATGATCTAAGTGGAGAGGTACCATCCAATATCGGTAACTATTTACCCAATCTCCAAAAGTTCCAATTAGACGGGAACTTCTTTCATGGGCATATCCCATATTCATTGATAAATGCTTCCAAGCTATACCTTGTCGATATATCAATTAATAATTTAACCGGGGTTGTGCCTAGCTCCATCGGCAAACTTATTAAACTGTCTTGGTTGAATCTTGAGTGGAATAAACTCCATGCACATAACAAGCAAGATTTGGAGTTATGAACAGCTTAGCGAATTGCACTGTGAGCTACAAATGTTCTCCATATATAATAATCTTCTTGAAGGCCATGTGCCAAATTCATTTGGAAACCATTCCACTCAACTCCAGTATGTACACATGGGACTAAATCAACTATCAGGGGTTTTCCATCCAGCATAGCAAACCTTTATAAATAATAATTCATTCAAAAATATAACAATATTTATTTAAAAGGTCATAAATATAAAAGTAATAGAATCATCTCTATGATTGTCTCTAGAGCATATCGCTAACACCAGCTTTGTACACTTCAATTCTACAAAACAGAATAGGACAGTCAACACCGGTGTGAACCTTGAGGAGGATATATGTTCACAAAAATCGTCTAGGGAGGAGAAATATATATAGTCTTCGCGATCTTGTTTCAAAATATAAGATGTGTATATAAATTTAATGACTTTTTCTTTTTGTTTGCCTTTATTTATCTTCACTCTCACTTCAACATTTATGAGTAAGCACCAACACTAATTATTCTCTCTTATTTCTAAGACATTAACACCATGTATATCATGATAATTTTTCATTACTATTCTCTTGGTTTCATGTTCTCCTTAATCCTCTTGCTTAACCAAAATACGCTTCATAAAATGAAAAGAAACTAAGGGAGAACCTGATACTTAGGAGTTTTCTTTTTTTTCTTTTACGACATGAGGGAAAAATCGAGCAGCGGCATAAATTACGCACTACCCTTCAAGATCAGATAGCATCAGGACACTACTTAATTAATAGCTGCTCTGCTGTGTTGCATTAGATTCAAGCTTGTGGCCACTTTTTGTAGTACTACCTTGTCAAGAACTAGTCTACTAGATGGTTATCACTTGGCAGTAGGCATGCCTATAAATGAAGGTTGCATAGGAAATACGTAGGATCCCGAGAAAAGTAGTAGACTAGTACTGTTTGATGAAACCTTTGTTTTTTGAAGGGAGGAAGAAACGCAAAAGAAGGAACAGGAAGCAGACCTCGAGAAAAGGAAAAGCTGAAGTAGTGGAAAGAAAAAAACAGTCAGGTACTTTACATATATCCCAACTAAAATGAATATATGTAATTTGATAGCTAACATTTATTCAGTATTACCTGAACTTTCCCTTTTTTCTCTGTCTACGCATATATAATAAAGGCCTAAATTCAACCAAGGTAGCAAGGCTAGCCATGAAGGATACTGCAATTGGACAGTTTTTGTTGGTGCTCATGGCTTGCTGTGCACATGTTGTTATCTGCTCCTTTAATGGAAACGAGACGGATAGGCTGTCACTACTTGAATTCAAGAAGGAAATCAGCCTCGATCCACAACAAGCTTTGATTTCATGGAATAATAGCAATCACTTCTGCAATTGGGAAGGTGTCTCGTGCAGCTTGAAGAATCCACATCGTGTCATGTCTCTTAATCTTACAAATCGAGGTTTAGTAGGTCAAATCTCTCCTTCACTTGGGAATCTAACATTCCTTAAGTATCTAGCCCTGCCTGAAAATGCATTCACAGGACAAATCCCTCCTTCCCTTGGTCACCTGCATCGCCTTAAAATCCTCAACTTGAGTAATAACACGCTACAAGGAATTATACCTGTTTTTGGAAACTGTTCAAAACTCAAGGTTCTATGGATGAGGCAGAATAATCTAGTTGGGCAAATTCCTGCAGATTTGTCTCCAGACCTTCAACAGCTGCAACTTTCACATAATAATCTTACTGGAACCATCCCTTCTTCTCTTGCCAATATCACCACACTTAGTATGCTTAGTTGTGCGAGTAATATCCTCCAAGGCAACATCCCAAATGAGTTTGCGAAGTTACCCACCCTAAAGTACTTGTATGTAGGTGGCAATATGTTTACAGGTGGGTTTCAACAAGCCATCTTAAATATTTCTACTCTTGTTGAAATTAGCCTTGATTCGAACCATTTAAGTGGAGAAATACCATCCAATGTCGGTAACTCTCTACCCAATCTCCAACTGTTCCAATTAGATGGCAACTTCTTTCATGGGCATATCCCCTCTTCTTTAACAAACGCTTCCAAGCTATTTTACCTTGACATATCAGAAAATAATTTCACCGGGGTTGTGCCTAGCTCCATCGGTAAACTTACCACACTGTCTTTGTTGAATCTCGAAGGGAATCAACTCCAAGCACGTAACAAGCAAGACTGGGAGTTTATGAATAGCTTAGCAAACTGTAGCGAGTTACAAGCTTTCTCGATATGGAACAATCATCTAGAAGGACAGGTACCAAGCTCATTAAGTAACCTTTCCGCTCAACTTCAATATCTATATTTGGGACAAAATCAATTATCAGGGGATTTTCCTTCTGGCATAGCATACCTTCCAAACCTAATTAGTTTAGGGTTGTATGACAATAAGTTTACAGGAGAGATACCACAATGGCTTGGAGCTATCAAAACATTGCAAGTACTATCCCTAGATGACAACGTCTTTACAGGGTTTATTCCATCCTCCCTTTCCAATTTATCTCAACTGACAGAACTTTATCTAGATTCAAACCAATTCGTTGGGAACATACCGCGAAGCTTTGGAAACCTTCAAATCCTTTCAATATTAAGCATTCCCAATAACAATCTTCATGGTAGGGTACCAAATGAGATCTTCAAAATTCCAACAATATCACAAATTGATTTATCGTTCAACAACCTCGATGGACAACTTCCTATTGAAGTAGGCAACGCCCAGCAACTCGTATATTTGTATCTTTCATCCAATAAGCTATCTGGAGATATTCCTAACACTTTGGGTAATTGTGAAAGTATGGAAAAGATCAAGTTGGACTGGAATACTCTCAATGGAAGCATCCCCACTTCGTTAGGCAACATAAGTAGCCTTAACGTGCTCAACTTGTCTCACAACAACTTAACTGGGACAATACCAGCGTCTCTTGGCCATCTACAACTTCTTGAGCAACTAGATTTGTCATTCAACCATCTTAAGGGTGAGGTCCCAACAAAAGGAATATTCAACAATGCAACTGCCATAGAAATTGATGGAAATATGGCGCTTTGTGGTGGGGCACCGGAGTTGCACCTGCTTGCATGTTCTGCCATGCCTTTGAATTCAACTAAGCACAAGAAATCTATTGTACTTAAAGTAGTGATCCCATTAGCTAGCATGGTGTCACTTGCTATGGTGATCTCTGTTTTGTTTCTGTGGAGAGGAAAACAAAAGAGAAAATCTATATCTTTGCCCTCATTTGGTAGGAAATTTCCCAAAGTTTCTTATAACGATCTTGCCAGAGCAACAAATGGATTCTCAACATCCAATCTAATCGGCAGAGGAAGATACAGTTATGTATATCAAGGAGCATTGTTTCAAGGCAGAAATATGGTTGCCGTCAAAGTCTTTAGCTTGGAGACAAGGGGAGCACAAAAGAGCTTCATTGCAGAATGTAATGCTTTAAGAAATGTGCGTCATCGTAATCTAGTTCCTATCCTTACTGCATGCTCAAGTATTGATGCTAAGGGAAATGATTTCAAAGCCTTAGTGTATGAGTTCATGCCACGAGGGGACTTGCATGCATTACTATACTCAACTCGAGATGATGAGAACACTTCAACTTCAAACCACATTACACTGGCTCAAAGGTTAAGCATTGTCGTGGATGTAGCAGATGCATTGGAGTACCTCCACCATAACAACCAAGGAACTATTGTTCATTGTGATCTGAAGCCTAGCAACATTCTTTTGGATGACAATATGACAGCTCATGTTGGAGACTTTGGCCTTGCTAGGTTCAAAGTTGATTCCACAACATCATCTCTCGGTGACTCAAACTCAACTTCTTCACTTACAATAAAGGGAACCATTGGATATGTGGCCCCAGGTAATGTCTAATTTCTTATTGTTCTATGTCTCCATATAACTTGAGCACAAATTACTTATTTTCGCAAACTGTGCTAACATGTGACTAACTTTTCTTGTATGGGGTCTACTACAGAGTACGCTGATGGTAACCAAGTCTCAATTTCCTCAGATGTTTATAGCTTTGGAGTTGTTCTCCTTGAAATACTCATCAGAAGAAGGCCAACAGATGACATATTTAAGGACGGATTGAGCATTGCAAAGTTCACAGAAATGAACTTTCCTGACAAGATATTGCATATTGTTGATCCCCAGCTGCGACAAGAGTTGGACTTTTGCCAAGAAACCCCAACGTCCATGAAGGAAAAAGGTGTACGCTGCCTGCTTTCTATGCTCAATGTTGGCCTTTGTTGTACTAAGACGCCCTCGAGTGAACGCACCAGCATGCAGGAGGTGGCTGCAAAGTTGCACAGAATTAGGGATGCATATTTCAGGGGGAACTAAAGAAGCAGTTCAGTGTTGTCTAAATAGTTTATCAAATATTCATGGGTTATCACGTAGCATGTATGTGTCGTTTCCATTGCGATGATATCACCACTCCGTTGAATAAAAACTATGGCTAAGTTTTGAAAAATGACCATAAAAATTGGAGTGATGTAGTACCAGATGATGTAGTGTTTCTTATTTTCACTGCTTGACAAGTGGCTCTATAAGACTGTAACTGTAAGACATAATTTATATAACAACAACAAAGCCTTTTGTCCCAAACAAGTTAGGGTAGGCTAGGAATGAAATCCCCTCAAGGTCAAAGACACAAGAGCCTTAAAAACCTACAATAAAAAAAATCCTAAATCGTACATCTTGCCATCTTAGCTGAGAGCCTAAAACACTATCTCTAAACTTTCTTATGGTTCCAATACATGGATCGCTAACTTCCATGCGTTCCTATCTAAAACTAGTTCTTTAGATACATTCTAATCCCTCAAGTCTCTTTTAACTGCTTCCTCCCATGTCAGTCTTGATCGACCTTTGCCTCTTCTTGCATTTTCAGTACGTCTTAAAATTCCACTACAGACCGGTGCCTCAGGAGGCCTCCGCTGGAGGTGTTCAAATCATTTGAAACAATGATGGACAAGCTTCTCTTCAACTGTAAGACATAATTTATGCTTGATGCAAATTTGCAAGATGTTGTGTGCCCTTGTTTTGTTCTGTTTGAATTGGCTTCAAAATAAGTCACATTCATATTGAAAAACTAGTTAAACAAAGTCTGCCATCCAGAAGAAGGTTGCGGCCGCAACACCGATGGACGGATCTTTGATCTCTCTCCTCTTCAACTGGAGCAAGATGGACCTCAAAACTCAAGTCTCCACGCGGTGCGCCAATATTGCTGAGAAAGAAAGTTGTTCCTAGCTGCTACCCTACGCACGGCAAGCCTTTGCAGCCAGCCAAACAGGAGGAAGCATCAGCCTGCACGGGCTTAATCAGTTTAGCTCGCTCAGTTTTGCCCTATCATCCACGGGAAAAAGGCCGAAACCAACAGCATGCTAGGCCGTGGCTGAGGCCTCTTGTGGTTGTGGGTTGTGCTGCAGAAGTTATGGCCTCTATGACTTCTCTTGAACAAACAAACGAGATATTTTATTCACCGTCTTTTTGAAACAGTATAGTTTTTTCATTGTCTTTTTGAAACGGCTTATTAGGATAGACTTTTTGAAATAGCTTATCCGCATTTGGTTTGTTCGCACAAGTGCTCACTTTAGAGGCAAAAGTCATCAAGCACAGCTATAAACCATAAGTCATAGCCCAAAAGAAAAGAGCCACAGCTCAGGCCCCCAAACCACATGTGTAAAAACCTGCCGGTGGTAATAACCAATAAAGTGGCCTGCTTAGGGCATGTATAATAGTATGTCTCTTAAGGTCATCTCTAAAGCTTCCACCTCACCTAAAGACTACACTAGAGGCAACATCTACAACAGTTCATCTTTAAAATTAATTTATCTAACTATTTTATATTATATTCATCACATTTCCCCCTCACTTTTCATTATTGTTTGCGTTGATTTGTGTACTCAGGTTGTCTCTTACATAAGAGAAAATATATTCTCTTTTCTCACCTTATCTCTCCTCTGTATTGAACAGCAAAAGCAGCACTATTGAAGATGTCCTTCGAGGGTCAGAGCATCTTCCATGCTCCAAGGTTAACTATCTACTTAGGAGAGATGTTACGTTAGCACGCATAATAGCTTCAAATAGAACAATAGCTTCGTGAAGCTACAAATTCATGTGGGTCCAACCTGCAGACACATCGGAGAGAGGTATCATAGCTTTGTTTTGGATTTTCATTTATCTACTTTGAAGCTAATATGTATTAGAGTGGGAGCATAACTATTTTAAATAAAATGTACCAGTCTTGAAGCTACTATGCATTATAGATGCTCTAAATGACAAGTGTGTGTTCCTGTCTGGACGAATAAACCACAACTCTTACAGTTGTAGATGAGCCTACAACTGATTGTGCAAGGACGATCGGCTAAGCTACTGGCCGAAATGCCTACGAATGCATGATGCTCCAGTGCAGTGGCGGATCCAGAATTGGATCACGCCCCGGGCTAAATTTCAATCAAGTAATAATCTAACTATATAGGCTAAATCTTGAAGACTTACTTTATGGATCACATTCAAATCATGAACATAGCAATTAGATGGCATTTAACAACAGAAAATTTAAAAGGGTATAATGGCATTAACGCTATAGGACTGCATACCATTTATATGAAGGATGCAAATAACATCAAAGATAATTTTGTCATGTCACCCTCTCGCCAATCATGATTGTTAAAAATCATCATAAAGTGTCCTTAAGTGTGTTGAGAGGCAATAATTAACGCAAACAGTAGGTGCACTCAAAAGCTAGGACCAAGGAACCACTTTGCAAAAGCTTCAAAGCGTGCCACTCTAGACAATATGACAAGCCTACTGCACATTTTCTTGCCCAGGATAATTCTCCATCATTCCTATAGGAGCTAAAAAGGGTGATTAGGTATCTATTCTTGCCTTGTGTATCAGGCCTATCGTTGGTTCCATCTTTACAGATATTGTAACATGGAAGTTGACTTGAGTTTTGGTGTAGACAGACACAATCTAACAGGCACCACTACCATTTACACCCTTCGCATATATTCTCCACAAACACAAATGCCTTTCGGGCCGAACAGCACCTACCACATAAGACAGCTCCCAGCATCTGTCACACTGAGAAGACACTACTCAACGCTTTTATGATCTGGAAAGTTGTAGGGACAACTCCAAGCTTAGCACCAAGAAGTAGACTTCACGGGGATAAACTAAATCAGCATCGACCACAGATGAATTTCACCAACCAAACATCCAAACAAACAGAGATATTTGCCCAATTCGCCCCCAATATTACCATGACATTCTATCTCCGGTTCTCATCACAGTTGCAGATCCAGTTAAGAATAACAATAACAATGCGTGTGAAGCAACCAAAACGACATGGATCGAACCCAATTCCCCCAGGATCACATGGAAAATGCAGCAAAAGCAAATAACGGAGGAGAAATAGGAGGCCACGCACCTTGCCAGTGCTCTCGTAGTAGTCATTGAGCGCCCACTGGTACTTGGACTGATCCATCCCAAGCCAGTTCGCGACGTACTCGTCCAGGCTCGCGTGCGCTGTGGCAATCCAAAGGAAATCCCACGCATCAGAAGCCCCATATCCCAGAAATGGAAAGCAAGAACTGACTGAAAATCTGAAATTCAGTAATAAGTTCACAAAAATCCTCTTCCCCATCACCTTCCTGCACGCGCGCGACGGCGTCCCAGAAGAACCCGAACGCCGATCCGTCGTGCTTGCCCCCCGCCGAAGCTTTCTCGTACTGCGGCGGCTGGCGGGGAGACCTTCGTCAGGGGCGCAGGGGAGAAGAACTTCACCGGCGGTGAGGGCAGGCTCGCCGGTTTCTGTGGCGAGGGCGAGGGAGATGGCGACGCCGCCGGCGGAGGAAACGCCCTGCGTGGCGTGGGGGTTGAGAAGTCCGACCGCGGGGACTCGGACGGCCGCGAGGAGCGAGGTGTGCTCGCCCGCGACGGCGACGTGATGAAGACGGTGACAGCCGAAGGAGGCGAGGCCGCGAGGAGGAGGCGGAGCCGGAGGAGGCGCTGGGGCGCGACCGCGTGAGGCGAGGGCGGTGGCCGGCGCAGCCGCGCAGGCGAGGGCCGTGCGGGGACGAGAAATTTCGATATTTGACACTGAATACGTGCGTCTCTTAACTTTTAACCCACAATTCGCACGCCTTTAAAAATTTAACCCTGTCACTGCGAATTCTTTTGATTCAAGGTCATTTTCTCTTCTTTTCTATTTTTTGTGCCACCGGAAATGACCGTAGTCTCGGGCTGTTGAGCTCGAGCGCCCCTGTTCTTGATCCGCATGCCCGTGCCCGTTGCGCCAGGCGTGGGGATCCCTCGACGCGCTCATCGGCCGCCTGCGCGCAGCCTACGAGGAGAGCGGCGGCACGCCCGAGTCCAACCCCTTCGCCGCGCGGGCCGTCTGGATCTACCTCCGCGAGGTGCGCGACTCGCAGGCCAAGGCTCGCGGCTTCCCGTATGAGAAGAAGAAGCGCAAGCGCGCGCAGGCGGCGGCCACCGTCGAGCTGTCAAGCTCGTCCGCTGGCGCCGCGGCTGGCGGCGGGGACGGCGGTAGCGGTGGCGTCGCGGCTGCGTCCGCTGCTCAAGCTGGAGGGAGTGGCAGTACTGCACCAAGCACCTCTTGAGTATAGTACCCGCAAACCTTGTCTATTAATTTGGTTATCGTCTCCGCGTCGCAATATCTCAGCTTTCTGGTTTTGGTATGCGTTGTTTCTTCTTTCGTTGTTCATTGCCTCCTTTCTCTTTTTTTCGGTCCCTTTTTTTCTGATTAATTAGGTTAGTACGTACATGCAAAGATCAGTTGGAGTAGTAGGGGAAAATGAATTAATCGGTGCTGCTGTTTGTTCATGATCCCATACATATCCTTGGTAAAGAAATGAAGATTTGAGGTCATATTAATGGCTTCCTAGCTAGCTATATATTTCACCTTGATCTTCCTCCATTGTGATGCACTCTCATCACACAATTAATTTCTTGCTAACTGATCTAGCTACATATATTGTGATGCACTCACACATCCATTGCAATCTATTGTGGTTTCCATCCGTTTCTTGATTTGCACTTTTGCAGCACTCGATGAATGGTATATTCCTCCTAGGATGGACTGTGCAAATGGAGGGGATACAGGCAGAAGCTAGGCCTGCCTTTGATGGCGGTGCGCCCTCCCTGTCAAACATGCGCCGATGAGCGCGTCGAGGGATCCCCACGCCTGGCGCAGCGGGCACGGGCATGCGGATCAAGAACAGGGGCGCTCAAGCTCAACAGCCCGAGGGCACTACGGTCATTTTCTGTGGCACAAAAAATAGAAAAGGAGAGAATGAGGAGAATCCTTTGAATCAAAAGAATTCGTAGTAACAGGGTTAAATTTCCAAAGACGTGCGAATTGGGAGTTAAAAGTTGAGAGGCGCACGTATTCAGTGTCAAATATCGAAATTTCTCTGCGGGGACAGTGGGATTGGCGATTTGGGGATTAGGTTTCAGCCTTTCAGGGGTATAATAGTAGTGTTAGTAGTTTGCTGGGCCTCCCAGCCTTTCAGGCTATAGCCTACCTAGGCTGAGGTCCAGCTCCGCCCCTGCTCCAGTGAGCAAAATTGCGAGCTATTAGCATTGATGGTGCAAGAAATTGCACATAATTTATACTAGCAGCGAAAGCGCGGCGCCATGCCACGCTAGCTACCACGTGGACTGAAATAAAAGAGACGAAAATTCATAGGACGGGTTTCTCTAAAAAAACCAAGGAAGCGAAGGGCTTTATCGCATAAAACTAAGCACTTGTGCATAATTTCGATAAAACTGCGGGATTTTATCCAACAAAAGGAGGACCTCAAGAGAGACTTCTCTAAAAAACAAAGGATCCTGTACGTATTTTTGGAGGAAGGGAAGGGCTTTTCTGCATAAATCCAAGGACCTGTGCATAATTTTAGGAAACTACGTTGCTTTATCCAGCAAAGAGGAGGGCCTCATGAAAAAACAAAGACCTATACGATATTTTAGAAAAACAGAGAGGTTTTTCACAAAAAAGTGATGTGTCAAGGACCTATCCGCAAAAGTAGAGGGCATACACGTGATTTCACAAAATTCTGAGACTTATTTGTAAAATCGTTGATGTGGAGGTCCGGAGGACTTCCCCGAGGAGCAATCCCCGGGTGTAATGTAGGATCTCTACTCCTTAAAAGGAGGAGTTTAAGGTGATGGTGAATTCTACACATGTGGGCCCCACATGTGCCTCGTTCCACCCAAAACCTGTTCGCTATCGCTGCCCCCGGCCCCCCCCAATCCCCCATTCCCGTGCGGCTGCCTCCCCCGCACACCTCGTTTCTTCGGCCCTAAGGTCCTCCCCTCCCTCCTCCGCCGTCGCGCCGACCTCGCCTCCTCCCCTCCCTCCGTTGCCGCGCCGCCCTCGCCTCCTCCGCTCCCTCCTCCGCCACCGCGCCGCCCTCGCCTCCTCCCCTCCCTCCGCCCTCACCACGTCCCCCCCCCCCCCCCCCCCGCGCCGCCGCCGCTCCTCCGCGCCCCCACCCTCCTCGCCAGCTCGCGCACCCGCCCTCACCCCCCCGCGCCCCGCGCCGCCGCATCCTCCTCCCCGAACCGCCTCCCCCTCCCGCTGTCCTCGCCTCCTCCCCTCCCTCCGCCCTCACCACGCCCCCCCCCCGCGCCGCCGCCGCTCCTCCGCGCCCCCACCCTCCTCGCCAGCCCGCGCTCCCGCCCTCACCCCCCCCCCGCCCCGCGCCGCCGCATCCTCCTCCCCGAACCGCCTCCCCCTCCCGCCGCCCTCGCCTCCTCCCCTCCCTCCGCCCTCACCACGCCCCCCCTCCCCCCCCCCCCCGCGCCGCCGCCGCTCCTCCGCGCCCCCACCCTCCTCGCCAGCCCGCGCTCCCGCCCTCACCCCCCCCCCGCCCCGCGCCGCCGCATCCTCCTCCCCGAACCGCCTCCCCCTCCCGACGACCGAGCGACGACGAGCGGATCTGTTGTTCGACGCCCTCCCTCTCGCCGGCGGCAATGGCGACTCCCAACTCCGGCGGCATCCCCATCAAGGTCAGCGATACTTGAGTTTTATTGCATCCTCCTCCCCGAACCGCCTCCCCCTCCCGCCGCCCTCGCCTCCTCCCCTCCCTCCGCCCTCACCACGTCCCCCCCCCCCCCCCCCCCGCCGCCGCCGCTCCTCTGCTAAACACTTAAGTTTACTAAAAAAAATTTCTCCATGTGTTAAGTTTACTAAAAAAAATTCTCTATGTGTTGTGTTCTTAGGGCTCAGCCCGGTAAGAAGAAGAAGGACACGACATGGTGCATCTTCTCACTGAAGGAACTACAGTCAGCGACGAACAATTTCAATTATGATAACAAGCTTGGTGAGGGTGGGTTCGGCAGTGTGTACTGGGGCCAGCTATGGGATGGATCACAGGTGCAGTGTTCCTTTTGAAAAAGAAAATGAAATGTAAGAATCTTGCGTTTTTGGTATTGTCGGTACTTGGTAGGAACAGGACAATGTAATGGAGGGACCTGCTGATGTTGATGATTGTATTTTAGCTTATTTAGTTTCACCTTCTACTGTTGTTGACCAGATGCTCACATGTCTAACTGTGCTGTGGTGATTGTGCTGTGGTGCTTATTTTGAAAGTTGCTATGCAAATGTTGCGAATGGAACGGCAAGTATTGGAGGATTGTGAGTCCTAAGGTAACAACGGCAAAATCCACTTCCTAGCTGTGCTTGCTAGCTCGTAATTTCGGTTTGTTTCCTGTTATAGTCTTGTGGATGACGTGGATACTGTAAGCTTTACTGCTTTAGGCCGTGCATTGATTAGGGTGAATTTGTTTGGTCTTGAATTGTTTGGAAGGAAATCAAGTTGGTTGGCATACCTTGTACCGTAATTTCAGTTTGTTTGCTGTTGTAGGCTTGTGGATGATGTAGATACCACAAGCTTTACTGCTTTCAGCCATGCATGGATCAGGGTGAAATTGTTTGGTCTTGAATTGTTTGTATCTGAGTCAATGGGGAAAGAAATGAAGTTGGGTGCATAACTTGTACCGTAATATCAGTTTGTTTGTTGTTATAGTCTTGTGGATGATGTAGATATTGTAAATTTTACTGCTTTCAGCCATGCATGGATTAGGGTGAATTTGTTTAGTCTTGAATTGTTTGGATCTTCGAGTAAATGAAAGGAAATGAGGTTGGGTGACACACCTTATAAACTTATTTGGGAGGGGGAAAATGTTATTCTTGATGGGAGATGAGGAGACTGGTGCTTTTTAAAATAATTTGTGGGAAGAACTGTTTCTTTGTGTTTTCAAAATAAGAAAGAAATGAAGCTTATTTTAAGGAGTAGAGATTGGCAGAATCTGAAGATGTGAATGCTGCTGTGGAGCTATTATCATGCTGTTGTTGATCCGATAACTCTCTGCAATCTTATTCAGCTATCATTCTTCCCATAATATGCGAAGCTTGTATTGGGTTCTTTGCAATGGGTCCTATCATCTATGAGTTGTTCTCTGTGTTCCTTCATTGTCACATTGCACTTGGGATTGCTCATAACTATTTTCAATAAGTGATAGCTTCATGTAGAGTAAAGTCCATTACCGGTCCTTAAACTTTTTATGCTGTGTCATCACGGTCCATAGACTTTTAAAGTATGTCATCCCGGTCCATAAACTTCAAAATGTGCCATTACCGGTCCTTAAACTTTTTATGCTGTGTCATTCCGGTCCATAGACTTTCAAAAGTGTGCCATTACAGCTGGACCCGTAACAGGTGGTAATGGCACACTTTGAAAGTTTAGGGACCGGGATGGCATACTTTAAAAGTCTATGGACCGGGATGACACAGCATAAAAAGTTTAAGGACCGGTAATGGACTTTACTCCTTCATGTATAAGTCTGACTTATGTCCAGCAAGGAGTTACAAGCAAGCATATGTTTGACAAGTGACACCACACTGCATGCAATTTGTAGAACACTCCAGCTTTGGCCAAAGTATATCAAACAACATGCCCAGTTTTTGTTATACTGTCATGTGCGTGGCTACTGTTCACATACATAGTTGGTTGTTCCTCTCACATATTCACTTATTTGTTATGCTATTTTGGAACTGAAATATCTCTCCATTCGCAACATTTTTTTTCAAAAAAAGTAGCTAGCCAGACACCAAAACAACTTAAAAAACGACATAACTCTATTCCACCACAATACCAGATGAAATCTATAACAACTGAGCCTTTGTGTTCAGCTGCGAGTTTTCCTTCGGTTGCCTTTTGAACACCTTCAGTCTCAGCACCATCTTCAGTCTCACCAGGATCTAAAAAAAGACTATCACTTTACCACATACCTTCCCAAACAAAGCAGGAATGACCGCAGAGTTTGTCACATAACCCATGCCAAAAAGAATAGCCGCAGGCTTACCAACAAATCGTGAAACCAGCTCCTCGAGCTCTGTGTGCAGCTTAGTGTAGCTTGGTGAAGTAGAGGCCACAGTGCAGTGGAGCCGAAGAGGGGGTGAAGAAGAACCAGACTCGCCGGCGTCGGTGTCGGTGAAGAGGGCGCAGGCGGCGGGCTCTGTGTAGGGAGCAGTGGCGCAGAGGGGCGAGATGCCGGAGGGAGTTGAGGCGGAGACAGGGGCGGCCGACCGGGTTGAAGAAGATCCGTTGAGGAGATCGGCGGTGGCGTTGGCGGAAGAGGGCGGCGCGGTGGAGACAGGAGGCCGGACTGAGGAGAAGGTGGCGGGTAGAGGAGAAGAAGGAGAAGGGGAGCTGTGACGGCGGCCGAGATGGGACGCGCTAATGGAGAAGGCGGCGCGGGTGAAGAAGGAGGGGGGCACAGGGGCGGCGCGATGAGTGTGGTGGCGTGACGGCGAGTCGGCGGCCGAAGAGGAGGCGCAGTGGAGGCGAAGTGCGGCGGCGCACGGGAGAAGCGGCGGAAGAGGTGGCGCAGTGGAGACGGGAGGCGCTGGTGGCGCGGATGGGGAGCGGCGAGTAGAGGTGCTGGAGGAAGGATAAAAGGATGTGGCGCGCCGGTAGAACTGGAGGGGCGGCGCTATGGTGGGAGGTGGCGGGTGAGAAGGCGGAGAAGGCAGGCGGCCGCCAGCGAGATGGACCGGCCTCGCCGGCGCCGAGGCAGATAAGTGGGGAGAAAAGCGAGGGGGAGGAAGGGAGAACCGGGCTCGATTGGAGATAGTGACTGCGCTAGGGATCTCAGGACAGTGGCCGGTGGGGGATTTTCTTTGTCTATTTTGCGATTTAGTTCTTGAAAAATATAGGGTTTACAAGGAGGTCCTTCCCCAATGAGATTTCTTTTGATTTAGACCTCTGAAACTCCGTTTTCTTTGCAGATAGATCCTATGCATTCGTGATGATGCGTACATATATATGGAGCAGTCCCGGAATGCCGAATTTGTCATTTATGCGCCTCGAACGCGCTGGCCTGCAGAAAAACATAGAAAAATGGTAAAATGGTCCATTTCGATCAATTAAATATGGAAAAGCGTGTAAATGATGATAAATGGTTTTAAAATACGAAGAATATGAGGGTAAAATGATGGCTAAATATATGCAAAAATGACGCATGTCACAGTATCATTTGCAGAATTACAGAATGTCTAGACGAGTGCCCATGTGTTGCAACGGATATCAAATAAACATAATATAAGTTCTAAATTTAGAAAACCAATATGCATAAGGCAATTATCCCTACATATGAAAGTTTCTAACATAATTTGCATCCAATCAACAAGAACAATAATTTTAGCTATGTAGAATCTTATCACAAGCCACATGCACATATAATCTAATTGTGCATAGAAAATCATTCAAGTAACATATGCATGTATGCACATATTTATCGACAAAAGATCCCACCAACTCAAGAGTTGGATGGCAGACTCATCACCACCGTCCTTTTATGTATCTGTGGAATGGAGTTATATCTTAACTGAATATCATCCTTAGAAGTGAAAGTCTTTCTATATGTGGATCTATAGCAGGGGCGAAGCTAAGGGTGAGGCTTGGTAAGGCTCAAGCCTCACCTCCGGCCGGCAAGAACACCTATGATCCATCTCACCGGCCCACTAAAACATCAATCACAATTCACAAAACAACACTCAACACTCAACAACAGCACAAGTGCACAACTAACTGACCTTGCGCCGTTGCGGAGTGCGGAGAGAGGGCTGACAGGGCCGGGCCTCAATTTTATTCCTAGCTTCGCCACTGATCTAAAGTGTTTTTGTTTGATAGACTAATTTTAGAGTTTCCTTTGCTCCCTATCATTTTGCAATTAGACTTTTTAAATGTTACGATTATGTTTTAATCCGTAGCAACGCACGGGCATCCAACTAGTGATTTAGAAAGAGAAAAGGATGTACATGTCCATAAGTAGAGTAATTGCTGCAAAAAAAACTCGCAAGAGCAAGGCAAAGAGCAGTCCTCGTCCTCTGCCATGCCATTTACACCCGATTACATGTTCATAAAGTACAGTTTTGAAGCCGATGGGACATGGTCCATAAGTGTTTGTGCATGGGTGTGATGTTTAGTGGCAGTCTAGCTTGAGAAGCACCAACGTATAAAACCACTTGAGCCCACGTTTACATGGAGTTTATGACGCCTTTTAAAGAGATCAGCCAACTGCAACACTTGGCACCTCGGAAGACTTGGTTGCCCTGACGATGGAAATGGAGTCACTTAGTGCCTGTTTCAAATAACTCTTGACTTTTCATTTTTAAAAGTTCAAAGTTGAACGGAGTAGCTTCTCAAGCTAGTTTCTAAATTGTTTATAGAAATCACTGTATGAACATTTTTGAATGGAGTGTATTCTCAATATGAATGTTCTTTACTCTTTCGATCACTCTCACAATCAGCTAAAAGTTATTACTAAAAAATAAAAGCCAAGACACTTTAAACAGAAACTTATCAACTTGACCGATCGGCGTTTTCGGAAGAAAAAAACTTGACCGACCGATTGCATCATCGAAACACTCGTGAGTAAAATGGTTCGCATTAGTTCCAGTCCACGTACCAACCACTATAGCAAGCAACAAGCGGATCGCTTCCGGTGCTTAGATAGTTTAGGAAATATCAGAAAAAAAACATTAAAGGGTCTGAACTAAAGCATTTTAAATTAATATAATAGTTTCGACTTTGATTAATTTTTCCCTTAAAGTAACTTGTTTGGAAACCCCATTTAGGAGAATTCTACAAAAAAAACTTAGTGCTTCGGATGAAGACAACATATATGGTACATAAGAGGTAATTTGTGGACATATGGACAAATCCGATTTCAGCCATTCGAACTGAAATCAGTAGATGAGATTGGGACAGCACTCAAGTCTTAGGGTTGCTATTGTTAACAAGATTTATTTCTTTTGTATCCATTATGACATTGGTCAAAACAATGGATAAATTCTACCTTTTTCTCTTTGGGGATGTGGAATCAAGAGAGCTAGAGAGAGTCAGTAGTGAGAGAGAGCTTGTGAGTAAAAATGAGTAAGTATGGCTGCCTCCTACCCCCTTGGAGGGCTTATATACGTGAATTGGGTAGGATGAAAATTCCCTATCCTGCCCCTCAATAATTGCAAAGGGTAAGGGGTATGTTGATGTTTTACTATCGATCTTATGTATGATTATTTGGGTTCGAGGAAACTCTTGAAGACCTGGCTACGATCACATAGAAAAAGGATATAAGGATTTTTATACAGGTTCGAGCTTCCTCTTGAGAGAATAACAACTCTACTTCTATGTGACTATTACTCAATGAACAGAGTACAATTGAGAGAGAGAGAGAGAGATGGCGAAAGTCTTGCGTCTACCGCTATTCTCCCTCCCCTCTCCCCTTTTCTCCCTGACACGAACTTTTATATAGTTTGCGAAGCAGGGGCAGTTTATTCCATGCCAAAATGCGCCTTAATGCTTCGAATGATAACTATCTGACGGAAGTTATTGTTTGAGAGACGTGGTTCCCTCATCGTGCAACGGTTACTGTCAGAGTCTCAGAGAGAAGTTATGTGCAGTTATTTCAGAAAATAAATGCATGTGCTAACTGCCTCGTCAGATAGACTCACGATGCGGCAGGTCATCACAGACAAGCCAATCCAAATTAAGATAGTCGCAGAAGAACTTATAAATGCGGGGTGGTCGTAGAATAACTCTTGACCATGTCATGCTCGTGTAACAACTTATGACTCTACTATGCTCGTAGAACAACTTACGATCAAAGAGTGGTCATAGAGAAACTTACAACCAGAGAGTGGTCGTAGAAGAAGTTTATGACCATTTGGCTAAGTTCTTCCCTCAGTCGTAAGGGGTATACCCAAGAAGTATAATGACGTGATAATATCATTTATATAAATAATAATTTGAGGATCGTTATATCCTCATCACGGTGTATTCCTTTAGACAGGCCACAGTATGTTATTAGGCTTGCTCCAAGGCCCACCAGCTAATCCTAACGGCCCAAAGGGCTGAGCACCCCCACAAAAGTACTCCCTCGACAGCAAGCTCCATGGTTCGGGGGGCGAGCTTATGTAGCTAATTGCCCCAACCCCTCAGGGACCTAAATGCCCCAGATCTCTAAGAACGAGTCTACCTCCATCGACGAAGTCGTAGTCATCCCATCTCTAGGGCACAAGGTGCGTAGAGGCGGAGTAGTCGTGGTAGGGTTGCCTTGCCAAGGCAATGCCTTCGAGGCAGATGGCGGAGCCTTAGCTGTCCCGTCGAGGCCATGCCTCTGAGATGGGTGATGCTTAGGGATGGAATCATTGAGGTCGGGCCACCCTACCGAGGCTATGTCTCCAAGGTAGGCGGTGAAATCATGGTCGTCCCATCGAGGCCATGCTCTGAGATGGGCAACGCGTGGGGACGACACCACTGAGGTAGGTCTATCCTGCCGAGGTAATGCCTTTGAGCAAGCGGTGAAGTCGTGGTTGTCTTGTCGAGGCCACACTCTGAGATGGGTGATGCATGCAAGCAATGCCACCGAGGTCGGGCCGCCCTACCGAGTTAATGCCTTTGAGGCAAGCAGTGAAGTTGTGGTCATCCCATTGAGGCTGTGCCCTTGAGACAGGCGACGCGTAGGGGGCAGAGCCGCCAAGGTAGGGTCGCCCTACCAGGACAATGCCTTCGAGGTAGGCCATGAAGTCATGGTCGTCTCGTCGAGGTCGTGCCACCGAGATGGGTGAGACTTAAGGGCAGAGCCACTGAGGTAGGGCCGCCCTGCCAAATACCTGCACATGAGCTCTTGAGGTTCTGTACCGGTGCCCTATATACTTACCCTATATTCAAAGACAGCGCTTGCGGAGGATGAGCGGCATGGCCCGAGAGGGGCGCTCACGTTTTCAACGCATTCCCTAAAAAAATTGTAACACGTCTCAATGTGCTTGCTCTGGCCATGGTACACCGAATTTTTGCACAGCTAAATTGCAGACTTGTTGTCCACAAGTAGAGTTACTGCAGTTGCTTCCACATTGAATAGGTTGTCAAGCAACTCCCTGAGCCAAATCCCTTGACAAAGTGACGATCCTTTGCTTCTGTGATTGTCAGCTCACTAGGCTCCCCCTAGTGAAGAAGATCATGCCGAAGGTACTCTTCCGGCCATCAACATCCCCAGCCATGTTGGCGTCATTATACCCGACAAGCTTGGCTACCATTGTTCCTCTGGCATATTGGCACCCGTAGTCGATTGTCCCTACCACATAGTGCAGCAGGTGCTTCACGATGCTGAGGTGCTCGGTGGTCGGTGACTCCATGAACCAACTTACATAGCTGACTGCGAACATGATGTCTGGCCTTGTGTGTACTAGACCGCTTAGGCCTCCGATGATGCTACGGTACAACATAGAACATGATGTCAACCTTTTTCTCCAGATTAGATTTTCCGAGAGCCCGTTCTCCTCCGTCCGAACTCCGATTGACCCGATTCTTTTTTCCTAAATTCATCTAAAATTGAGCTCTATATTTTGGTTCTAGGTTTGGAGTTCATTTGAATTTTATTTGAATTTGTTTTTGTGTTTCGTCTCATTTTCTCTCTCGCTGGATCACGTGTTCGAAGAAGCTGAAGCAAGATTCGAAGATCAAGAGCCGTCAACTGAGCAAGGCCAAGGCAAGTTGTGTCCTTTGATCATGTTGAACCTAGTTTTCAAATCTATTATGTATTAATTTGTTTTAAATTATCATGCATTGTTATTTTTATACAAACCTTGTATTGGTAACTATTGTCCAATTTGATCATTCCTCCTTGATAATTTGAATATCATGATTCTGTTGTCACCATAGGATGGGTAATTATCTAGTGATGCAATAATAGTTGTCACATGGGTTGTACATTTAAATTGCTTAGCCATGCTTATAGTAATGCTGGGTTTATCATCACATATGATTAAATAATTAATTTTGACTTAATGAGATATGGAATGTGGTTATAGCCACAGTTATAAAATTTGTGTGCCATGACATTGGGGTGTCATTGGTGTTGGTTATACAAAAATGGTTTTCACTCGGGCGAATGATCGTGCAGTAAAGGGGGTGCAATTTGCACATTGGGATGTGGATGCTTCGCCTGGGTACATCTAAGGACTTAACTTTGTGCGCCATTGATCTGAGTCTTACCGCACAAACCACATGTCTATGTACTCACGGCTTCATCCACATTTGCTTAGTTGAGGAAGAAGGATTAGACCAGCAGGAGGTACCTGGAGGAGGATACTTTGACGACTTCATGGATTAGGACTTCGCTCCCCAGTCGATTGCCTAGGGGCAAGTCGAATGGCTACTACGCTTTATTTTTGTTTTTCTGCTGCTAGTTTCTTTAAGCCTTTAGGCTATTAATTGTAAGCTTGGTCATAAGATCGTACTCTGATAATTATTAATAATATTTGAGTCTTTTCTTAGTGAATCGTGATATATTCGATATTTCATCTTTGTTTATACTGTGTGCACTAGCGTGATCCTAGACTAGTGCAGAATACACAGGAGAGTCCGGATTCGCATATTCAGGTCTCTACACGGTTAGAGTAGTGCTGTTCCACTGCTCAAAGTCAACTCGTCACCTCCTCAATCGAGAGGGCGCTGACGTCGAGGAGTGTCTCAATGGAAATGGCCACCTAAAGATAATGATTTGGGACCACCTGTAGGAGTTTCTTGATCACCTCTTCCTCCCAGATGGGATCGCCGAGTAGGTGGAGGTTGTTGACAAGGCTAGATATCCTCATTGAGAAGTCATCAATGGACTCACCATCTTTTAAGGAGATACTACCGAAATCCTTGCGTAGTTGCTGGGCATTGCCTTCGCGCACATGGTTGACGCCCATACACATGGTCTTTACGGCCTCCCAGGCAGCCTTCACCGTGTGCTTGATGGTGAGAGTCGACACATCTCGACCAGTATGGCATGGAGAATCCCTGACAACACGAGCCGGTCCTTGCGGTAGTCTGCATCATCGGTTTTGATGCCCTCCCAGAGGCCTTGTGCTTGGAGGTTGACTCGCATGACCAGTGCCTAGTCGTTGTAGTTTGTTCGCGTGAGCATGGGGTAGAGAACGGAGCCTGAGGCCTCCCTGACAACGCGCTGGACGATGGGGGTGCGGCCACCATTGTCACGGTGCCACGATCGGCGTGGAGGAGGTCAAGGCTAGCGCGAGCAGCCTTGCCATGGAGGAGTCATCGACTGCTTTGCTGGCGGAGTCCACGACGAAGACATGTCTTGTAAATGATCGGCAAACACAAACTCTGAAACCACTTATCGTAGCGGACACGCACGCAGTCGAACGACCACTAAGTCGTTTATGACCATGCCTCATCGCAACAAGTCGATAGTCGAGTCGTAGCGGACACGCACGCAGTCGAATAACCACGAAGTCATTTACGAACATGCCTCATCACAACAAGTCAATAGTTGGAAGTCTCGGTTACGACTTATGACTTGCAACTTTTGATTTACAACTTTCGACTTACAACTTTTGACTTTCTCAAACACTAGGAGATACACACTCAACGCTGAGGGGAAATGCAAGGATTTTGTGCTGCTCAACTACCGCAGCTTTTCTGAGAACTCTATTTAAACATCAATGAGTATTGATTATGGCCAACATGGCCTCTCCTAATCCATGACACACGACTACTAACTAAAACCGGAAAGAAGAAACCGTTCCCACGTGAACGAGCACACGTCGAACGTTTGATGCTCATGACTAGAGACCATACCCAACTACTGAACTCACTACCAACAACTTGATCAAACATCCTAACGGCGTAGGCCAACATGTTGTGGCGAAGGCAGGTGTAACATCCCAAATTTTTGCTAAAATAAAAAAATTAAATAAATAATAAAAATGGAATAAAATAAAATTTAAATTAAAATTAAAATAAGTATTTTTGTGCCCAAGTTTAAATTTGGATTTGCCCTGAATTTCTGTTTTTGAAAAATCTGGATTTGAAAAGCATTTTCAGAAAAACCTAAAATATTATTAATTAAAATGATATTTTGATTTTCTATAAAAATTCTATGTCAAATTAATCATTTGGATTTATTTGGCCTTTATTTGGTTTCCTGGATTTTCTGGAGTTTAAAAATGTAATTTTGAAATTAAAAAGTATTTCAAAGTATGAAAATTAAATACCAAAATTAGTTGGAAATATTTTTATTAAGTCCAAAATGTCTCCAGGAGGTTCTAGGAAGTTTTCTGGAATTTTTGGAGGTATTTGTGTATTTTTCTGAGGCTTATTGAATTTTCTGTGCTTTGCTGAAAAACCTAAAAATCAGAAAAAGAAATTAAATACCCCAACTCCCTCCACCGGCCGCCACGTGGACGGCCGGATTGCGCCCACGCCCCCGCTCAGATCCCGCCTTCCCCCTCCGCCGGCTGCCACGTGGGTGGCTTGGATCGCGCGCACGTCGCGCCCCCGGCCCATCAGGCCCGTCCGCCCCACGCGCCTCCCTCGGCCGCCCGATCTCTCCTGCCTTTCATCTCCGCCGCCTGCCTCCTCTCTCTCTGGTCGCCGGGCCCACCGGTCAGCGCCTCCTCTCTCCCCTTCTCTCCCTGCCGCTGGGACCCGCCCGTCAGATCCGTCTTCTCCCCGCCCCCTTCTTCCTCGCGTGCGCCGCCGCCGCCCGCAACCGCTCCTCCGCCCTACCCGGTGCCCCCCTCTCTCCCGCGTGCGCCGCCCACTCCCCAACCTCTCCCGCAGGACCCGCGCCACCTCCTCGCCCCCTTCTCCCGCAACCGCCGCCGCCCCCACCTCTCTCCGGCGAGAGATTCCCGCGCCTCCGTTGCTCCCCGGCCCCCTATAAAAGCCCCCTCGGCTCCGCCTCCTCCCACCACACCTCTCTCCGCCTCTCCTCGCCCTCCCCGAGCTCTCCTTCGCCCCCGCGCCGTGCGCGTTCATCTCCGCCGCCGCCTCCGACGTTCGGCGAGAAATTGCCGGCCGCTCGCGCCTCCTCTCGCCCGGCCGACGACCCCTTCGGCTTCCCCGCCCCCCCGCCGTGCCCGTGCGCCCCTCCCCCGGATCTGAACCCCGCCGGAGAGTCCCCGCCGCCTAGAACCGAGCGTCGCCGCCGCTTGGTGCTCGCCGCCGGCCAACGCGGCCACCCCCGGTAACCCCTGCGCCCACCCTCGAGTCCCCCTCGGTCTCCTCCGCCTGTTGCCGCCCTCGCCGTCGACCGCCGCCCGCCAGAGCGCCGACGAGACCCCGGTGCCCGAGCCCCACTCCGGCCGGCCGGCCACGCCTGAGCGCCGTGCCCACGTGGCAGCCCAGGTGGCGCCCGTTGGCCGCCACGACAGCGCTGTCCCGCCCCGTTGGCGCCACGCCAGCCCGGCCCCTCCCCCGTACCACCTCACCAACTCCCCGGGTCCGTGGACCCAGTCCATAGACCATGGGCCCCGCATGTCAGCCCCTCCCCCTCTTTTCCCGTTGAAAAATAATTCAGCCGAAAAGAAATTGCCTGGCTGACGCAAGGCTGACGTCATAAATGCCTTTTTCAGTAGAAAAATAAATCCAAAAATTCCCTTTTTCCATTTTCTCTCTTTTCAATCTTCCCGGAGCCCGTTCTCCCTCATTTTAACTCCGATTTGGCCCATTCAAATTTCTAAATTCATCAAAAATTCCCCTCTATCCATTTCTAGCCTCAATTCAAATATTTGAGTTCAGTTTGAATTTAATTTGAATTTATTTGAATTTGGTGGGTTATTTTGACGTGTAGACTTCGACGATTCGGGAGATTTCTTCGACGAAGATTCAAACCAATTTGAAGAGCAAGGCAAGTCACCCTCCTTGATCATGTTGATCCCAGAATTGCAAATAAAATTATGTTGATTTAAATTATATTGCATGCGTATTTCTATTCAACGTATTTCAATTCAGTTTTAAATTTAGTTATTGCCTATTTGTTAATTCCTCCATTGAATTTGAATTCCTCAATACCTTGTCACCCTAGATTCAAACTCTAGTTAATACATTAGTGTTGGCTAGAGGAATTTATATCAAATGCTTAGCCCTGCGAAGTTATATTATTTGTTTTTGGGATACCTTTTCACATAAAATGACAAACCCTTTCACATAAAATGATACGCTTTTGTTATGAACTCTTGACTTTGGTGAGTCAATGCGATTTATGAAACTATTTTGAAAATAAATGTAAAACTGGTTTAGACTTAGGCAATTGGTTAGAGTGGTGGGTGCAGGCATGCCCTGTTGGTTGGAGCCGCAGTGGTTGATTGTCGTGCACAGGGGTATGTGGTTGGGCCTGAGTCAATTAAGGACCGGTCTATGAGCTACTGTTGCAAAGCCCTAATCGTACTACCACATGGCTGGTATGGGACAGCCCTGGCTGAATAATTTATGAAGTCCCAATCTGAGTCGAGTCGTAGGTTGAAAGTGAGCGTGGTTGGTGCCATGTGAAGTCTCACTTGGGCGAGCGTGGTTAAGCCATGAGAAGTCTCGTCTAGGCTCAAGAGGGGGTCCCGGTCTGGTGGATTCCTTACTGGGGTGAAACCTTAGAGTTGGCTCGACCAGGTTGAAGGCTTTGCATTGTAAAGGCCTTGTCACGACTCTTTGCCGCACACCTAAGGAAGTGTGTAACTCGCGTGGCACAAAAGGATGATCGTGTCTTGTGGGTAAAGCTGTACAACCTCTGCAGAGTGTATAATCTATCCTGGATAGCCGTGCCCACGGTCATGGGCATGCTGAGTAAAAGTTTTTCATGGATTAGACTTTGCTTTTCAAAAATGTTTTTGAAAAACCTTGTGGGTAGATGGAACCCATGAGAGGATGGTAACTTGTGGATGGATGGAATCCGCGAGTGTTTGAAAGCGTGTGGATGGATGGAACCCATACGTGATCTTTTGGAAAAGATGGTCCGGGTGGGATGCCCGTGGATAGGTTGGTGTATGGTCGGAGCCTGCACTGAAGGTATTATTTTCTAACTCAAGTATTGTTTTTTACTTACTGTATTAAATTCAGCATTTTCAATCTATCACTGTATTTCTTAAATGATGTTTTATGCAAACTAACCCTATAAGCCTTCCTTTGAAGCCTTTATCATTATGTTGCATTTTCCCGGGTGATTTGCGGAGTACAAGTTTGTACTCATGTTGCTTTTTCCACACAGAGAAGGAAGACGTCAACTACGGTGAAGATCTGGACGAATAGGCCGCGTCTTACTGTCGTTTGCCTGTGGGCAGGCTTGGGCTTCGCTATTTATCAGTTTGCTTCCGCAGTTATTTCCTTTATTTATTTTGCCAATGAGCATTGATGTAAGACCTGGCTTTAAGGCCGTACCCTTTTATTTAATATAATCAGTCATTTGTGCTTGGTATTTATCTTTGTTGTGACTGTGTGCACTAGCTGATCCTGGACTAGTGCGATTTACACAGAGGATCCAGGAGTCGTTACTCCGGGTTCCGACAGCAGGCCCAGAGCCAAGCGGAGGCTGGCGTAGGGTAGAGTCCGCATTGATGCGGAGGCCGGTGCATCACGGCGAGGGCTCGACCGGAGTCGAGCGGCTGCCTAAGTCTTTATTCTCTACATTAGGACTATTTATTTTTCAGTTTTCCGTTGTGTAGCTTTGATCATGTTCTGAGTCAAGCAGTTTTTTTAGGAGTTATAGCGTGCGTAATGGAGGTCTTAATGGCCTTCACTAATTCATCTTTGATACTGTATGAAAGATCACTATATAAGGAGCAACATAGAACAGAAAAGCTGTGAGAAGGTTCACGTAGCACAAAAAAATACTGGTGTTTCATTCTGTGTATGCATTTCCATTTTTGTGCCATACTGTTCTTGAGTTGTTCGTGAGATTGAGTGCAGACTCCGCTCTGTGGATAGAGACTTCGTACCTACAGGACTTCAATTTGCAATTTAAGTCATTCGACTTCGCATCTAAGTCCTTCGACTTCACATCTAAGTCCTTCAATTTGCGTCGAAGTCCTAACAATTGGTATCAGAGCCAATGTCGGCCCCTGTCCTTGCTGTTGGCCACTCTCGTACACCGCAGCGACACGATCGTGGACGCTCGCCGTCCCCACCAACGCGCCGCCCGCATCGATGCGATGGCGGCTAGCGTGAGCTCGTTGTCCAGCTGGTCGTGAAGGAGAGTAGCGGCTCCATCTCCGACCCCACGCTCACACGCTCAAACTACTCCGATTGGGCGGTGTTGATGCGAGTCAACCTGCAGGCTCAAGGCCTGTGGGACGCTGTTGACACCGGTGATGTGCCGTACCAGGAAGATCGTCAGGCACTTTTGGCTATCCTGCGCGCGGTGCCACCGGAAATGCTCTGGCCTCTCGCTGAGAAGGACAACGCCGAAGAAGCTTGGGACACCCTCAAGGCGATGAGGGTTGGGGCGGATCGAGTGTGTGAATCCAAGGCGCAGAAGCTACGCCAGACATTTGAGTCAATGCGATTCAAAAATGGCGAGCACGTGGAGGACTTCAGTCTCCGACTCCAGGGTGTCGTCAGCGACCTTCGCCTCCTTGGGGAGGAGTTGTCGGAGGAGAAGGTGGTCCGCAAGCTACTGCATGTTGTTCCCCGTAGGTATCGCCAAATCGCTTTGTCGATTGAAACCTTGGTTGACCTCAGCACTCTGTCCATCGAGGACCTCACCGGCTGACTCCACGCTGTTGAAGACCGTGGAGAGTCGGACGATGAGGACGGAGACCAGGTTCTACTCATGGAGAAGGAATGGTCGTCTTGCAACACCAAGAAGACCGGCGAGTCCGCCTCTCGCACCACTACGAACAGCGGGAACACCACCATCACCACCGGCGCAGTCGTGGGCGTGATGGGGGAGGTGGAGAACCAAAATCTGGCCGCGACATCTCCAAGGACAAATGCCGTTATTGCGGCAAACTCGGCCATTGGGCCAAGGACTGCCGAAAAGCGAAGCGGGATCATGAGAGGTTGGCTCAAGCGAATCTTCTCCAAGCCGAACCACAACAGACCGAGGGCGAAGATGAGTCCACATTGTTAATGGCTCAGGTTTGTGATCTCTCCCTCGCCGTCGACATCAAGCCCGCAAGCGCAGAACTCATCTTAAACGCGGAGCGCGCCCTTGTCACTCTCCGCGACGAGGGAAAACCAGTTGATCTAGAATGGATCCTGGACACTGGTGCATCGAATCATATGACGGGCGCACGGAACGCCTTCTCTGAACTCGACACCAGCGTGTGCGGCTCCGTCAAGTTCAGCGATGCCTCACGAGTCCGCATCGAGGGATGTGGCACTATGCTCTTCGCCTGCAAGAACGACGATCACTGTGCACTTACTGGCGTCTACTACATCCCGCGCCTCCGCAGCAACATCGTCAGCCTCAGCCAGCTGGACGAATCTCACTGCAAGATGGAGATCGAGAATGGCGTCCTCTCACTGCGCGATCCCCAACGCCGGCTGCTGTGCTGGGTTCAGCGGAGCGCCGGACGTCTCTATGTGCTCAACATTGACATTGCACAGCCCGTTTGCCTTGTGGCGAGGGGCATGGAGGAGGCCTGGACATGGCATGCGCATTTCGGCCACCTCAACTTCGATTCGCTCCGCATGCTCGCTCGGTGCGGGATGGCGCGAGGCCTACCGAAGCTTGAGCGCATAAATCAGGTTTGCGACAGCTGCCTAATCGGCAAGCAGAAGCGAAAGCCGTTCCCCGCCGTGGCGGCATACCGTGCGTTAGAACGCCTTGATCTTGTCCACGGTGATATATGCGGGGCCATCATGCCGGCAACCCATGGTGGCAAGAGGTACTTCCTGTTGTTCATCCATGATCTAACCCGCTTCATGTGGCTCTTTCTGCTGGCGTCGAAAAGTGATGCTCCTGCAATGATCAAACTCTTCAAGGCCGGCGTCGAGGTCGAGACTGGCCACAAGCTGCGTGTTCTTCGCACTGACCGCGGCGGTGAATTCACATCCGTGGATTTTGGCCTCTACTGCGCCAAGCAGGGGATTGGGTGCCATCTCACTGCGTCCTACTCACCGCAACAGAACGGCGTCGTGGAACGCCACAACCAGATGGTGGTGGCCATGGCGCGGTGCATGATGAAGGCAAAGGACATGCCTGGAGAGTTCTGGGGGGAAGCAGTGACGACGGCAGTCTACATCCTCAACCGATCGCTCACAAAAAGCGTCCCGGCAAGACTCCATACGAGGCGTGGCATGGTCGAACACCTACCGTGCATCATCTCTGCATGTTCGGGTGCTTTGCGCATGTGAAGGTGGTGAAGTTACACCTGAAGAAGTTGGAGGATCATAGCAAGGCCATGGTGTTCCTCAGCTACAAGCCCGGCAGCAAGGCCTATCGCGTCTACGACCCCGCCACCAAGTGCATGTGGGTCACACGCGACGTGGTGTTCAATGAAATGGGGAAGTGGAATTGGGGAGAGCATAAGTCAGGTACGAGCGCGTCGATTGATTCATTCACGGTCCATTATGAGGTGCAGCCTGTCAACGCCAACACTGCTTCACCAAGTCAATCGCCTTCCGGTACGTTGCCGCCGGAATCAGCAGCGCCTTCCTCCAAGCAGCCAAGTCCACAAATGGAATTCGTGTCGCCCCCCACGGCAGACCCAAACCTCGATGACGATTTCGGTGCTCCACGGCATTACCGCAACATCGCCAACATCAATGCCACCTCTGAGCCGGTGGAGCTTGAATCGGACGAGCTCTACCTTCTCGCTGCCGAGGAACCATGTAGTTTCGCTGAGGCGGAGCGTGACGTGAACTGGCGCAAGGCTATGCTCGAAGAGATAGGCTCAATTAAGGACAATCGCACGTGGGTACTAGTCGATCTCCCCAACGGCAAACTATTGAAGTATAGGTGAATTGCCTACCTTTCCTCATCAGCTTAAGCTTTTGGGTGAACTGGCTGGTGCATGAAACTCAATATAGTATCAGAGCCAAGAGGTCCCGAGTTCAAGACCTGGCTGACGCAATTAAAAAAATAATTGCAGTCCACTTCTATTCTGCGTATTAGGCCTAAGGGAACCCACACGTGAGGGGGAGTGTTGAAGTATAAGTGAATTGCCTACCTTTCCTCATCAGCTTAAGCTTTTGGGTGAACTGGCTGGTGCATGAAACTCAATATAGTATCAGAGCCAAGAGGACCCGAGTTCAAGACCTGGCTGACGCAATTAAAAAAATAATTGCAGTCCACTTCTATTCTGCGTATTAGGCCTAAGGGAACCCACACGTGAGGGGGAGTGTTGAAGTATAAGTGAATTGCCTACCTTTCCTCATCAGCTTAAGCTTTTGGGTGAACTGGCTGGTGCATGAAACTCAATACAAACGACCCATTGGACTCAAGTGGGTCTACAAACTCAAGAAGGACGAGACTGGTACCGTCATCAAGCACAAAGCCCGTCTCGTCGTAAAGGGGTACGTTCAGATTGCGTCGAAGTCCTAACAATTAAGGCTATGACTGGGCGGTGTGGAGCCGACGGAGGCTAGCGCGTAGCCAATGGAGGCCGGAGCAGGCGGCCCGAAGCCAGCGGAGCTCGTTGGAGCGCTCGACGCGAAGGTCCTCGGAGGCGATGCCGTGACTGAGCAGAGGCCGGCATAGAGCGGAGCCTGCGTCGGCGCGGAGGCTGGTGCATCACGGCAGAGGCTCGGTCGCAGGGGTAGGCCGGAGGGGCGACGGCCTAGGGCCCCAGGCCAGGGAGGGCCCCCCTCCGCGCCAGATGGCCAGTCGGCCAGAGCCCAGAGGCAGCCCAGTCTGCAATTCTGCATGCATGCAGCATGCGTGCGGGTGCGGCCGATTGAGGCATTGAGCCATCAGCCTAAACGCGACCGCGACGCATCAACTAATGCCTAAAGCCCTAAACGCCATAACGTGTATTCGCGGAACGCCTCCTCGACGCAGTCACGCAGACGACGCTTCGACTAACGCCAGAGCCCAGAAGAACGCCGCGCCGTCGCGTAGATTCGCGTCGCCGAAGTGCCGAAGTTCGACGTGATCGGTGATCGTCTCCTATGCCGCCTGCGCCGTCGTGGCCGACGCCAGTCCCAGAAGAGCCCTATGAGATCAGTTCTGATGTTCATGGCTCCTACGATGGCCCTCGCACTGGAAGACTACGAGCTACGCAAAAGGTTTGTATATAAATTCTCTGAGAATCTGCCAAACTACAACTTCAATCTTCATGGAATATTGACTGCATATATTTCTTGTTCTCTAGGCACCAAGTCTGTTTGCAGGGTTGGCCTTCTACTTCAGTGGCCATTTCATGCCAACATACAAGGTTCACCTTGAAGATTTGATTGCCACGGCAGGGGGATCGATCTTGGACAAGGCTGATCTCTCTAGCACATCGTTGATTGTTTACAGCATGGAGCCGCCGCAAGGAAGTGATCCAGACACCCTTAATGAGGTTCTCAAGAAGAGAATGGCTGAGGCTGAAGAATTGGCAGCAGCAATTGGTTGCAGGGCTATTCCTCATACATGGCTTTTGGATTCTATTGCATCCTGCACAGTTCAACTGACGGTGTGACACTGTACCTATTTGAGGTAAATTAATTCTTACTAGTTACATTTGGTTTATGAACTAGTTAGTACCTAATTAGTTTATCATGTTAGAACTATTGATTTGTGTCACTTTAGACAATATAAAGTTTAAACTCCATATTTTATAAGTAAAAAAAATTTATAGTAAAAGGCCTATAGAGTCGAATTCGCCCTAGGGCCCTTGAAAACGTTGAGCCGGCCCTGCTCGGTCGGAGCCGAGTGGAGGCCAACGTCGTCGAGCCCGTGTTGATGTGGAGGGCTAGCAAGGCAGTACACACTGATCCGTCCCCTCACTGTTTGGTATATGTGTATGTGCATGTGTGTTCCAATTTTCTATGACCAAAAAAGCTGTAGATGTGTAGGAAACTACGAACAAGTTAGCTAGCAATTTGCTGACCGATGCATGCATGCATGCATGTGCTGAGCGCTCGTATTGCGTGCATGCAAGCACGCCAATGGCTGACCACTATACTTATACATGTGGAGACCGGCGTGGTCGAGGCCAGTGGAGGCAGTGCCGGGGCCGAGCAGAGGCCGGCATAGGGCGGAGACCGCGTCGACGTAAGGTCGGTGCGTCACGGCTGGGGCTCGGCCGAAGCCAAGCGGAGGCCAGCAGCGCGGAGCCTGCGTCATCGTGGAGGAAACACCCCAGCGCCCAACCCCATAAGGCCATAATAGAGCACTAATAGTTACCTGTGATGTTGGCTTAGACATGCAAAAGCACATGTGCAGACCGGTGGCTGGTGATGCACCTGCTTTGCTAGAGAGAGCCAGTAGTGAGAGAGAGCCAGTGAATAAAAATGAATGAGTTGACTGCCTCATATTCTTTTAGGGGATAGACTATTGCACAGGCGACTGAAATTTTTTTATCTTTCAGTCACCTAAAGTTGCACTTTGAATCACCTGAAGTTACACATATTTTATTTGGAGGGGGCTGCAATTTTAGTTGATTGAGAGTGCAATTTCATGTCACCTAAAGTTGCACTCTGAATCACCTAAAGTTGCACCTGTTTTTTTAGGGGATTGCAATTTTAGTTCATTGAGAGTGCAATTTTAGGTGACTGAAACACAAAAAAATTTCAGTCGCCTATGCAATAGTAAAACCGTTCTTTTAGACATGACACACTATACTATTTGAAATAATATCTATGAAAGGGGCTAGGTACCCCCATAACAGTATCCACATAATATCTATGAAAAGATTAAGGCTATTTTTGTATTGGTTTCTGCTTCTGACTTCTAGTAAGCCAAAAGCTAATACGAACATTTGGCTTCTCAAAGCGGTTTTTCTACTTCTTTCGCTACGGTCTCGCTCTGGGGATAAAGCAGGGGTCACGGGTACATCACACATGGTCCACTCCTCTCGCTTCCGTTATGCACACGTACCTCTCTCTCATTTTTTTTCCCACCGTTCGCGCCCTCCTTTTTAATGTCTCCTTTTTCAGCTATTACTATTCATTTTCAGCTAAAAACTATCAGCAAAAACCAATACAAACACCCCCTAAATTTAAGAATCACAAGATCAATGGTAGATATTTCTTTATAATTAGGGTTCACCGGATTGAAGGCCATATTTTTTTGAATTTCTAGTACATTTTTTAGCGGATATATATATACCATTTACCTGTTATATATATATATATATATATATATATATATATATATATATATATATATATATAACAGGGACATCATGGTGCCCAGACTCCATAATTGAGATTTTTCATCCATAATTGATTCAATATGCTAAATCAATGACTTCCTTTCTAAATTGATGCCTTTTTGAATTAATGAATGTTAACGGGTTTGCCTGATATCATTGCACTTGCATGCACCTAAAAGCAATCCAAAAGTAGAGAGGCTTGGTGCCTAGACACCATGGTGCCCCATTGTGAAGGTGATGTCTGCTTTGGTCCACGCCAGAAGCACTTGTGCGGAGTATGTGGCAACGTCAAAGTGTTCATGCGCCTTGAAGCTCTATCGCACCTTAGGCTAGCGGTATATCCACGCACATCCCGACTAGTTTATGCAACAACTCATTTACCTAAGGACTCCGAGTGTCTTGAGCCGACATGTTAGATGCTTATTTCTAGCATGTTCACATGGGTCAACCTTTCATAGCCCTAGGTTATGTCATCCTTCTATGGTACTCCTATGCATACCTTCGCCTCCCAAACGCTATGGGTTGAGAACTATCTTCATGAGGCACTTCTTTGGGCTAAGTCCTAACCCCATGCCTTCGCATGACTTTGATATCTAAGCGGTCATCTCTTGGCTCCACAACTGTTTATGACCCACATCCTTCTGTGCAGCCATGAACTCCCCAATATGACCCAAAATCGGTTGAATGGAGCAACGATCTGTTGGCGAGCACTAGGGAGCCCAACTCAAAGGCGTGGGCACAACCTATCATCCAAGGTTTGTACAAGGACTAAGGTATTTTAACATATTAGCGAAATACATTGTAGACTATTAGTGGGAGCGTTGATCTGAGGCAGCACGCCAACCCCTTTTGTAAGTCGGTGCACCTGCCTGGGCGGGCAATTAACGACCACCTGAATCAGTGAGAAGCTACTATTTGGGGGGAGGATCCCCGTGCTACCTCAGCCCCACGACCATGTGGTAACGATGGCACCCGTTGGAGGATCTACTCCAAGCGAGGTGCCCAAGGCTGACCCTAGAGGAGCTTGGGGCCACCCTCGGGCGCGGTGCGTGAGGCTGACCCTAGAGGGGTTCGAGGCCACCCTCTGGTGCGGTGCGCAAGGCCAAACTCAGAGGAGTCTAGGGTCAACCCCGGGCAAGGTACGCGAGGCCGACCCTAGGTGAGGTACGCGAGGCCGACACCGGATGGGTCCGAAACCAACCCCGAGTGAGGTACGCAAGGCCGACCCCGAAGTCTCAGACGTGACGAAGCCAACACAAGGCAAATGATGAAGATACTCCTAAGAGTAAGCTAGGCACTTATGGCAAACTTGTAACTTCACATGCCCGACTCTCTCCCCTGTAAATAGGATCCCTTATAATAGGAGAGGGGAGGCTATTGGGTAACCCTAGAATACTCATATTGTATACACTTAATGGTTGTGTACTTTTCCTTGGGTCGCTTCGCATCCTCAACAGTCTCCATATCCGACCGGGGTTGCTTCCAAATTTACTGTCTGAATTCTAGTCATCCAAACCGAAATAAGTGGACGAGATCGAGGCAGCACTCATGTCTTGGGATTGGCACTGTTAACAGAATTTATTTCTTTTGTATCCAAATAATCTCTATGAAAAGATTAAAGTCATATTTGTATTAGCTTCTGCTTCTAGTTAGAAAAGCCAAAAGCCAATACGAACACCCAGCTTCTCCACTTCTCTCGTTACCGTCTCACTCTTCAGATAAGACAAGAGGTCATAGGTGCATCACGCACCCCACTCCTCTCGCTCTTGTCATACGCACGCATCTCTCCCTTACTTTTCCCACCACTCGCGTCCTCCTTTTTAATGTAACTTCTTTCTACCACTATTATTCATTTTCAGTCAAAAGTCATCATCCACAATTAAAAGCCATCAGTAAAAGCCAATACAAATGCCCCCCCCCCAAATCTAAGAATCACAAGATCAATGGTACATATTTATTTATAATTATGGCTCACCAGATTGCATGAAGGCTAGATGTTTTTTTAGGAATTTCTAATACATTTTTTAGCGGATGTAGGCCACCTGTCATTGACTTTTAATATATAATAGATATATGCATGTATATTGAATGCTCACTCCCGCTTTCATTAGTTTCTGAGTCATCTGATGCTTGTTTTGTATGTTGATGCTCTAAGGAAAAGATTTTTATTGGACGGGGTCCAAGACCCTATTTAAATGTTTCTGTCCCTGTGCTTTGTCGTGCCGTTTGCGCTGGATTACGAGTTCCACTGATAGTGAGATTTGAAATTTGAAATTAGATCACCACTGATAACCGATGAATCAGAATTATGTCACACTTTTGAAAGAAAAAATGAGATTGTCCTCACGGCTACGGACACGAAGTCATTGCTTGCGAAGACGTTTTAATTTGACCGGCCGGCCGGCCGGCTTAAAAAAACCCTTGTGAAGAAAATGTTGGCACGCCTATAAACTAAGTTTTCTGTGCCTATCTACAACATATGTGCTCTCTGCTCGATCGGTCTGGTGGCCTGTGGCCGTGACCTCGCTCCTCACCGGCTATTCCTCGATCGGTACGTGTCTCTATGTGCGCCAGCCGTTCAGGCCTCGCCACTGGACAGAAGCCGTAAGCATCTCTTGTTTAAACTTTTGCTCATCTGATTCGTCTAGCTTTAATCTTTTGTTGACAATCTGGATGCATGCAGGCAACTGATCAAGAACAATCTGTGTTCTAGCTAGAATGGATTAGATCAGAAGATTACTTAGCTGCTAGCTAGCTAAGCTAGTCATCCTGCAGAAAATTTGCCGGAATTTTGCACTTCTATTGATTCTTGCTGAAGGAACAGAACAGAAAGCAAGTGATCTTTTCAAAAAAAAAAAAGCTGAAGTATCCTATGTGGTACTCTAAACAGGATCACAAGTAGTAGATCTAGAGGGGTAGGCTAGTTATTCGGGATGAACAATGGGTAACGCATCTAGATCTAAAACAAGAGAGTAAAGAGAGGGGTCTAAGGGTTACCGACCATCCGTGGTCTTGGTAGCCGGTGCAGAGGCGTCCGCCATGGAGTCGGTGGAGTCGGGAGACGTCGGCGGCGAAGTCCGGTGGCGGCGCCGTCCAGGAGCGGCGTGGCGGTGGCGCTTCCCGTCACTGGCTGCGCTCCCCTTCGAGATCGGATTAGGGTTCTTGTCGGTGGGGTGTACGGCTCCGTTCAACTTCGTGATCTGAGCCGCCGGCCCCCACCTGTATTTATAGCGCAGTGTGACAGGGGCCCACCAACCATTAGGGTTGGGCGCCCCCGATCAGGGCGCGAGCTCAAGGCCCAGGTGGCCGTTGGGCCAAAACTGGGGTGGAGATCATCCTAACATTCTCCCCCTTGATCTCAACTTATACTTAAACTCTATACTTGTCACTCATTGTTTTTCTTATTCCTTCACAGATCAGTGCATAGAGCGTGCCTCATCGTCACGGTCTTATGCCATTAGATTGAACAGCCACAATGCACTTTTCTGTTTTGAAATGTATTCTCAACTGGGCCCTTATTGTCCAGGAATCATAGGCTTTCCCGTAAACCCATGCCGGCTAAGTGTTCTCTGAACACATTGGGCGGTAAGCCTTTTGTGAGCGGATCCGCGAGCATCTTTTCTGTCCTTATATGCTCAAGACTGATTATATGATCCCGGACTTTATCTTTCACAACATAATACTTTATGTCAATGTGTTTGGCAGCACCACTTGACTTATTGTTGTGAGCATAGCATACTGCTGGTTCATTATCGCAGTATAACTTTAGTGGCTTATGTATGTCATCTACCACTTTCAACCCGGGTATGAATTTCTTTAGCCAATTCACCTGCCCCGTGGCCTCATAACATGCTACAAACTCGGCATACATTGTGGATGATGTAGTGACGGTTTGTTTTGAGCTTTTCCACGATATAGCTCCTCCTGCGAGAGTGAATACATATCCGGATGTCGACTTTCTATCATCTCCCGCATAATCAGAATCTGTATACCCCACTATATGGAGTGAATCTGATCTTCTGTATGTCATCATGAGGCCTTTTGTTCCTTGCAAATAACGCAAGACTTTCTTTACTAATTTCCAATGTTCTATTCCAGGATTGCTCTGGAATCTGCCAAGTAACCCGGTGACAAACGCTAAGTCAGGGCGCGTACACACTTGAGCATACTGTAAGCTTCCGACAGCTGAAGCATATGGAACCGCTTTCATTTGATCGATCTCATATTGGTTCCTGGGGCATTGAAATTCCCCATATCTGTCGCCCTTGACTATAGGAGCAGGTGAAGGCTTACAATTTTGCATACTATATTTCTTTAGAACCTTTTCTAAGTATGCCTTTTGAGATAAACCTAAAACCCCCTTAGTTCTATCTCGGTGAATCTCTATTCCCAGAACGAACGAAGCTTCACCAAGATCCTTCATATCAAAATTCGAGGACAAGAACTTCTTGGTCTCTTGTAATAGGTTAACATCACTACTAGCAAGTAGGATGTCATCCACATACAGGATTAGGAAAATGTATTTCCCATTCTTAAACTTTGCATACACGCAATTGTCCTCTACATTCTCCTTAAACCCAAAACTTCTTATTGTACTATCAAACTTCAAGTACCACTGCCTTGATGCTTGTTTTAATCCGTAAATGGATTTCTTCAGGCGGCATCCCATACGTTCTTTTCCTTCCACAACAAAACCTTTCGGTTGTGCCATGTAAACATTTTCCTCCAAATCCCCATTTAGGAACGCCGTCTTTACATCCATCTGATGTAATTCTAAATCATAATGAGCTACAAGTGCCATTATTATTCTAAAAGAATCTTTACACGAGACTGGAGAAAATGTCTCATTGTAGTCTATGCCTTCTCTTTGCGTAAAGCCCTTTGCCACAAGTCGCGCTTTAAATCTTTCTATATTCCCTCTAGAGTCTTGTTTTGTTTTGTAGACCCATTTGCAGCCTACTGTCTTGGCTCCTTTAGGAATAGTTTCTAAGTCCCAAACACTGTTGGTGCTCATTGACTTCATTTCATCCTGCATAGCTTCAAGCCACTTAGATGAATGAGCGCTTCTCATGGCTTCTTCAAAAGAGGTGGGATCACCCTCCATTTCAAATTCCTCAGTTTCATAGACTTCGTAATCATTAGGGATAGCTGATCTTCTGGCTCTTTGAGACCTTCTGAGTCCCTCGCCAGTTGACGCTTGTTCTGTGTGAGGCTGTTGTTGTTCTTCCTCTTGGGTGACAATGGGTTCTATGGGATCCTGAAGGACAGGTTCCTCATGTTCACTCATCGTTCCCACAGGAGAACTGACAACAGGTGCTGTCACTACAGTGTCTGGCACTGTTGGTGTAGCAACAACAGGTAGCGTGAAAAATGGTTCCTGAACCATCGGAGTGGGCACATGTACCCGCTTTTCCTCTAGGTTAATTTCTCGCGCTACTCTGCTCCCCCTGATCATCTCATCCTCCAAGAAGACAGCATGTCTTGTTTCTACAAACTTCGTATGTCTGTCAGGACAATAGAAGCGATAACCCTTCGATTTTTCTGGATAGCCAATAAAATGGCAGCTGACTGTCTTGGAATCTAGCTTCCCTATATTTGGGTTAAAAACTTTAGCCTCAGCAGGACAACCCCACACACGTAAATAGTTAAGTGAGGGTTCTCTTCCCGTCCACAACTCATACGGTGTTTTGGGTACTGACTTGCTTGGTACTCGATTAAGAATATGAATGGCGGTTTTTAACGCCTCCATCCATAAACTTATCGGTAGCGTGGAGTAACTTATCATACTTCTCACCATATCCATTAAGGTACGGTTGCGTCTTTCAGCCACTCCATTCTGCTGAGGTTCGCCCGGTGTAGAGTACTGGGCAACTATGCCATTTTCCTGTAAGAACCTTGCAAAAGGTCCAGGAACTTGGCCATACGGGGTGTGCCGACCGTAGTACTCCCCCCCACGGTCGGATCTTACTATCTTAATTTTTAAATTGTGCTGATTTTCTACTTCAGCCTTAAATATCTTAAATTTATCCAATGCTTCTGATCTTTCTTTAATTGGATAAATGTAGCCATAACGCGAATAGTCATCTGTGAATGTTATAAATGAATCATAACCATCCACACTTATCACAGGAAATGGACCACAGATATCTGTGTGAATTATTTCTAAAATTCCTGCGCTTCGTTTGGCGTCTTTCTTTATTTTCTTAACATATTTTCCTTTTATGCAATCAATACATTGTTCTAAATCTGAAAATTCTAATGGCGGAAGAAGTGTTTTCTTAATCAATCGTTCTATTCTCCCCCTCGAAATATGGCCTAAACGACAATGCCATAATTTCGACGATGCATCATGATTTATCTTCCGCTTTTTTCTTTCATTCATAGACGAAGAGGTATTCTCATTCTCAATGGTCACATGATTCACATTCTCAGAAAGTGATAATAAATAAAGCTTGTCTTGTCGGAAGGCAAGACCAACACATTTATTATTAAACACAAGTCTGCATTTGCCATCACCAAAATGGCAATCATAACCATCATCATCTAATTTCGACACACTTATTAAGTTTCTGCGCAAAGAGGGTACATAAAGAACGTCTGAAAGCCTAAGTACAAAACCATCATGAAATTCTAAAGAGAGATCTCCAATGGCCTCGACTTCGGCTTCAATTCCATTCGCAACTTTAATTGTTCTTTCTCCTCTTTGTAGGGTCCTCCTCGTATGGAATCCCTGTAATGAATTGGCAACATGAACAGTTGCACCTGAGTCAATCCACCAAGTAGATTTTTCATAACTTAAATACAGGGATTCATCTATAAATGTAATGACATCCTTACCATTCTTCAACAGATGCTTCAGGAACTCTGGGCAATCCCTCTGATAGTGCCCCGCCTTCTTCTTACAAAATTTACAGGTGTCTTTGTCTACTGTAAATTGGTTGGGCTTATGAAACTGGGGAACCTTTCCCTGTGACTTAGAAGAGGAGCTACTATCCCACTGAGGTTTCCCTTGTGGTTTGGCATTAAAGTTCTTTCTTTTGTTGTTCTTTACAAGGTTTGCAGAGTCACCCTGTGAGGTTTTAAGCCTCTCCTCTTCTTGCACACACATTGCAATGAGCTTTTCTATGTCCCATTTGTCGGGATGCATGTTGTAGTTAACAACAAAAGTGTCAAATTCTTTTGGCAGAGAAGCAAAGATCAAATGAATTAGAAACTCATCCTTGAGCCCCATATCCATTGAGTTTAGCTTAGCTGCCGTTGTGCTCATCTTAAGTATATGCTCTCTTATTCCACCACTAGAGTATCTCTCATTCACTAGTTTCTTAATCAGCGTGCTTGCTGTTGCCTTTGAAGAGCCAGTAAACTGATTCTTCACTTTCTGTAGATACTCTGTGGCAGTGTCACAGTCTGGGATGGATCCCCTTATTGGATCTGCAATGGTGGCCTTAGCCACCATCAGGCACTTGCGATTCGAGATGTCCCATTTCTTTTTCTCAAGATCATATTTCATTCTGACTTCTGCATGATCACGCTTTCGGGCAGTGAAATCAGCATCAGTCTCATTTTCTTCCCTCACCGGGTCCTCTGGCTCAGTAGGACACGGAGAGGTGAGGGCTAAGTCATTCTCGGACAGCGCAAGTGCCAAATCATACTTTTCTCGCCAGACCCGATAATTGTTCCCATCAAGTGCCGGGATGTGCGAGATGTATGCCATTGGGTTGAGTCCTGAAACAGTATCAGAAAAAATGAGGAAACATAATAATATAATAATTGCATGCTTTAATTTAACGTTGGTCAAAATTAAAACATGCAAAAAATTCTTGTACATTAATTCTACATCACCGTTGGGCAGAAGATAGAATTAATGCATAAATTCATGAATAAATCAATTTATAATATTGCTATCATCAACTTTGGTCAGAAAATAGCAAAATTATAAGCATGCACTGTAAAAAAATATAACTTTTCCTCTAATTTTAATTTTCCCGTTGGTTCCAATTAAAATTAGAGAAAAACATAAAATTTCTGCTCTTCAAAATTAAATTCTCCCGTTGGTTTGAATTTAACAAGAAGATAATAAACTTTAGCTCGCAGCGGAAAAAAAATTCTGGTCTTTGATCAAAATTGAACAGAAATTTGATCTCAAACTTAACAAAATTCATCAAATGAATGCTTCTGGAAAAAAAAAATAAACCAAAAACCACATTTTACTGTGCAAACCGGCCATTTGGCCCGGCCTGCGCAGCCGCGGCCCACGGCGCACGGCGGCCCACTCGGCCGCGCCACACGCGCGCGCGCCCGTGGCCTCACGCGCGGCCTGCTCGCTCCGCCCCGTCGGCCTGCTAACGCGGCCCAGCCGGCTTCACGCGCCCGCGCCCGCGGCCTCAGGCGCTGCCGCTCGCGCACCCGGCCGAACGCCCGCAGGCGCGCGCGCTGTTCTCCCGGCGCCGGAGCCACAACCTGGGCCTGGGCCGGGAATTCCCGATCCCGCCTGGGCCTGAAGTCGGTCCGGCCATCGCCAGCCGTCCGTGATGATCCAACGGTGAAGCGTGCCGATCGGGGAAACAAAACCCTCACCGCGCCGGCCGGATCCCAGAAACCCTAACCTTCTCATTTCTCTCCGTCTCCTCTCTCTCAGCCGCCGCAGCAGCAAAGAAGATGGCGATGCGCCATCGGCCAAAAGGAGAAGAGCGGCGGCGCCGCCGCAGGTCCCTTCGCCGGCGCGCGCGTTCGCTTGAGGGTGAGCGCGCCGCCGTCGAGCGGCCCTTTGGCGGTGCCCTATCCGGAGCTCGTGCGCGCGGCGACGAGCGGCGGCGAGGTCTACGGGGCGGGGAAAAAACCACGGTAGGTCCTCCCCCTTTCTTTCTCAACGCATCTTGCGTTAGGGTTAGGGTTTGGGATTTCTGAGTTCGGGGTTTTCTAGGGTTAGAGTTCTTCTTCTCCTTCTAATCTCTTTCTTTCTACCCGAAGAACTAGATCTACTAAAAGTACGCTCTGATACCATTGTGGTACTCTAAACAGGATCACAAGTAGTAGATCTAGAGGGGTAGGCTAGTTATTCGGGATGAACAATGGGTAACGCATCTAGATCTAAAACAAGAGAGTAAAGAGAGGGGTCTAAGGGTTACCGACCATCCGTGGTCTTGGTAGCCGGTGCAGAGGCGTCCGCCATGGAGTCGGTGGAGTCGGGAGACGTCGGCGGCGAAGTCCGGTGGCGGCGCCGTCCAGGAGCGGCGTGGCGGTGGCGCTTCCCGTCACTGGCTGCGCTCCCCTTCGAGATCGGATTAGGGTTCTTGTCGGTGGGGTGTACGGCTCCGTTCAACTTCGTGATCTGAGCCGCCGGCCCCCACCTGTATTTATAGCGCAGTGTGACAGGGGCCCACCAACCATTAGGGTTGGGCGCCCCCGATCAGGGCGCGAGCTCAAGGCCCAGGTGGCCGTTGGGCCAAAACTGGGGTGGAGATCATCCTAACATCCTACAGGTATTTCAAATACCAACAACTGAATCGTCTCTTAAAAAAATACCAACTACTGAATACATATTTGCCAACATTTTCTGGCTAACAAAAATTTCCCTATGTTTTTGTCTATGCACATAATCAAGATCAAAATTCGATCGACCAAGGTTGCTTGCCATGGAGGTTACTGGTGCTGGACAGTTTCTCTTGGTGCTCATGGTTTGCAGTGCACATGCCACCATCTACTCCACTGATGGGAACGAAACAGATCGACTGTCACTGCTTGAATTCAAGAAGGCGATCAGTCTTGATCCACAACAAGCCTTGATGGCCTGGAATGACAGCACCAACTTCTGCAATTGGGAAGGTGTCCTGTGTAGTCGGAAGACTCCACGTCGTGTCACTTCTCTTGACCTTGGAAATCGAGGTCTAGTAGGGCATCTCTCTCCTTCACTTGGAAACCTAACATTCCTAAAACATTTAATTTGTTCCTACCGACAAATAGATTCACTGGTGAAATCCCTTCATCCCTTGGTCACTTGCGTCGCCTCCAAACCCTCTTCTTGAGCAATAACACGCTGCAAGGAATTATACCTAGTTTCGCAAATTGTTCCAATCTCAAGGTTGTTTGGCTGAATAACAATAATCTTGTAGGACAATTTCCTGACTTGCCTCATCGCCTTCAAAATCTGTGACTTGCTTCGTCGCCTTCAAAACCTGGTACTTTCGTATAATCATCTTGTTGGAACTATTCCTGCTTCTCTTGCCAATATCACAACACTAACTAAGCTTAGTTGTGCATCTAATAACATCGAGGGCAACATACCAAATGAGTTTGCAAAGTTGCCTGTGCTACGAATCCTCTACGTGAATATCAATAAGTTAACTGGTAGGTTTCAGGAAGCCATCTTAAACCTTCTCTACTCTTGTTAGTCTTAGCCTTGGTTTTAACGATCTAAGTGGAAGCATACCATCCAATCTCGGCAATTCTCTACCCAATCTCCAGGCGCTCGAATTAGACTTCAACTTCTTTCATGGGCATATCGCCTATTCGTTGGTAAACGCTTCCAAGCTATTCCGTCTCGAGATATCAACAAATAATTTCAGTGGGGTTGTGCCTAGCTCCATCGGCAAACTTACCAAACTTTCTTACTTAAATCTTGAGTGGAATAAACTCCAAGCAAGCAACAAGCAAGAATGGGAGTTTATGAACAGCTTAGCCAATTGCACTGAGCTACAAATTTTCTCAATGGCACGTAATCTTCTAGGAGGCCATGTACCAAATTCATTAGGCAATCTTCCTGTTCAGCTTCTACAACTGTTTTTGGGAGCAAATCAATTATCAGGTGGTTTTCCTCCCGGTGTGGTAAACCTTCCCAACTTGGCTATTTTAGGATTGGATTACAATCAATTTACAGGTGTGCTTCCGGAGCACAAAAGAGCTTCATCACAGAATGTAATTGTAGGACCGAAATGGCGACAGAGGGGGGGTGAATGTCGTTCGCTTCAAAAAAACACCCCCGAAAATTCGTACACAGATATTGCAGAAACAGAGCAACTCAAAAAAAATAATTAAGCGGAAACTTGGAACGCATGCGATACCAAAAAATTCAGCATAAATCAGAGACCAGTCAGTAAAAATTTCAACGGAAAATATCGCTGTTTGATCTGCAAACAAAATGGAGAAAAATCAGCACAAGAAAAAAAAGAAACAAGCACTAAAGAACAGCAAATAGACACCTTGTTCTTGCTGCAGCCACAGACCAAAAAAAAAATCCCTTTCTAAAGCACAAAGTGATTCTACGGGATGAATCCCTTTCTAAAGCACAAAGTGAGGAAGGCAAAGGGGAGAAGTACACTGCTGCCAACTGAAAAAGGTGACAAGACAAGGAAAATCGGATGACTCTAAAAACAAGAGGCAAGTGCTACTCAGTCTGCACACCCTTGCTTTCCAAACAAATCTGCATGGCCGAAATCTTTAAAGGAAAAGGAGTACTCAGCAATACAGACTGTCCTTCCAAGCAAAAAATCATTAGCCCAAGAAATCAATCAATCGGCAGCATGGAACAAGATTGACGCCTGTCTTTGCCGATAGCAGGGAACACAAACACAACATGAGAAATAGCTTCAAGACTGATGTCCAAGACTTTCACAGGAAAAGAAGATCATGAGTGCTGCTCTCCCTGCTGGCCGAATCATCCCATACAGCAATAAATGCTTGCGGCAAGAAAATTTCTTGGACGGAAGGACATGCTAGCAACAGAGAAAAGTAAGCAGAAAATAACTTGGCCGAAGGACTAACAAGAAGATCTTTTATCACTGCCGACCGAGAGCAAAGAGTGCCAACAAGGAAATGAAAGCTAAGGGACAATGAACACTGCAACCGAAAGATTGAGAAAAGCAATTGCACGAAGATAGCACAGGGAAAACAGACCACACCAAGAAGGAAACAGGAAGATCAAGAACACTCAATCACGAAAGAAGGAACAAAAGGCCATGCACGAGATATAAAACTTCAGATTCTTCATTCCAAACAAACAAGAGATACAACGAACTACGTCCCCATTCGCATGGACATTCGGATGAATGATTACAAGAAATCTCAATCCATCCTCTCCCTCTTAATCCTCAAGAACACCAAGAGCCACACATGCTTCTTGGGAGGAACACACACATGCACACATGGAGAGACCCAAATGAAACCCTAACTTTTACATCCACTCCCTCTTCATTTCAGCACACCCTCTACCTCTCCTTTTATAGCCTCCCACTAATGGGTTTGCACATGCTTTACCCATTAGGTCACCACCTACTCCATGCTTTATCCAAACCCGCTTCCTTTAGTGCAGCTTTGCGTTTTTACCGAAACGCCCCTCGCGCACCTTCCAAGAAGCTTCCTCCTTTCTTGCCTTGCAAGCCTCGCAGCTTCGCCGTCTTCGGCACACCTCGACCGTTCTGACCTCAGCGCCACCTGCGCCTAGTCCGGTCCACCGTGCCTCGCCACGACTCCACCTCGAGTCCACGTCGTCTTCGACACATCCCGACCGTTCTGACCTCAGCGCCACCTGCGCCTAGTCCGGTCCTCCGTGTCTCACCACGACTCCACTCGATGTCCTGCAGTCACACAGACAAGAAATACGTCAAATAGCACCGCTCGACACATGAAAGCATAAATCGCATAAACACATCATACTTACTCATGACGAAGTCCAAACCTGTCGAAATATCAGAATATGCAACCTATTCCCATACGACCAAGTTTGACCATAAGTCCGACCGAGCCCGTTGCACCACGTAACGTCAAGGTCCAAACCACCCAAACCAAACTCGACTTAGCTAAATCTATGTCAATTACTCATCATACACATGGGATGACCTCCACATGGTCTCTCAGTAATTCTCTGAGAAATGTCAGGCATCGCAATGTAGTTCCTATCTTAACTGCATGCTCAAGTATTGATTCTAAAGGTAATGAATTCAAAGCCTTAGTGTATAAGTTCATGCCATCAGGATACTTGCATAAATTCCTATACTCAATCGGTGATGATGAGAGCTCTTCAAATTCGAACCATATTATACTGGTTCAAAGGTTAAGCGTTGTGGTGGATATAGCAGATGCATTGAAGTACCTCCACCATAATAATCAAGGAACTATTGTTCACTTTGATCTGAAGCCTAGCAACATTCTTTTGGATGATAATATGACAGCTCATATTAGGGACTTTGGCCTTGCAAGATTCAAAGTTGGTTCCACAAACATCATCTCTTGGTGATCAAACTCAAGAACGATAGGATATGTTGCTCCAAGTAACGGACCAATTTTATCTTGTCTTCTATTAATTTGAACCGGTGAATGTGAACTAGACTCTTCTTATATGTGTATAAAGAATGGGCAGTGGGTGGCCAAGTTTCAACTGCCGCAGATGTTTACAGCTGTAGGGTTCTTGAAATATTCATTTGAAGGATGCCAACAGACAACATGTTTAAGGGTAGAGTGAGCATTGCACAGTTCACAGAGATGAACTTTTTGATAAGATATTGCAAATTGCTGATCCTCAGCTGCTACGAGAGTTGGATGTAGATACCCACGCTGAATCCTAAAGCTAAAGTCTAGACCGTTATAGCTAAAATCTAAAACATTTTTTTTTCTAATTTAGCTGGGAGCTCAGGCATTCACTAAAGTAGGAGGTAGATATCAACGCTACCTCTTCACCAACTCCTTTACATCGTTAGGTGTGCAACTGATAAAACAAAGAACTTAACGATTGTTCACAGAGCGTGCAACATGTGGTTAAGTTTTGAGTGGGCGGCCTATTAGCAGCACACAAGGCCGTGCCCCGAGCTCGTTTTCTTTTTTTTCCAACGCGGCAACTGTTTCGGCTCCGAAAGTCTAGGTCAAATAGCTACAACCTCTCTTTCTCGTGTCAATATTATTGAAGAACCATCGCTGATGGCTCCAGTCTGATCGATTCCTTTTCTATGCAAAGAGACGGATCAATCACAGAGTAATGCAAATAGTAGATTGGAAACATAGAGAGAGGAGGAGAACTCATGTTATAGAGATAGGGGGAGAACTCATATTCTTTCTTTTATTGCTTTCTTGTTCACATGTGTACAAAATAGCCAATGAGACTCCCTATATATAGCCTAGTGGTGAGGTGCCCGCTATGGGCCAAGACTTCAAGCCCAAGCCCAGGTTTCCTAACAAATATTTATCTATCTGTCTATCCTATTTATTATATATTATATTATTAAAACAAAAGAAAAAGAAGTTACCATGTTCGTTCTTAAGGGCTAGAAAATTCCATGTTAATTAATGGAAGAAAAAGAAAGATCTACACCGTTGATTATGGTGGACCAATATTATAAAGACTTAGATTGAAAGAAAGAATCCATATCAAATACAATCCAAAATTAACTGAAATTCAGAATAAAAATAAAATAAAATTAGCAATTTGATTATTGTACGAATTACTAGGTAAAATCTATAAATAATTATAATTCAGTGCAGATTGAAAAAAAGAGTTCATGTAAAATACAATCTAGAAATAACTAAGAATTCAGAATAAATATAAAATAAAATTAGCAATTTGATTTTCATATAAATTACTATGTAAAATACCTAAATGAATATAATTCAGAATAAAAATTAAACAAAAATTAGCAATTATATTTGTACACAAATTTCATCTAAAATAACTGAAATTCAAAATAAAAAATAAAACAAATGAGAAATTTGATTTTGATAACAATTCCAAAGTAAAATCACTAAATAGCTGTAATTTAGAATAAAATTAAAGAAAAACTACTAATTAGATTTGTACATGAGTTCCAACAAAAAAAATTCGGAATAGTAAAGAAGAAATTGTGCAATTTGATTTCCCATATGAATTTCAAAGTAAAATCCCTAAATAATTAAAATTCAGAATAAATTAAATAAAATTAGCGATTTTATCTGCATTCAAACTCCAATAAAAATAACTAAAATCTTAAATAAAAATAAAATTATAACGAGGATAACACAAATGATGTTAGAGAACACCATGGAAGAGTGCAATTGCAAGGGACATTGATCCATGGGAAAGCAAACAGCCGAGATAGTGATGGTAGTGATAGCGATAATGTCATGCTGCTCATCTTAACCATATGGTGAGGACAATGTCGTGCTGCTTGCCGGAGCCATTGAAAAGAAAGACCAGCGTCGAAACGAGCCAAGGACCGTGACGACGAGTGGTGAGCATCGGTTTTGTCGAAGAAGTCTGTGGCCAAAGAAGCTCGATGATTGGGAAATCCTGGCAAAGAGAAGATGAAGCCTTGCATTGAAAATGAGCTATAGAAGATACAGGGTCATCGGGTAACAAGGAGTGTGCCATCGCTAGTGAGGGGCATGACATCACCGGTAATAGCGAGAAGATTCTCCATATCGTTAGACAACGACTAAAGCAAATACACCAACATCAGTGAATATATCAGCACAGTTAGTGAGGAAGCCACAATATTGAGTTGGCTAATGTTGAAAAAGAGGAGTGATCGACATGGGAGAAGAGGATATCAAGAACGCATAACATCATGCATCTTTACAAATAGAAGCATATGCGTCTATACAAATAGAAGCACAGACATATAAAAGCATAGGAGCAAAGAGCTACATGATTAAAATTGGAAGGGCCAGCCTCTAAGAGGGATTGCTTAAATTTTGGGCTTATTGTTAGAGATTGAAACAGAAAAGATGTGGCAGTGAGAAGAGATAGAAGACATATGGTTCAATGGGGTAGCAGGCATGTGAGGGAAGATAAAGGTAGGTCAGCCATTGTGCATTGGTGTGTACGTGAGCAAGATAGTCTAATATCATGTAAACTAATAAGATAATTTACTGTCATATAATCAATGTATTGCTTAAGATTAAATAGAGGTATATGTGCATACATATATTTTTAAAAAAAGAGTAACTAATAGAGGAAGAATAGAAGCATGCAGCTATATGATCCATATATGATGAAGAGTGATTTCGTTTCTAAGAAGCCCAGCAACTTATTCTGCTCAATGATTTTCTTCTATCAAAACTTATACTTCAATTACGTTCCTCAAGTTGTATTTTTCTTCAAGCTTTATTGTTATTTCCAATGCTTATGATATCTTAGAAATCTAAATAACTGATAAGATAAGTAAATATATTCTAAAGCATCTAAGTTATATTATTTAATATAAAGACTTTTACATAAATTTAGTTGTGTAAATACGTGAGCCACACTGCTAGAATCTAATTAACAACTAAAGGACGAGGAAGCTTTTTATTAAACCTGTCCAATTCCAAAGAATATATGCGATTAGATGTTGTTCAAATTTATGCACGTATAGTTTGTATATTGAATGTTTACCCACTTTCGTCTGCCTAAACGTTTTTTTGCATTTTGCCGCAACGTTATCGCTGGATTGTAGTACATATTGTCCTCTGTAAGGTATTGTATGTATACCTGTATAAGCTAAGTACTACATGAGATTTTGTTAAAGCTGCCTTGATTTGACTGGTCTCTAATAAAGGTATTGTTTATTTGGGTTTATAAGCTTATATTTTTGATTTTTTATTTTAGCTGCTCAAAATACACTACAGCTGCGGTCAACTTTTCTAATTAAAAAAATATATTCTCATAAATAAAACAAAAAATAAGAAAAAAGTAAAAACCAAAAGTTAGAAACAGAATCTTCTTAGAGACCCAGAGCAGTATCGATTAGCCACGCGCGCATGGAAATGGAAATGGGGTGTCACGACTTCCGCCCAAGAAATGCCTTACTTTGACGTCCAGTCAGCCGGTCTAGACAGATTAACTGGAACGCCTAGAAATTGCACCTAGGAATCAAAAACTGAGTGGCTAATCGATTTCTAGGCACGCGTGATATCCAGAGTGATGTACCCACTACTGATCAGTTGGCAAGTGACGACGACGTCGACTCAACTCAGCAGATGGTGACTGATTAACTGGAACGCCTAACGAACGGTGCGTGAGGCTCAGCGCGGCCTGTGGCGTGAGTCCCGAGGCTGGCCGTGGCCTTAGCTCCTCGCCGGCTATTGCTCCATCGGTGCTTGCACCGCGCCGACGGCCGGCCGGCTGTTCTCTCGCCAAGCCGGCCATTTTTGCATGACCACTGATCAGTCGTAAGCGTACTATTATAAAACACACGATAGAAGTAAAAGATCAAAAGAACAGACACAAATTTAACATAAAAAATCTTTGCGAGAAAAATCATAAACGTACGAAGACAGAATTTATTATATGAGAATATATTTACAGTGAGACTCTTAACTCTTTCTATGAACTATATATATATATATCTTTACTATTATAAAATAAGGAATTGGTGGTTGGTCCGGCCTCTCAAGTCCCACCCTTTTCCAAATGCATGCTGACTGATTTCTCTGCCCCCACCGAACCCGTGCGCTCCTCAAATCTCCGCCTCCTCCTCCCCTCTCAATTTCTCCGCAAATGAATATAATTCAAAATAAAAATAAAACAAAAACTAGCCATTAGATTTGTATACAAATTTCAACTAAAACAACTAAAATTCAGAATAAAAAATAAAATAAATGAGCAATTTGATTTTTGATATCAATTCCAAAGTAAAATCCCTAAATATTTGTAATCTAGAATAAACATTAAAGAAAAACTAGTAATTGGATGAATTCCAACAAAAATCTTGGAATAATAAAAAAGAAAATTTGCAATTTGATTTTTCATACGAATTTCAAAGTACAATCCCTAAATAATTCAAATTCAAAATAAATAAAATAAAATAAATGATTTGATCTGCATTCAAACTCCAATAAAAAATAACTAAACTTTTAAACAAAATTAATAGTATAACAAGTATAAGAAGAATGATGTCAGAGAACACCATGAAAGAGTGCAATTGCAAAGGACATTGATCCATGGGAAATCAAAGAGCTGAGGTAGCGGCAACAGAGATAAGAATAATGTCATACTGCTCACTTTAGCTGTTTGGTGAGAACAATGTCGCACTGCTTACCGGAGCCATTTAAAAGAAAGGCCAGAGTCGAAACGAGCTAAGGGCCGTGATGACAAATGGTGAACATCGGTGTTGAAAAAGTCGGTGGCCAAAGAAGCTCGATGGTAGGGAAATCCTAGCAGAGAGGAGATGAAGCCTTGCATTGAAGATGACCTATAGATGATATAGGGTCATCGCATAGATAGGAGCGTGCCATCACTAATGAGAGGCACGACGTCACCGAAAATAGTGAGAAGATTCTCCATATCATTAGACAACGACTATAGCAGATATGACGACATCAGTGAATATTGGAGATCATCATGGTTAGTGTGGAAGCCATAATGTTGAGTTGGGCAACATCGAAAAAGATGAGCTACCGACACAAGAGAAGATGACATCAAGAATGCATAACATCATGTATTTGTACAAATAGAAGCGTAGGCATATGTACAAATATAAGCCTAAGTGTACCAAAGCATAGGAGAAAGAGCTCGGAAATAGAGATGGCGCAGCCATAGGGAATAGGTTCAAGGCCACCGGAAAGAGCATGACAGGTGTCTCCAGTAGGGATCGATGACGGTTGCACATGTGTGTGTTGATGTGTCGCAATGATCAGTATTAAGCAATAATTGGAGAAAAGTAAAAGATATTTATGTGGTAGAGTATTGCATTGGAAGGGCCAGCAGCTGAGAGGGATCGATCAAAATTTGGACTTATTGTTACAGGTTAAAGTAGAAAAGATGTGATGGCGAGAAGAGATAGAAGGCACATGGTTCGATGGGTAGCCAGCACGTGAGGGAAGATAAGTTCAAGGTATGTCGTCCATGGTGTATCGGTGCATGCGTGAGCAAGGTAGTCTAATACCATGTAAACTAATAAGATAATTTACCACCACATAATCAATATATCGCTTGAGATTAAATAGATGTACATGTGCATATATATAATTTTTTGAAAAATAGTAATTAATAGATGAAGAAGAGGAGCATGCAGCTACATGATTCATGCATGATGGAGAGTGGTTACATTTCTAAGAATTCCAACAACTTATTCTGCGCAATGATTTTCTTCTATCAATGCTTATACTTCAATTATGTTCTTCAAGTTGTATTTTTCTTCGAGCTTTATTGTCATTTTCAATGCTTATGATATCTTAGAAATCTAAATAGCCTATAAGATACATAAATATATTCTGAAACATCTAAGTTATATTATTTAATACTAAAAACTTTAAAACAAATTTAGTCATATAAATATATAAGTGAGCCGCGCTACTAGAATCTAACAACTAAAGTGACGAGGAAGCTTTTTAAACCTGCCCAATTCCAAAGAATATATGTGACACGTATAATTTGTATATTGAATGTTCACCCACTTTTGTTAGCATAATCGGTTCTTGCATTTTGCCACACCGTTATCACTGGATTATAGTATATATTATCCTCTGTAAGGTAGAGTATTGTATGTATACCTGTATAAGCTAAGTACTACATGAGATTTTCAGTGTGCTCAGTTAGACTGATTTTTTTGTGACTTATGATTGAATTTTTTAAGTAGCTATCTTGATTTGACTGGTTGATGGCGGCAGGCTAGGGAGTCCTATAAAGGCTGCAGACCCAAAGCAGTATAGATTAGCCGGCCAAGAAGTGCCCTACTCTGACTTCCAGTCAGCCGGGATAGATTGATTAACTGGAACGCCTAGAAATTGCGCCTAGGAATTGGCTAATCGATTTCTAGGCGCGCATGATATCAGCCTTGTGAAGAAATGCTCCATTCCGGTTCCGGGTGATGTACTCACTACTGATCACTGGTCACTTACCGTGTGTTTAGTTCAGAGTTATGGTGAGACGGGACGGATCCAACCCATTTTTTAGGGATAGAACCGACCTTGTTTCGTGTTTAGTTGTAAGGGATAGGACGGTCCCTGTTTTCTGTTTGGTTTAGGGACAAAAGGTTTAGGATGACAAATCTGATATGCGGGGTCTACCTGTCAGCCTCTTTTCTGGGATTGCAACAGCTCGTGGGGCCCACTCGTCCCACCTCATCCCTCACCATCCCCTCATTTCTGGGGGACAGGAGCATCCCCAATTTGAGAGTATATTCGCAGAATATTCCCTAGAGGGATATCCCCTATCCCACTCGACTCTGAATCAAACAGCTCTAGAACGAGGACCGCCCCATCCCATCTTCTATAGTCCCATGAACCAAACACACATATCAGTGGGCAAGTGACGACGACGTCGAGTCAACATAGCAGTTGGTGGCTGATTAACTGGAACGCCTAGAAATTAACAAACGGTGCGTGCTCAGCTCGGCATGGCGTGCATGCCGTGGGCCGTGGCTGGCCGTGCCCTTAGCTCCTCGCTGGCTATTGCTCCATCGGTGCCTGTCCTCTCGCCAAGCAGGCCGTTTTTGCTTGGCCATTGATCGATCATTAGCATACTGTTGTAAAACACATGTCAGAAATTAAAAAAAAGTAAGAAGAACACAGGTGATATAAATTTTTACATGAAAAATCTTTACGAAAAAATCACGGATATACGAAAATAAAATTAACTATATAAGAAGATATTTATAATCAAGCTTTCGCTCTTTCAATATACTATAGGGATATACATATAAAGAATAGGGAGACGAATCCCAAAGGAAGAAGGAAACCGAATCAGTCAGATGCACGAGTCGTTGCTACGTCTGACACGGCTTGCTGTATGCACCGTTCAGTGCGCCGTCTGGTGCAGTATCCACCATGGACACAATGACTAACAACATCTACCTTGAGACGAATTCACTCCTATGTCCAAAAAATTTCCCTATGTTTTTGTCTATGTGCATAATCAAGATCAAAATTTGATCGACCAAGGTTGCTTGCCATGGAGGCTACTGGAGCTGGACAGTTTCTCTTGGTGTTCGTGGTTTGCAGTGCATATGCCACCATCTACTCCACTTACGGGAACGAAACAGATTGACTGTCACTGCTTGAATTTAAGAAGGCAATCAGTCTTGATCGATCCACAACAAGCTTTGATGCTTTGTGTTAAAATTAATCTTGAGTTAAAGTCCTAGACGTAGTTGAGTCCGTCTCCGAGTATAATTCAAGTTGAAGTTGAGTCCAACTTGAAGTCCGAATAAGTATGCAATATGTGTTTTTATCCCTATATATTGGAGAGACTTGTACCTAGTTTTGTAAGCAAGAAAAGCGAGAGAAAAGGCAAGGAAATAGGGGAGCTAGTAAGAGAATAAAGAAATTCAGAAATTTCTTTGGTGTTTTCTCAGATTATTTGCGTGTGTGCGTTTTCTCCTAGGATCAAAGTTGTAACACCCTGGAATGATAGGACCAACTTCTGCAATTGAGAAGATGTCATGTGTAACTCCACGTCGTGTCACTTCTCTTGACCTTGGAAATCGAGGTCTGGTAGGGCATATCTTTCCTTCACTTGGAAACCTAACATTCCTAAAACATTTGTTCCTGGCAACAGATAGACTCACTGGTGAAATCCCTCCATCCCTTGGTCACTTGCGTCACTTCCAATCCCTCTTCTTGAGCAATAATACGCTACAAGGAATTATACCTAGTTTCGCAAATTGTTCCAATCTTAAGGTTGTTTGGCTGAATAACAATAATCTTGTAGGACAATTTCCTGACTTGCCTCATCGCCTTCAAAATCTGTGACTTGCCTGAATCCTGAATCCTAGGACATGAACCCAGCTAGATGAGGAAAGGACATTACCTCTAAACCAACCGGCCACGGGCCAGCTCCTTTGCATCCTTAGGTGTGCAACTGATAAAACAAACAACTTAACGACCGTTCGCAGAGCGTGCAACATGTGGTTAAGTTTTGAGCGTTCACAGAACTTAATTAGCAGCACACAAGGCCGCGGCCCGAGCACGTGAGAACAGCCCAAACGGCACAGCCCACATGATATGTTCCTTTTCTTCTTTTTCTGCCTACGCGGCGACTATTTCGGCTCCAAAAGTCTAGGTTAAATAGCTACAACCTCTCTTTCTCGTGTCAATATTTATCTATCCGTCTATCCTATTTATTATATATTATATTATTAAAATAGAAGAAAAAGAAGTTGCCATATTCACTCTCAAGAGCTAGAAATTTTTACGTTAATTGATGGAAGAAAGAGAAAGATCTACACTATTTATTGTGATGGGCTTAGATTATAATGATCTAGATTGAAAGAAAGAATCCATATCAAATACAATCCAAAAATAACCGAATTTTAGAAAAAAAATAAAATAAAATAAGCAATTTGATTTTTGTACGAATTCCTAAGTAAAATATCTAAAAACTTGTAATTCAGTCTATATTGAAAGAAAGCGTTCATGTCAAGTACAACACAGAAATAACTAAAATTCAGAATAAACATAAAATAAAATTAGCAATTTGATTTCCATATGAATTCTTAAGTAAAATCCCTAAGTGAATATAATTTAGAATAAAAATTAAACAAAAATTAGCCATTAGACTTGTATATAAATTTCAACTAAAATAACTAAAATTTGGATAAAAAATAAATAAGTGAGCAGTTTGATTTTGATACCAATTCCAAAGTAAAATCCCTAAATAGTAGTAATACAGAATAAAAATTAAAGAAAAACTAGCTATTGGATTTATACATGAATTCCAACAAAAATTTTGGGATAATGAAAAATAAAATTTGTAATTTGATTTTCCATACGAATTTTAAAGTAAAAATCCCTAAATAATTAAAATTCAAAATAAATTAAATAAAATTAGTGATTTGATCTGCATTAGAACTCCAATAAAAAACTAAAATTTTAAATAAAAATAAAATTATAATAAGTATAACATGAATGATGTCAAAGAACACCATGAAAGAGTGCAATTGTAAAGGACATTGATCCATGGGAAAGCAAAGAGCCAAGGTAGCGGCGGTAGAGATAAGAATAATGTCGTGTTGCTTATCTTAACCGTTTTGCGAGGACAATGTCGCGCTACTTACCGGAGCCATTAAAAAGAAAGTCAAGAGTTGGAATGAGCCAAGGGTCGTGACAACGAGTGATGAACATCGATGTTGTTGAAGAAGTCGGTGGCCAAATAAGCTTGATAATGGGGAAATCCTAGCAGAGAGGAGATGAAGCCTTGCATTGAAGATGAACTATGGACGATATAGAGTCATTGTGTAGCTAGGAGCATGCCATCGCTAGTGAGAGACACGATGTCACCGATAACAACGAGAATATTTTACATATCATTTGACAATGACTAAAGCAGATATACCAACATCAGTGAATATTGGAGATCATCGTCGTTAGTAAGAAAGCCATAGTGTTGAATTTTGCAACGTCGAAAATGAGGAGCGACCGACATGGGAGAAGAGGATATAAAAAACGCACAACATCATGCATCTGTACAAATAGAAGCGTAGGCGTCTATATAAATAGAAGCATAGGTTTACAGAAGCATAGGAGCAAAGAGCTCGGAGTAGAGATGGCGCAGTCGTAGAGAATAGGCTCAAGGCCACCATAAATAGCATGACAGGTGTCCCCGGCAGGGATGATGACGGTTGCATATGTGCGTGTTGATGTGTCGCAATGGTCAGTATTAAGCAATAATTGAAGAAAAGTAAAAGATAGTTATGTGGTAGAGTATTGTATTGGAAGGGGCAGTAGCTGAGAGGGATCAATCAAAAATTGGAGTTATTGTTAGAGGTTGAAGTAGAAAAGATGTGGCGACGGGAAGAGATAAAAGACATATGGTTCGATGGGATAGCCGGCTTGTGAGGAAAGATAAGTTCAAGGTAGGTCGTCTATGGTGTATCGGTGTATGCGTAAGCAAGTTAGTCTAATACCATATAAATTAATAAGATAATTTACCACCACATAACCAATATATTGCCTCAGATTAAATAAAGGTACATGTGCATGCATATATTTTGAAAAAGAGTAACTAATAGAAGAAGAATATGAGCATGCAACTACATGATCCATGCATGATGGAGAGTGGTTGCGCTTCTAAAAAGCCCAACAACCTATTTTGTTCAATGATTTTCTTCTATCAAAACTTGTACTTCAATTACGTTCTTCGAATTGTATTTTTCTTCGAGCTTTATTGTCATTTTCAATACTTATGATATCTTGAAAATCTAAATAGCCTATAAGATACATAAATATATTCTGAAACATCTAAGTTATATTATTTAATACTAAAAATTTTAAAACAAATTTAATCATGTAAATACTAAAATACGCAAGCTGCGCTGCTTGAATCTAACAACTAAAGTGACGAGGAAGCTTTTTAAACCTGTCGAACTCCAAAGAACATATGCGATTAGATGTTGTTCAAATATATGCACGTATAATTTGTAGTATATATTATCCTATGTAAGGTAGAGTATTGTATGTATACATGTATGAGCTAAGGCCCCGTTTGGTACAGCTCTAGCTCCGAGATCTATGCTGGATCTGTAGTTTATTGACTAAATTAAAATGATTTAAATATTTTTAGTTAATATATAATATAAATGAAATAAGTCATGTAAATGCACTTAACATGCCTGCAACTCTAGATCCAGGATTTTTTAGAGGTACAGATGACCAGCTCTAGAAAATCTGTAGAGCTCTGCCAAACGGGGCCTAAGTACTACAAGAGATTTTACTAAAGCTACCTTGATTTGACTGGTTGATGGTGACAAGCTAGGGAGTCCTATAAAGGCTAGAGACCCAGAGAAGTATCGATTAGCCACGCGCGCATGATACCATGGAAACGGGGTGTCACGACTTACTTCCAACAAGTGCTTTACTTTGACTTGCAGTCAGCCGGTATAGACTGATTAACTGGAACGCCTAGAAACTGCGCCTAGGAATTAAAAACTGAGTGGTTAAATGATTTCAAGGCGCGCATGATATCAGCCTTGCGAAGAAAATGTTCATTCGGAGTGATGTACCCACTACTGATCAGTTGGAACGCATGTAGACGTGACGATGCGTGAGGCTGTGCTGGTCGATCGATCTGTAGACGTGCGTGCTCAGCGCGGCCTGGCGTGAGTCCCGAGGCTGGCCGTGGCCTTAGCTCCTCGCCGGCTATTGCTCCATCGGTGCTTGCACCGCGCCGACGGCCGGCCGGCTGTCCTCTCGCCAAGCCGGCCATTTTTGCATGGTTACTGAATCAGTTGTAAGCGTACTGTTATAAAACACACGATAGAAATAAAAGATAAAAAAAACAGACATGAATTTAACATAAAAAATCTTTGCAAGAAAATATCATGGACGTATGAAGTCGGAATTTATTATATGAGAATATGTTTACAGTGAGACTCTTGCTCTTTTTATGAACAATATGATACATATATAGGACGAGAGAGACAAGTCCCAAAGAGAGAAGGAAACCAAATCAGTTGAATGCGCTAGCTGTTGCCACGTTTGACACGGCTTGTTGCATGCACCGTTTAGCATGGCATCTGGTGTAGTATCCGGCATGGACATGATGACCAATTTGAATCACATTTTAACAATCTCCACCTTAATACGAATTTGCTCTTATAGCCGAAATATGAAAAATCTTCTCAAAAATAAGTTTTCACCAATTAATCTTGTACCTCGAAAGTCCATCGGACAAATCTGAATATAAATGACTAGAACAATCTTGTCTAAACGTTTCTCGCAAAGCAAAATTGAGCAAACCATCAGTAAATCCACACACACAGGTATCAATAAAGTAGACGAACAAATATGGGTCTTCAACAATTCACAACTCTAGCAAAAGTCTTCAGTCTGTGCAATTAACCTCCTGAAACAAATGCTCAATCGTTGAACGGTATAGGCCAAAATATCACATGTAGCGTTAGATAGATGGCGAAGAATTCATATCATGGAATCTTGACATACTCCATCTGAAACACAAAAATCGATAAAAACACTCATTAGAAGAGCAATTTGTATGTGTAGAACGTCAAACTACCGACTTCAACAGTAATTAAATTCCATGATATGGTTGAAACTACTCCCGTAAAATTGTTTGAATAAAAGAACTCTTGTTCCATTAATGGAGTATAAAACTAGGGTAGACTTTTTATATCGATCTATGGCAAATGAACAAATATTATAGTATCTACGGAAAAAACAAACTCCTTACACATAAACCCTTCATTTAGAGCTGATATTAGAGAAAAAAACACCACTTTCAAACAACAAAACATCAAAGAGTATCACGCTAGCTTCCATCAGAGTGTTATCAAATTCCTGAAAATCAATGTTGCCAAAACCTCATAACGGTCGTGCAAGCGACCCAAATTGTAACATATCCAAATGTTGATTGAAACATCAAATTAAGTTGTCCCCACAACCGACATTATTTATTTTCTTTAAAGCCTCCTCAATCAAGCGTAACCCAATTTGTGTTCAAAACCTGCAACTTCGCCCGTATAAGATGACTGATCATCAAACAAATCGGCAATAATTAATCATGCATAAATATCATCAATGATAGGCACAATGACCTAAATTGCAATGGACTCCACCTCCAATAGAAGCAATGTGATGATCGACTAAACCGAGAGATCGTCAATCGAGAATTTACTTTTATTCGACACGTCTATCCGGTGGTGACCGATCTGACCTCCTTCTCTGGAAAAAAGTGGCAAATTGTAAAAAATCATGAAATATTTATAAATTCATGATTAAATTAATCTAAATAAACGTGGCAAATTCAGACCACATAAAATTCCAAAACAATTACACAATAACTATAACTATGTCGAGAGGCTTTACATAAAATTTTGTAATTTTTAGAGCTCGTTTGCTATATGTAAAAACTCGTACAAATACCGAAATTGTATGAATTTTTGAGCAACATTCACAATGGATAAAATTACCCAAAAATTATACGATAAGTTACGTTGTATCAGAAGGCTGTACATAAGTTTTCGTAATTTTTAAGCTTATTTGATATATTTAAAAATTTAAAAAAATACTAAACTAAAAAAATTAGGGTAGGTGATTAAGCCGACTAATCACCTGCCGTCCCCCACAAGGCGGCAGGCTGCCTGCTGTCTGTTGACAGGGCGGCGAGTGCCTACTATCGGCGGCCTTGCCACGTGTCGCCTCGCCAGCGTTGCCGCCTGCCCATCGAACGACAGAAGTGCTACTTTTACAAATATAGTGGACATACAGCTAGTTTTGTAAATCCGGCTTTGGCTCACTCTGTAAGGTATTGTATGTATACTTGTATAAGCTAAGTACTACATGAGATTTTATCAAAGCTGCCTTGATTTGACTGGTTGTTGGCGACAAGCTAGGGAGTCCAATAAAAGTTGTATTTATTTGGGCTTATAAATCTATATTTCTAGTTTCTTTATTTTAGTGGCTGAAAATGCACTACAGCTATTGTTAACTTTTTTTTAATGTTATTAAAATTAAAAAAATTATATTATCACGAATAATATAAAAAATAAGAGAAAATTAAAAAGCTAAAAAAAATCAGCCGGTATGGATTAGCCACGCGCGCATGGAAATGAAAATGGGGTGTCACGACTTCCGGCCAAGGAGTGCCCTACTTTGACTTGCAGTCAGCCGGTATAGACAGATTAACTAGAACGCCTAGAAATTTCACCTGGGAATTAAAAACTGAGTGGCTAATCGTTTTCGAATTTTTTGTACGGATAATCCGTTTTTTATTCGAAAATACATAAATATACCCGCGACAACATTTTTTACAAAAATAATCTCCAGTCGCCACCCCATTGGGCGACTGCTGCCTTTCGCCCAACCGGGAGGCGACATTTAGGGAATCTGTGTACCGTTGGGCGACTTCTTCAATCGCTTTACGGTTGAGCGACTGCAATTGCAGTCGCCCAACGGTTGAGCGACTGCAATTGCAGTCGCCCAATGGATGGGCGACTTTACTCAGTCCCCGTGAATTTTTAGAGTTTTATCAATTTTGTAGTTTTAAACTGGAAAAAATATGGTATAGTTGTAATAAAAGTTTATGTTTATTGTATGTTGTAGGTGCATTTAAAATTTTGAGGAAATTTTTTTAAGTACAATTGACTGTAGAACGTTTGATATATACATTGGTATGTTTTAAGGGTTTGCAATCCGCGTGAATTTTGTATGTTTTGTCAATTTTGTAGTTATAAACTGCGTAAAAATCAGATAAATTTGTAATAGAAGTTTATGTTCAATGTAAGTTGTAGATGCAAAAAAAATTTTGGTAAATTTTATTAGGCACGATTGACCGTAGAACGGTTGATACATAAAGTGGTAAGTGATGTGACCAGTGGCATGTGTGGAACTCTGTAGTTGTAATGTTCAGAACTCCACCGCTAGTCGTAACATGCCTTAGGAATTATTACATTTTGTCTACTGGGTGTAGCGTGGTTGTTTGCCCTTTTTGTCGCACCCTGAAGATGGCTCCGCTGCATCCTTCTTCCTGTCACTCTTGGTCTTGAGAGCTGCCTCACGAGCTTGAAGCTCTCCCTCCTGACGCTTGATGGCTGCTTCACGCAGACCTAACTTCTCCCGCCTCCTTTGCAGCTCATCCTCCTTGCCCTTAAGACGGATTTGGTCCACCCTCACGCGACGCTCTTGCTCATGCCGCATTTGTCGTTCCACCTCGCGAGCCTGATCCATCTTGACAAGGTACTGTCCTTTGTTTTCCACCTCGCGAGGGTTCCGTGGCCATGCCGGCGGCACCCGATCCACCCATTCGATGAACTTGCAAGGCTATGTGTGTCGTGGTAGATGTCATGGATAAAGTTGAAGAACGATAACGAGAAACAATGGATTTAGTTGTCGTCGTTACCACGAAGTCGTCATCCAGGTCTGGACATTTGAAGTACCTACGGCCGTAATAGGCTCGTGGTAGTGGATCCGTCCAGACGCACAGCATCATCCTAAAACCGCAATGGCACTTCGGACGCTCATGCCACTCCGGCACTCGAAAAGGGTCGGACCTCCAGGAAGACATTGTTGTGTAGTAGTATTGTGATGGCTTGAGGAGGAGTTGTGTTGTGGTATGTAATACATGTGATGCCTTTATGTAGGCAGGTGAACTGGTGCAGTGGGCATAGTCCATGGAGAGTACATACGAATCTTTTCGCTTTTTCAGGCTTTTCAGATGCCAGTGTAGCAATAAATGTCCCTCCGTAGGCTTTTCAGATGCCAGTTTATGTAGGCTAGGCTTTTCAGAGGCCAGTCTATGTAGGCTAGGCTTTTCAGAGGCCAGTCTATGTAGCCTTTTCAGAGGCTAGTCTATGTAGGCTTTTCAGAGGCCAGTGTAGCAATAAATGTCCCTCCGTGTTGCTATATGTAGCACGGTTGGGGTTCCATGACATTGTAAATCGAACAAAGAAGAACCATCTCTTTCGTGGTGAAATATACCATGTCAGAAGCCGAGGGGCCAGTGGGATTTGGGTCACCGAAGGACGACATTCCCTTAGAAAGGAGGGATATGTTCGGTCCACAGTACCGATTGATATCAAGTCGGCGTGCTCAACCAGCGTGGCCGAAATGCAGACACAATGAGTACGCGGTCGTCCAGATCTTGGATTCCCCGAACGATGGCGGGCGACGTTTCTTCCGATGCTCACGCTCCGGGGTACAAATTAGTAATATTACATTTGTTATTGCTTATGGACCCTCAAAGTTTAGCGTCCTTTGTTTTGCAGATGGCAAAATGCGACTTCTCCCGCTGGATCGACCCTCCTCATGAACGATATGTTGATCGTTATGTGGACACATTGTGGGCTCGAATATGGAACTTGGAGTACCGAATGGAGAGTCTCACTGAGGAGAACAACGACCTCCGCGAACAGATGCAACGCGAGAGGGGCAACGAGGAGGTCGTGAATATAGGAAGCTCTTACGATCCCACATGTTGCTGCGCAAACCCGAGCTGCATATGTGCATGCCACTCCCACGACGGCCAGCCACGTCCGAGGCGGCCCCCCCAGCAATTCTCCATGTGGGTGCCACGAGGCTCGTTTGGCATGTAGGTAACGAGGGTTATGGTTGTGTCGTATTTTATTTCATGTATTTGTTGATGTGTTGATGCTGTGGCGGTAGGACTGTTGTGTTAAGTAAAATTGTTGGGTGTAGTACTTTCCATAGATCCTGCATGTGCAATGTATGTGTTGTTTCGTGTTGTAAGCCCTCTTTTGTCATCTCGCAATAAATGACTCTATGTAGGCACTTTAGAGCCTGTAGTTTCGTAATAAAAGTGGATTCGTAGGCACCAATAAATTGCAATACTTAAAAGGGAAACAGTACGTTCAACGAAATAAGTTCATTACAGAAAACGGATGTAACATACAAGGTTTACAAATGGTACATGAATTATAGCATGCATTACAACACCAACTACTGATCCGGAAATGCATTGCATCGTCTAGCTGTGTGCCCCTCCTGACCGCATCGCCCACAACGTGCACCAGAGGTTCCAGCTTGTGATTCGTCCATGTCGTTTCTAATACGTCGGCTCTGTCGCCGACCCTTCCCACCCTTCAGCATGTTAATATCCGGAACCCAAGTCCTCGCTGAAATGTCCAAAGTGGTGAAGTTTCCCACCGCCCTGAACCCCCGGAGCTCCCCACACCAAGCTTGCAGTATTCTCTCCTTGAAAAAGTACGCGGACATGAAGTTGGAAGGATCCATGCCCACCGTTGCGCATGCAGCGAGGACATGAGAGCATGGCTTGTGTAACAACTTAAGCTTGTTGCATGTGCAGCTAGGTTCGTTTGCATGATCTCGAAGACATACCTCGTGAGTAATAAGTGAACGAGATGTCCCAAATCCGGCTCTGTCACGGAGTATCACCTCGAAACGATGCTCCCTGTTGCCCATGACATGCACTGTGTGCAATTGACCCTTCTGTGCCTTCGTCTCCATGTACGCAGTAATTTTTGACGAATACAGGGCTCCGGGATTGGCCGCATGAAGCGAGGCACTCGCGTGCCTCTCCCTGAAGTAGCGGATTGTGCTGTGAAGAACACCTTCCACGATGCCGACAAGGGGCTGAGAACGGAGACCTCTGAGAACCCAATTGTACACCTCGGCAAGGTTAGTTGTCATTATTCCGTACCTTGCGCCATCCGTGTCGTGCAACAGCGACCACTTCTCCAATGGTTCCCCCTCGATCCACTGCGAGAAGCACTTGATGTTTCGCGCGCTCCTCCTTCTTGAACCACTTGGGTTAGACTCATCGATTGCTGGCAAGCATTGCGGTTGTGCCTCCCCAGGAGTGACCGGCCCCTTGCTCCTCTCGTCGACGTTCTTCCTGGTGTGCTCATCCAACAACCCCCCATAAAGCATCAAATTTTCTCTGCTGGTTCTGCCTAGCCAGCCTCTTGAATAGCTTCATCAAAGATTGTTTCGGGAATTGCTTGAAAAAGTTTGCCCCTAAGTGACGACTGCACCACCGGTTTCTCATGTCCGGCCAAAAAAAGGTCTCCTCAGGGTCTTCTTGAAGTTTTCGTATCGCCTTCATAATACCGGCGTGGCGATCATGGATTATGCACACACCAGGACGGGTGCCTACAACTCCACCCCTCACATGTCTGAGAAACCACAGCCAGCTCTCATAATTCTCACTCTCCACAAATGCAATGGCCAGCGGCAATATTTGATTGTTATCGTCAACGCCTATGGCCGTCAGGAGTTGCCCTTTGTATTTGCCTGTCAAGAAGGTCCCATCTATTGAGATAACTGGCAGCATGTGTCTGAATACTTCAATGCTAGCACCAAATGCAAAGAATGCTCTCTGCAACACTGCAAATCCCGGTGGACTTATGGACGGCTTGTCGTGCACCGCGATGTACGTGCCCGGGTTCCTTTGCTGCAACACCTTAAGCATACGAGGAAGGTTATCGTACGCCGCTTCGAAAGTGCCAAAACGTTTTTCCAACGCCTTTTGCTTGGCACGCCACGCCTTCGCGTAGCTAATCTTATACTTGAATTTATTCTCAATAGCTAGCATAATATGTGTGGCCGCAACATCTTTCTTCTCCACTATCTCCCCATACATCAAATTGGCTATAAATCCGGACGTAAGGTTACGATGCCTCGCCAAGACTGTGTTTAGAATGCAGGAGTGCGGCTCCACCTTGGACACAATCCAGTGAGTCTCATACTTGGGTCTACGTGCGTGCACCCTAAAAGGACAACCAGTTTGCTCGCACTTCACAGTGTACTGCTCCTGGCTTGATTTGACGACGCGAAATGTCCGTTGCATTGAAAGGGCCCAAAGTTTGATGGCATCCTGCAGCGCTTCCTTGTCAGCAAACATAGCATGCACCCGAACCTCTGTTTGATGATACTCCCATGGCGATTCATGCTCATCATGTGCGGAAACACCCTCCGCATTATACTGGTTCCATTCTTCGGGGATAGGAACTTCTTCATCATTGGAACTGTCCTCCTCGTTGTCCTCTACAGCTTGCTCTTCATCCCATGCCCTCTGGTCATCAGATTCCATCTGATGCACGATATACTCATTATGCTCTCCTTCATCAGCTTGCCCAGTTCCCTCTCTATAGCTTGACAGCTGTAACTCTCCTCCATGTACCGCATCGGCTTGCCCAGTTCCCTCTCTATAGCTTGACGGCCTTAACTCTACTCCGTGTACCGCATCGCCTTCATCACGAGCAACTTCATCAGCTCCACCGACGTGCGGCCCGCCCGAGGTGCTAGCACCTCCCGAAGCATAGGCGGACGCACGAGCTTGCGCAGCTGCTTGTAGTGAGCACGGTTGCACAAGCAGGACACACTCGTATCCACGGCGCCGGCACCCTTGCACAAAGCCCTTCCACGAAGCAGAGCGCACCAATGTCTTCAACTCCCATCTGATGTCAGTGGAAGACCGGCTCCAAAGCCCTTGCACAACGACGCTGCACACCTCGGGGTCCAATGAAAAACTCTGGGTCAGCCAATGCTGCACATCTGTCATTCGAGCATTCTCGTCATCCGGAAGTACGAGAGTGACTTGCGGAAAATCGCTCAAATCCACACCAGTCGGACCTTCACGAATCATTCCAACACCATAATACACTCTCAATGTAGTACTGGCCATTAATGATGTATGCCTAGATGTATGATTGAAATTTACGACATGTCAAATAACATGGGAGTTGAAGACTGTAAATACAACATAATTACAAAAAATACCTGGATCCAAATCGATGGAATAGCTTCGACTTCTTCTTCCTCCCTCACCTCCTCTCCTTCTCTTCTCTCCTCCTCTCCTCCCTCTCTTCTCCTCTTCTTTTCTTCCTCTTCCTCCTCTCTTCTCTCTGGGCAGAATGAGGGAATAACGATTTCTGCGCAGAACGAGGGGAATGTGCCCGGGGGTAATGGGCGGCATAATTGCAGTCGCCCTACGGTTGGGCGACTGCAATTTCAGTCGCTCAACCGTTGGGCGACTGCAATTGCAGTCGCTCAACCGTAAAGCGATTGAAGAAGTCGCCCAACGGTACACAGATTCCCTAAATGTCGCCTCCCGGTTGGGCGAAAGGCTGCAGTCGCCCAATGGGGTGGCGACTGGAGATTATTTTTGTAAAAAATGTTGTCGCGGGTATATTTATGTATTTTCGAATAAAAAACGGATTATCCGTACAAAAAAATTCAATCGTTTTCTAGGCGCGCATGATATCAGGCTTGTGAAGAAAATGCTCTTCATTCAGAGTGATGTACCCACTACTGATCAGTTGACAAGTGACGACGACGTCGAGTCAACTCAGCAGATGGTGACTGAATAACTGGAACGCCTAACGAACGGTGCGTGAGGCTGTGCTAGTCGATCGACCTGTAGACGTGCGTGCTCAGCGCGGCCTGGCGTGAGTCCCGAGGCTGGCCGTGGCCTTAGCTCCTCGCCGGCTATTGCTCCATCGGTGCTTGCACCGCGCCGACAGCCGGCCGGCTGTCCTCTCGCCAAGCCGGCCATTTTTGCATGGCCACTGGTCAGTCGTAAACGTCAAGTTATAAAACACACGGTTGAAATAAAAAATAAAAAAAGACAAATACGAATTTAACAAAAAAAATCTTTGCGAGAAAAAATTATGGACGTATGAAGACGAATTTTTTTATATGAGAATATGTTTACAGTGAGACTCTTGCTTTCCTATGAACTACAAGGATACATATATAGAACAGGAGAGATGATTCCCAAAGAGAGAAGGAAACCGAATCAACCAGATGCGCTAGCCATTGCCACGTCTGACACGGCTTGTTACATGCACCGTTTAGCACGGCGTCTGGTGCAGTATTTGGTATGGACATGATGACCAATTTGAATAACATTTTAACAATCTCCACTTTAATACGAATTCGCTCTTATAGCTGAAATATAAAAAATCTTCTCAAAATAAGTTTTCACCAATTAATCTTGTACCTCGAAAGTCTATCGGACAAATCTGAATATAAAAGATTAGAACAATCTTGTCTAAACGCTTCTCGCAAAGCAAAATTGAGCAAACCATCAGCAGATCTATACACAGGTATCAACAAAGTAAACGAACAAATATAGGTCTTTAACAATTCATAACCCTATCAAAAGTCTAAGTCTGTGTAATTGACTTCCTGAAACAAATGCTCAATCCTTGAATGGTATAGGCCAAAACATCACATGTAGCATTAGATAGATGGCAAGGAATTCATATCCTGAAATTAGTTTCAAACAAACAAAACTTCAGAGAGTATCTCGTTAGCTGCCATCAAAGTGTTATCAAATTTCTGAAAATCAATGTTGCCAAAACCTCATAACGGTCGCGTAAGCAATCCAAATTGTAAAATATCCAAATATTGATTGAAACACTAAATTCAGTTGTCCCCATAGCTGACATTATTTATTTTCTTTAAAGCCTCCTCAATCAAGCGCAACCCAATTTGTATTCAAAACCTGCAACTTTGCCTGTAGAAGATGACAAATCATCAAACAAATCGCCAATAATTAATCATGCATAAATATCGTCAATGATAGGTATAATGACCTAAATTGCAATGGACTCCACCTCCAATAGAAGTAATGTGATGATCGACTGAACCGGGAGATCGTCAATCGAGAATTTACTTTTATTCGACATGTCTATCTGGTGGTGACCGGTCTGACCTCCTCCTCTGGCCAGTCAGATTGTTAGGTTTGCAAGAATTTCAGAGAAATTGTAAATTTATAAAATTCAAATTTTACATCTCTAAAATAGCAATGGTTTTTCATGACAAAACTCTAAATCTGTAAATTTATAAAATTCAAATTTTCACATATCTAAAATAACAATAATTCATCATAACAAAACCCTAAACTTGCCTACATCGTCCTTCAACCTCACTTGCCACTTCGGTCTCAGTGCGCTACTCCGCATCGCCAGCGTATTGGAGAATTTTTTGTACGAGTATTCAATTTTTTATTCAAAATTACACAAATATACTCCGACAATATTTCTACACAAATAGGCTCCAGTCGCCCAACGGAGGGGCGACTATAGCCAATCGCTCCACGGCCGCCGCCGCCCCCACACGCACATTGTTTTCATTTGCACGTTCGGCCGACAGGAGAAGAAGAAAAGAGAGGAGAGGAAGGAGGGGAGAAGAGGAGAGGAGAGGTAGAAGAGGAGAGGGAGAAGAGGGAGAAGAGGAAAGAAGAGGGAGGAGAGAAGGAAAGGAGAGGAAGGAGGGGGAGGAAGGAGGAGTGGGAGGAGAGAAGAGGAAGAATCAGATCCAGATATTTTTTTATTTGTGATATTGTATTTGTAGTATATTTTTATTTAATATTAGTGTTAGTAAAAATTATAGATGTAGATATAAGTAGTTCAATTTTTAGTATTGAAAATTTAGTTAACGTAGTTATAGGAAATTAGTAGTTGTAGTTCAATGTAGATAGAAATATTGTATATGATTGTTATTGTTAGTAGAAAAATTATAGACGTAGATAGAACTACTTAAATTTTTGGTATACAAAATTTAGTCGAAATGTTGTTTTAGAAAATTAGTAGCCGTAGAATTGCAGTACGTTGGTACTTTGGTATTATGCGATGCCATTTGACATGTTGCAAAATTAAAATATATATATAGGCCGACTTCAGCAATGCTAATAGCCACTACATTGAGAGTGCATTACGGTACTGGAACCGTTCGTGAAGGTCCGAATAGTGTGGATTTGAGTAGTTTTCCGAAAGCCACTCTAGTACATCCGAATAGCGAGAATGCTCAAATCTCAGATGTGATGCATTGGCTGACCCAGAGTTTTTCGTTGGACCCCGAGGTGTATAGCGTCATCATGCAAGGGCTTTGGAGCCGGTCTCCCGTGGACATTAGATGGGAATTGAGAACATTGCTGCGCACTGCTACGTGGAAGAGGTTTGTGCAAGGGTGCCGGCGCCGTGGATACGAGTGTGTGCTGCTTGTACAACTGTGCTCATTAGAAGCTGTACAAGGTCGTACGTGCGGCCTTACTCCGGGAGGTGCTAGCAGCTTGGGTGGCCCGCATGTTGGCAAAGAGGATCAAGTTGCTCGTGATGAAGCCGATGCGGTACAGGGTGGAGAGGTACAATGTTCAAGGCATGGAGAGGGAACATGACAAGCCGATGAAGGGGAGCATATTGAGTACATCATGCAGCAGATGGACTGTGATGACTAGACGGCATGGGCTGAAGAGAAAGCTGTATAGGACGACGACGAGGACAATTCGGATGAGGATGAAGCTCCCGTCCCGCAGGAATGGAACCAGTTTAATGCTGAGGGTGTTTCCACACATGATGAGCATGAATCAGTATAGGAGTATCATGATACAGAGGTTCGGTTGCATTCTATGTTTGCTGACAAGGCAGCGCTGTAGGATGCCATTAAGCTATGGGCCCTTTCAATGCAGCGGATTTTTCGGGTCATGAAATCTAGCTAGGAGTAGTACACCGTGAAGTGTGAGCAGACCGGTTGTCCTTGGAGGGTGCACGCACGTAGACCCAAGTATGAGATGCACTGGATTGTGTCGAAGGTGGAGCCACACTCTTGCATTCTCAGCAGTGTTTTGGCGAGGCATCGTAACATAACGTCCGCCTTTATAGCCAATTTGATGTACGGAGAGATAGTAGAGAAGAAAGACATGGAGGTTACGCATATTGTGGTAGCTATCGAGAAGAAATTCAAGTACAAGATTAGTTACACGAAGGCGTGGCGTGCCAAGCAGAAGGCGTTGGAAAAACATTTTGGGTCTTTCGAGGCGGCGTACGGCAATCTTCCTTGTATGCTTCAAATGTTGCAGAACAGGAACCCGGGCACATATATTCACTGCTACAGACAGCCCTATCACAGACGGTTCGGAACCATCATCACAGACGGTTCCTGAACCGTCAGTGTTTAGGTGTCAGTGATAGTTGGTGGTTATCACAGACGGTTCCCGAGCCGTCTGTGATAACTCACATTACAGACGATCTTTATTACTAACCGTCTGTGATAGACGAGTATCACAGACGGTTTTTTTATAAAAAACCGTCTGTGATAGTCTCGTATCACAGACGGTTTTTGTAAAAAACCATCTATGATACGAGACTATCACAGATGGTTTTTTATAAACAACCGTCTGTGATACTCGTCTATCACAGACGGTTAGTAATAAAGACCGTCTGTGATATACACAATATCACAGACGGTTTTTATTACTAACCGTCTGTGATATTGTGTATATCATAGACGGTTAGTAGTAAAGGCCGTCTGTGATAGCATTCACACCACAGACGACACTCTTTGAAACCGTCTGTGATATTGTATCACAGACGGTTTTTAACAACGAACCGTCTGTGATACCAAGTGTATCATTCATTTTATTTGCTGTTTTTTGGCTAGCCTCAGGATATGCTAGCCATGCCCTCTGAAAGCAAGTAAGCAAGCAGATTACAGATAAATGACAGATATAAGTTAATTGCAACTCATAGTAAATTACAACAAAATTCGCTACACAGATGAATGTAACAAACGGCCAGCAAATCACATACATATATAGAATGAAAATCGTTACACAAAATCTGACAAATGAATTCAATTGAAGGAATTGTTTGATTTGTACAATTGAATCCAATGTTTCAACATCTAATTATCACCATTGCCGGTGTGGAACTCTCCCCTCTTATTTATGACCTCTGCTAGCAAGAATTGGGAGATGATTGCATGAATGTCGACGAGATTGTCAAGATCATATGCACTTTCGTCGAAGTCCACCCGCTGTCGCTAGGAGTAATGTTAAGTCATTAATTAGCATGTGTGTGTAATATAAATACATATATATAATCAGAAAATAATAATTATTGGAAGGACCTGACAAACCTCTAGATCATTGATCTTAGTATTCATGATTTCCTTCATATGGCGGCAAACGTAGAATCCACATACGTTGCCCTGTAGCTGCTGGTGGCACTGCAAAAATAGAATTACATACATCGGTATTGTCAATTCTAGAGGCATTATAACAAAGTATGATATAGGATTGTTGTGTTGTAGCGGGTACTGGAAATCACGTGTTGTGTCGTAGCGTGTCACTGGATTTGTCGTGTCTTCCTCCTTGGGCAACATAATCGGCAAACGCCCTACGTGATTCAAAAAACTTAGCCTCGGCCATGGCAAACAAAAGAAATATTACAATAGAGTTATGTATGGAGGAAATGAGTTTACCTGTTAAGTACTTCTTGCACACGACTGAAGTCGTGGTTGCTCCTAAGGAGGGAATCAAGGTATATTACCTTGCTCCACTTTGGTACCATCACAATCAAAATCCAGTGATGCCTAGTCATGTGTGTCACCATAGTGATTAATCCTAAGTTCATGCTGCATGTAAAGTACAAATGAAACATATGTGTGGCAACTAGTAAAGCACTTACCCTTGGTTGAAGGGTACCATGACGTACTCCTTGTCGGTGTGAGCAATCAATCCCCTCATTATGTAACCTTGCACGAAGGATGCATCTGCGTTCATAGATTGCTCGGAGACCAAGTGAGGGTCGAGGAAACCCACCGGTCGTCGCGATCGCCGGACTTCTTGGATCATGTATCTATACATAAAGAAAGAGTAATGGCATTTATCTGTATAACGTGAATGTATTCATTGTACAGTACACTTACAGTGTCCAGCATCGTAGAAGTGAGGCGTCGAGTTCGTCGAGATTGAATAGTAAGAATAAATCTTCGAATGTCACGACGATGTAGCCCGAGTCGTGGAGGAAATGCGTCTCCTTATATTTCAGAATGAATGCACTCTGCCGGATTGGCTTCATGTTGGACTTCTTCATGTACCAGGTATGCAATGTATTGCAAATCAAACCAAGCTGGGATAATTGTGACTCGGGCACCAACGACACTCCTAGAGTAAACTTTCATGACACGGGATGCGGCTTAATTTTCTTCGCATGAGCCTTGGAGGCCTTGGAGCCTCGCTTATGATATGTTCTCGGTGGCGTCTCGGCAGGAGCCGATGCAACAGACTTTACTGGATTTGAAGGTGGAGCCACCGGAGTCGATGTGCCAGGTCCAGGGCGACGTCCCTCTTGGGCCACTGGATGTGAAGATTGTGGCACGGACATGTCGAGGACGATGTCCCTCTTGGGCCACTGAATGAATGTGTGGACGGCATCCCCTAATGTCTTAATCTCTTCGTTTGGGGGCTTCTCAAGAGGGACGGGCTTAAAAATATCATTAATCATGTCCACCTGGACCTTTATGAAACCGGTGTCTACTTGTACACTGTGCACCAGCATCCCTGGCAGTAATGGATACACCATGCCGCGCCCAGCGTCAACGGGAATAGAGCCAACAAGCCTGACTTTGAGGCTGCAAGGCATGGGCTCCTACATAACGATACAAGATGAGTTAAGGCGTCCACCAGAGAGATGTATGTACCATTCTAAAGAGGTACATTACTTGAATGTCATCAATAGGTAAGTGGGCGTCGCTATATTCAGAAATTGGTGTGGACGCGAGCTACTGCGACGTTGAGGGGGACTGGGTACCGCAGTAGTAGGAGTGGGTTGCGATTGGTTGCGGACTTGTCTCAGTTCTTCCCGCAACGAATCTATCTCTCCTCGAAGTGAGGCAGTCTGCTCTTGAAGTGAGGCAGATAGTTGTTCCTCAAGTTGAGCACGAAGCTCTTGTTTTGTTTGTTCGCTGCGGTACGCCTTGGATCTCTTCCTACTCCTATATGTCTCGGAGTAATATGGAAATCCGTGCCTCCAAGGTACATAAACCCCCATGCCTCGTGTGCGACCTGGGTGCTTCTTGTTTCCCAAGGCCTGTGATAGTAAATCTATCTCCCTATATTCTTCAAAGGAGCCACGAGAAGATTCGGTAGTCAATGATTGCTGCAAGAGGCAATTAATCATGTTATTTTTGAACCCATGAAGTTCAAGAGGTGTTAACAACTATGTTGTTTAACATATTTTACCAGGCGTTGGGACACTTCCTCATCTGCGGGGTTTTTGAAAGAGACACCCGAAGATGTGGTTGATGACCTCGCTCTTAACCAGTTTCGAGCACACTCGTTTGCGATCCCGGCAAATGGCGGAGAGGCCTCCGATCGGATTGCGACCTCATCCTGCATCCTCCATTGCGGGATTTTACCCGCGTACCCAGCAGTGCCAAGTCTGTGAGGGTGCATGTTTTGTGACTGGAGAGCCTTGTGCGTCGCACTTTGTTATTCAAATTCGGTCGTCGTCTTCATCTGCACAAAGGCCTCCCATGTTTCCGGCGACACGAAAGGATACTTCGTGAAGGGCGTGACATCCTTGGACACGTACTTCGTCACAAGAGTGCTCGTAAAATTCTTCCATGCTTTTCCCATCGGGAGGAGCGCTTGCCGTTGCACGAGTCCCTGCTCTTAAATTTCCTCCCATAGCTGATTTTTGTGATCCTTTGTCAAATCTTTCCAGCTTGCTATGGTGATGGGGACCCGTTGCCTTCCAATTATCCCGTAGGTAGTCCGAAATGATGACGCTGCTTTCGTCGGTTCCAGAGGGATCCCATTCGGAGAGACCACCGTGATGGTCATTCAGCCCTCTGGCCTTTTCGATACTCCTCGGCCACGTTTAGTTTTCGCAATCTTGGGAGCGTGAGACCCAGATGACGACGACGAAGACTGTGTGGACGCCATCTCTCTTCTAAGAAAAAACTAACTGCAGTGAGCTATGGTCCCAGCTTATCAAAGTTCTATGAATCAAGTGACACAAACCAGTGCATCAAGTTCATTGAACAAGATACACTGGAGTGTGTCACTTGCTTTATGCCCTTTGACAAAGTTCTAACGATTAACTAACTGCAGTGAGCTATGGGCCTTCCAACATGTGAAGCATATAACATGTGAAGCATATAACATGAGCATATAACATGTGAAGCATATAACATAAAATACATGTGAAGCTCGGAGGGAGCGGCGTCGGGAGGGACCGGCGGCGTCGATCGGGAGGAAGCGGTGTCGGAGGGGCGTCGGGAGGGACCGGCGGCGTCGGGAGGGAGCGGCGTCGGGAGGGACCGGCGGTGTCGATCGGGAGGAAGCGGCGTCGGAGGGGCGTCGGGAGGGAGTGGCGTCGGGAGGGACTGGCGTCGGGAGGGACCGGCGGCGTCGGGAGGGAGCGGCGTCGGGAGGGAGCGGTGGTGGGAGGGACCAAAACCTAGCTAGCAGGGGCGCTGCAGAGTGGAGACAAGAGACTGCGCGAGAGCGGACTCCGCAGACCTAGCTGCGGGTATTTAAAGATAAGCTATCACAGACGGTTCCTTAAACGAACCGTCTATGATAGTGGTATCACAGACGGTTCTATCGACATAACCGTCTGTGATAATATGGATATCACAGACGGTTATATATATAACCGTCTGTGATATCCATATTATCACAGACGGTTATGTCGATAGAACCGTCTGTGATGTGTTATCACAGACGGTTTCTTTTGATAAACCGCCTGTGATAGTTCACTATAAATACCCGTAGCTAGCTAGGTTCCTATGTCATTTTACAATTACAATATGGAACATAGATACATTTATGAAAAACGCAAGCATAACCATAAATATAACTATTTCTTAGTTCCTTAGTCATTTTACAATTACAATGGAACATACATACATTTATGAAAAACACAAGCATAACCAATATCATTTATTACACTTTGGCTATATCATTTTAAATAAAGCCCTTCACGATGATCGACACGCATATAGCTTGCTTCATCGCCTTGTTCTTCCTCGAGCCTGATGCCGTCTCCGAATGGAGGCAAATCATCAAATTGATTGTACTCTTCCTCATCCACAACATTCTCAACCCCGACAATCCTTCTTTTTCCCTAAAGAACTATATGGCGCTTCTTATTTGCCGGGTTGGTTACATAAAATACTTGAACAACTTGCCTCGCGAGTACGAATGGTTCGTCTTTGTATCCTACACATTCGAGGTCCATGGTAGTGACGCCGTACTTGTCAACCTTTACACCCCGTGGGAGTTGGACCCAACGGCACCGAAATAAAGGAATTTTGAAAATTACGTAGTCAAGCTCCCAAATCTCCTCTACAAGCCCGTAGTACAAGCTTGGGCCAGCGGTACTGCCGTGCGCATCATAGGCATCTATGCGGACACCTGAGTTCTGCACTGTGCTCTTTCTATCTTGATCTGTTGTATAAAATGTGTAGCCATTAATGTCATATCCTTGTCATGTCACAATTGCAAATTTTGGCCCTTTTGCCATCCATTGTAGTGTTTCACTTGACGACCTCCTAGTCAATTGCGCCTTGAACCATTTGTTGAACTGACGGTTGTGTTGTCTCGTGATCCAAACTTCTGACTGGCCTGCATTCTCCTGATGTAGCATGTCCTTGTGCTCTTCAATATATGGGGTCACTTCAGTCATGTGTTGTAAAACCATGAAATGGGCTTGAGCATACGTATTTTGATCCGGAGTTATTGCTTTCCTCCTGATAGTCCCGATACCCTCTAGCCTCCCCTTGTGACGAGATGGAGGTACACCTATTGGCTCTACCTGAGCCATGTAGCCGATGCAGAATTCAATGACCTCTTCTGTTATGCTACCCTCCGGTCGAGATCGATTGCGTACATAGGACTTCAGAATTCCCATGTACCTCTTGAAAGGGTACATATGACGTAGAAATACGGGGCCGCATATTTTTATCTCTTTCACAAGGTGGACAATGAGATGGACCATGATATCAAAAAATGATGGAGGGAAATACATCTCTAGATGACATAGAGTTGTCACCACCTCGGTTTGCAGAGTATCTAGTCCATCCGGATCAATATCGTTGCCAGGTTGCTTCGGCCCTTGGATAAGTAGTGACATCAAAATATATTTCCGCTTCATACACAGCCAAGGAGGAAGGTTGTACATGCACAGAGTCACGGGCCAGGTGCTATGTCGGCTGCTCATGTTATCAAAAGGATTCATTCCATCTGTACTCAACCCAAACGTTATATTTCTCGGTTCCACACCGAAATCTACAAACATCCTATCGATGTTCCTCCACTGGGCAGAATCAGCAACATGTCTTATCATTCCGTCTTTCTTACGCTGCTCGTAGTGCCAACGCATCAATCTTGCATCCTTGCGGTTTGCAAATAAACGCTTCAAACGGGGGATTACAGGAAGATACCACATCACCTTAGTAGGAGGTCCTTGCTTCACCTCGATGCCCTTCCCATCATCAGAGTCATTTTTACGCTTGTATCGGGATGCTTTGCACACCGGACAAACATGTAAGCTAGCATACTCTTTACGGTACAGGATACAATCATTCTGACATGCATTTATTCTTTCTACTTCCATTCCTAATGGACAAAGAATCTTCTTGGCTTGGTAGGTGGTTCTCGGCAACACATTTCCCGTTGGAAGCATGTCCACTAGGAGACCTAATAATGCCGTGAAACTCTTGTCGGACCAACCATTGCTTGCCTTCAATTTTAGCAGTTCTAGAACTGATGACAACCTCGTGTATTGCGGCTTGCAGCCCGGGAACAAAGGTTTCTCCGAGTCCTCCATCAAGCCCTCGAATTTACCAAACTCTCTCTCACTATAGTTCCCTTCTGCATCACGTATCATCTGATCCAGATTGTCATCCTGCGACCTATCCTCATGATCGAAAGAACTGTCCACAACTGGCATATCGTTGTCTCCCTCGACTATGTCATAACTACCTTCTTGTGTACTCTTCTCTTCACCGTGACTGGTCCAACATTTGTACCCTTTTCTGAAACCTCTTCGAATCAAGTGAGCTTCAATCTGCGCTGAGTTGCTAAACATCTTGAGATTATCACAATCAATACATGGGCAATGCATATATTTCATCCCCTTCTTCAACATATCCAGCTCGGCCGCCCTTCTAAAAGCAGACACGCCAGTAATGTACTCTTCACTCACACAGTTCTCAATATACATCCAGCTTCGGTCCATCTACGCTACACAAGTGACAAATGGGTGTCAAAAATGATTATTACCCCTACTACTAACCTCTGATCAGATCACTAAGAATGTTAAGTAATTGAGTACTAATCTCTGATCAGATCACTAAGAATGTTAAGTAATTGAGTATACTAACATCTGATCAGATCACTAAGAAGATGGTGATATTTTTTCACCCCCAACTCCCTAAAGCCGGCTACCTTGCTCCACCGATGCAGCGCAATGAAGACAGATCGGTGTCGACATCCTTCAAGCAAGTACGCCAAGTAATTAATACTACGCAGAATATCACAGACGGTTCCAACCACAAACGGTCTGTGAAAATGATATATCACAGACGGTTCGTATTAATAACCGTCTGTGAATTATCACCGACGGTTATTAATATTAACCGTCTGTGATGCAAACTATCATAGACAGTTCAAATTAATAACCATCTGTGATTGTTGCCTATCATAGACGATTCGCATAAATAACCGTTTGTGATAGTCTAAATTATCACAGACGGTTCTTAACACGAACCGTCTGTGATGTCCATAATATCACAGACGGTTCGAAATACCAACCGTCTGTGATTTATGCGTATCACAGACGGTTCGTATATAGAACCGTCTGTGATAGTCCTTTACAGACGGTTTACACTACAAACCGTCTATGATAGTTCACTCTGTATGCAAACAAGCAATAAAATAATGTTACCCATGCCCTCTGGAAAGAAGATGAAAACAAGCAAATACAGAGGCAAGCACAACAACACATTCAGATCTATTACAGCTAAGAACGAACCCTTCATGGCACGACGGTGCGGCTGAACAAGACACACTTACGACACTTACGGCAAGAGTGTGTTGTCCAGCTGCCCGCCATGCAGCGATGGAGGTGCTAGCTCACGACAGTAGTTAGCGTTGTGGAGGAACAAACAAATACAGAGGCAAGCACAACAACACATTCAGATTGATCTATTACAGGATAACAAGCCAACGAACCCTTCATGGCACAACCGTGCGGCTGAACAAGACACACTTATGACACTTACGACAAGAGTGTGTTGTCCAGCCGCCGGCCATGCCGTGACGGAGGCGCTAGCTCACAGCGGAGGGGAACCTAGCTAGTGGATGAACTCACGCGTGACTAGTACCGGTGGAAAGGTTGATGAGAAGTTATTAATAAGGGCCGAGCCGTGGGAGAAACTGGTGCCAGCCATTCGATGTGGAGAGAATGGACGGGTGAGATTGAAATCCTGGGTATACGCCAATTATTGGTAACATTTGCTTATCACAGATGGTTATTTACACGAACCGTCTGTGATGCATACTATCACAGACGGTTAGTGTTAATAACCGTCTGTGATTGTGCTTATCACAGACGGTTCGTTAATAGAACTGTCTGTGATAGACCTTCACAGACGCAAGCACAACAACACATTCAGATCATCAAATTGATTGTCCTCATCCACAACATTCTCCACTCCGACAATCCTTCTTTTTCCCGCAAAATTCAAGGCAATTTTATTACAAAAGTGCAAAAAAAAAGACATTCCCAGATTCTTCGATGAGCAGCCGACATAGCCGACTTCTTCGCTGAGCGACTATCCATCTGCTTCTTCCCACTTCTTTTCTTCATCTCTGGTCTCTGGATCACGTACGCCAGTAGCGATGATTCAGCTAACCGTCTCTGGTCTCTAGATCATCTCTGGTCTCTTAATACGAGCCGTCTGTGATGTTTCAGTTATCACAGACGGTTCGTATTACTAACCATCTGTGAAAGTTCACAGACGGTTATTAACACGAATCGTCTGTGATCTCTAAAATTATCACAGACGGTTCCAGTTAATAACCGTCTGTGATATTTTCACAGACAGTTATTAACAGAAACCGTCTGTGATAATTTTAGACATCACAGACGGTTCGTGTTAATAACCGTCTGTGAACTTTCACAGACGGTTAGTAATACGGACCGTCTGTGATGTCTCATTTATCACAGACCGTTCGTGTTAATAACCGTCTGTGAAAATATCACAGACGGTTGCGAGTATAAACCGTCTGTGAAAGTTTAATCACAGACGGTTCCGTATAAACCATCTATCATAAGCTTTATCTCAGAACGCTTCGTGTTTCGATCGTCTAATTAACGTCTCTCGATCGTTATACGAAGCGTGTATATGCGCGCCTAATCCAGGTCTCTTCTACGTACATACAATATGGCTTCTACTATTCTTGTGATCATCTCCTTCCTCTCATCTGTTCATCAAGAATTGTTAGGCTGGAACCTTACACAGGCGGCTAGCAATTTGCATCTGGAGCAGCTTCTCCGCACACGCCCTGCTCTCCTTGCCCGACTTTCTTGCATCCGTCAGCTCGACCTGATCATCCGCCGTCGATGGAGGCGTCTCGCTGCCGCTCAAGAAAGGGAAACAGCCCTTACCCTGGTTCTTCTCCACAATGTGCGCAAAGCGGAAGAAGCTCTACACGCATTGGAGAGACTGATGGATAGCCTTGCCGATCAAGCAGAAACGGCAGATTCTGAGGAATCTTTACATGCTATCCTCTACGGCATTACGGGCTATGCTACTGATTATTTGCCCAGGCTGGAGGAGGAAGTGCTGAGGACAAGGACAATCTTAACGGCGTTCGAGAAGTCAGTGGCTGATCCTCCAAGTCCCAAAGTCGAAGAAGAAGCGTACGAAGCCCAAAAGATTACAATCTGGGAAACCTTTACCTGTGCGACTTTTGTAATAAATTTGCCTCTAATTGAAATTAATAAATTTGCCTTTAATTTGTGATCTCTTGTCTCAATAGTTCTATAGTAAAGTTATTAGAAGCAATGTGTACTTATATATTAACCTCTGATCATGAATAGAATATGACAGACAAAGAGACATCACAGACGGTTCTTGTCAAAAACCATCTGTGAACATTCATAGACGGTTCTTGTTAAGAATCGTCTATGATAGTCTACACAACACAGACAGTTTTTTTATTAAAAACCGTCTGTGATACTAAAGTATCACAGACGGTTCATCGGTAAGGACCGTCTGTGATACTCGACCACTAACACAGACGGTGTCCAAATTAAAACCGTCTGTGTTAGTGTCAATCACAGACGGTTTTGTCAAACTGTCTATGATGTAGCCGTCCAGTATAGCCTCTTTTGTGGTAGTGATTGCTGTGTAGGATAAGCCGTCCACAAGTCCACCAGGATATGCGGTGTTGCAGAGAGCCTTGTTAGCATTTGGTGCTTGCATCGAGGCATTCAGGCACATGCTGCCGGTGATCTCAGTTGATGGGACCTTTCTGACGGGCAAATACAAGGCGTAGATCCTGACAGCCATAGGCGTTGATGGCAACAACCAAATATTGCCGCTGGCTATCGCATTCGTGGAAAGTGAGCATTATGAAAGCTGGTTGTGGTTCCTCAGACATGTCAGGGTTGGAGTTGTGGGTGCTTGTCCTGGTGTGTGCGTAATCCATGATCGCCACGCTAGGATTGTAAAGGCTATAAGAAAACTTCAGGAAGACCCCGAGGAGCCCTTTTCTTGGCCGGACATGAGGAACAGGTGGTGCATTTGTCACTTAGGGGCTAACTTTTTCAAGTAGTTCCCAAAACAACCGTTGATGAAGCTATTCAAGAGGCTGGCTATGCAGAACCAGCTGAGAAAATTTGATGCTCTGTGGGCGTTGTTGGATGAGCATAGCAGAAAGCACGTCGACGAGAGGAGCAAGGGGTCGGTCATACCTGGGGCGGCACAATCAGAATGTTTGCTAGCACTCGATGAGCCTAACCCAGCTGGTCTAAGAAGGAGGATCTCACAAAACATCAAGTGCTTCTCGCAGTAGATTGAGGGAGAACGACTGGAGAAGTGGTCGCTATTGCACGACACGGATGTCGCAAGGTATGGTATAATGATGACTAACCTTGCCGAGGTGTACAATTGGGTTTTTAGGGGCCTTCGTTCTCAGCCCCTTGTAGCCATCGTGGAAGGTGTTCTTCACAGCAAAATCGACTACTTCAGGGAGAGGCACGCTAATGCTGCACTTCATGCGGCCAATCCCCGAGCATTGTATACGTCGAAAATTACATCATACATGGAGACAAAGGCACAGAAGGGCCAATTGCACACAGTGCACGTCATGGGCAACATGGAGCATCGTTTGACGTGGTACTCCGTGATAGAGCCGGATTTGGGACGGCTCGTTCCCTTGTTACCCACGAGGTATGCCTTGGAGATCATGCAAACGAACCTAGCTGCATGTGCAACAAGCTGAAGCTGTTACACAAGCCATGCTCTCATGTCCTCGCTACATGCGGGACTGTGGGCATGGATCCTTCGAACTTCATGTCGAAGTACTTCTTCAAGGAGAGGGTACTGCATGCATTGTGTGGGGAGCTCTGGGGGTTCAGGGTTGTGGAAAACTTTGCCACCTTGGACATTGCAGGGAGGACCTGGATTCCAGATGTTAACATACTGAAGGGTGGGAAGGGTCGGCGACAGAGTCGGCATATTAGAAATGATATGGATGAATCGCAAGCCGGAGCATCTAGTGCACGTTGCGGGCGATGCGGTCTGGAGGGGCACACAGCTAGACGATGCAACATATGTGCTGATCAGTATGCAGAGCGGCATGGTGTGTACTACTAGTTGTTGGAGACTAGAAATAAATTTGCATTGTATCACATGTAGAATTAGATAGATGGTGAAGAATTCATATCATGGAATCTTGACATACTCCATCTGAAACACAAAACTCAACAAAAACACTCATTAGAAGAGCAATTTGTATGTGTAGCCATCACATACATCAAACTACTGACTTCAACAGTAATTAAATTCCATGATATGGTTGAAACTACTCCAGTAAAATTGTTTGAATAAAAGAACTCTTGTTCCATTAATAGAGTATAAAACTATAGTAGACTTTTCATATCAATCTATGGCAACTGAACAAATATTATAGTATCTATGGAAAAACAAACTCCTTACACATAAACCCTTCATTTAGAGCTAAAATTAGAGAAAAATACATCATTTTCAAACAAGAAAACTTCAAAGAGTATCACGCTAGCTGCCATCAGAGTGCCATCAAATTCCTAAAAAAACAATATTGCCAAAACCTCATAACGGTCGCGCAAGCAACCCAAATTCTAATATATCCAAATGTTGATTGAAACATCAAATTCAGTTGTCCCCACAACCGACATTATTTATTTTCTTTAAAGCCTCCTCAATCAAGCGTAATCCAATTTGTATTCAAAACCTACAACTCTGCCCGTAGAAGATGATGGATCATCAAACAAATCGGCAATAATTAATCATGCATAAATATCGTCAATGATAGGCACAATGACCTAAATTGCAATGGACTCCACCTCTAATAGAAGCAATGTAACGATCGACTGAACCAGGAGATCATCAACAGAGAAATTACTTTTATTTAACATGTCTATCCGATGGTGACTGGTCTGACCTTCTTCTCTGGCCAGCCAGACTGCTAGGTCTGCAAGAATTTCAGAGAAATTGTAAATTTGTAAAATTCAAATTTTACATCTCTAAAATAGCAACGGTTTTTCATGACAAAACTCTAAACCTGTAAATTTATAAAATCTAAATTTTCACATCCTTAAAATTATAATAATTTATCACAACAAAACTCTAAACCTGCATCGTCCTTCAACCTCACCTGCCACTTCGGTCTCGGTGCACTGCTTCAGCGTAAGGACCCCACAGATTTCAAGTCAAGAAGGAAATTGTCACCTATTGCGCGCTCTAATGATCATGCTCACCACATTTGGTGATAGTCAATTAGGCCAGTCCTTTTTTTAGGATGGCTTGTGGAAATTAGGCCAGTCAAGTCAACTCGTGGCTGGCGTTTTCATCTTCAATGACGATGTCAGAAGGCTGTCGCTTTCTCCATTTTCTTTGTAGAAACTGGGTCACTATGGAAGCCGTCTTTGACTGGTTCTATGTATAGGAGTTCAACTGGAGAAGAAAACAGTTTACAAAAACTGATTTTTTTTTAAGAATACAAAACTGAAATTGAAGTAGCAGTTGAGGAGAAGATTAGATAGCTTTCCAGAAGGAGATGGTTGGCATGCCTATAAATGAAGTGTGCAAGGCTGTAAGCAGATAGTAACTTACAGCTATGGCCGTTCTCCAACCAAAGTACACAGCCTCTCTCTCATAGAAGTGGTACAAAGGCATTGTAAGTTACATCTACTATTTGATGAAGCATATATTGTTTTCTTTTTTTGGGGTAGAAGAAACATATTGTTTTCTGTACAGTTAAGATGACATGTTCTTGCTGTTTTGATGACCCAAATGTCGAATGGTGGTGAGATAATGGCGCACAACAACTTAAGGTGCACAAATGCCTTGCTTTTCTTTTGAGTTCGTAAATAGTGTTAATCTAGATTCTAGAGTGTTTAACTTTTTTTCGAGAGAGCAAGCATTGGTTTCTAATCAGTCAGGAATACAATTGTATGTGTATTAGCTAGTGTCTTGAGGACGTCCATATGTCATGGTGCTTGTTTTCTAAAAATGTAAGTTATAAATAACAGATCATTTATTGCTAGAAAAGTTTCTGTATTGTAACACAACATGTAAAATAAGTTGGAAATATATACACTAGTTGTTTTGTAGCATCTGGTTCAGTTTTTCTTTTTTTTGGAAAAGAAACTCCATGCACAAGTGAGGAACCAGAAAACTGGGAGAAAATATATTATAAGAAAAAAGATATACACAAGAAGAGGGAGAGAGTAGAAGGAAGAAGATCACAATCAAAGTTTTGTTCAGTAGTATGAGAAGGCAAATTCATGAATAGTCAGCAGCATAAGATAGCATAACTGATTAACTCCCAAATAATTGCAGGATTCTGAAGAAAATTCACATATCTGAATGGCAATTAGATTAGTCAAGACTACAGTTATAATATTCAACATGCAGTGGCTGAATTTTTCACTTGTGTTGAATCTTGCTGATGGAATAGAAAGCAAGTGCTGACTCCTAACAGTACGAGGGAAAATCCTTCAGGTACTTCACTCACCAACATTGCATCCCTTCTTACACTTGTTGACTATCTAACTTTTGTCCCTTGTGTATCCCTAGCCATGAAGGTTATTGCAGTCGGACAGCTTCTCTTGGTGCTCATGGCTTGCAGTGCACATGTTGTCATCTGCTCCTTTAATGGAAATGAGACAGATCATTTATCACTGCTTGAATTCAAGGGTGCAATAAGTCATGATCCACAGCAAGCCTTGATGTCCTGGAATGAGACCACTCACTTCTGTAATTGGGGAGGTGTCTCGTGTAGGTTGAAGAACCCACGTCGTGTCACTTCGCTCGACCTCAGTGGTCGAGGCTTAGTGGGGCGCATCTCTCCTTTACTTGGAAACCTAACACTCCTAAAATTTCTATTCCTACCAGACAATTCATTCACTGGACAAATCCCTCCATCCCTTGGTCACTTGCATCATCTCCAATATCTCCTCTTGAGTAATAACACACTCCAAGGAGAGATACCTGACTTTGCAAATTGTTCTAGTCTCAAGACGCTACGGCTGGAGGGCAATAACCTAGTGGGACTAATACCTACACAAGCCGATTTGCCTCCTCGCCTTCATGACTTGCGGATTTTACATAATAATATTACCGGAATCATTCCCGCCTCTCTTTTTAACATTACGACATTGACTCGACTTGGTATCAGCTCTAATCATATCAATGGAGAAATCCCGAGTGAAATTGGAAAATTGCCCATGCTGCGACTCTTTTACATTGCTGCAAATAACCTAATAGGAAGGTTTCAACCAACCATCCTTAATTTGTCTTCTCTTGTTGTACTAGATCTTGGCTCCAATTATCTTAATGGAGAGTTGCCATCAAATCTTGGTAGTTCATTACCGAATCTACAAATATTTGTTTTATATAACAACATCTTTGGCGGGCATATCCCAAATTCATTGGTAAATGCTTCTAAGCTATTCTTGGTCGACATGTCAAGCAATAATTTCACCGGTGTGGTGCCTAGTTCTATTGGCAAACTTAAGGAACTCTCATGGTTGAATCTTGCATACAATCAACTACAAGCACGTGATAAGCAAGACTGGGAGTTCATGAATAGCCTAAGCAATTGTAGTGAGCTACGAATATTGTCGCTACTTGGGAATAACCTAGAAGGACAGATATCAAATTCATTTGCCAACCTTTCTGTGAAGCTTCAATATTTAAACCTTGGCGGCAATAGACTATCAGGGGATTTTCCTGCCGGTATAGCAAACCTTCGCAGCTTGATTGGTTTAGGATTGGAAGAAAATCAGTTTACAGGTGTGGTTCCAGAATGGCTAGGAACTCTAGGAAATTTACAAGCAATAGCCTTATCAAACAACATCTTTACGGGGTATATTCCATCCTCCCTCTCTAATTTATCTTTACTGGGACAGCTCTATCTGAGCTCTAACCAGTTCTATGGGCATATACCCCCAAGTTTAGGAAACCTTAAAGTCCTTGAGATATTGGAAATTTCCAATAACAATCTTCATGGTAGCGTACCAAAGGAGATCTTCAACATTCCTACAATGACACGAATTGACCTATCTTTCAATAGCCTAGATGGACCACTTCCTATTGAAATAGGCAATGCCAAACAATTACTGCATCTGCTGCTTTCATCAAATAACCTATCCAATACTATTCCTGACACACTGGGTAACTGTGAAAGTATGGAAGACATTGAGTTGGATCAGAATTTTCTTACTGGAAGCATTCCAGCGTCATTAGGCAACATAAGCAGCTTGGAAGTACTCAATGTGTCTCACAACCACTTATCAGGATCCATACCAAAGTCTATTGGTAGTCTGCAATATCTTGAACAACTAGATTTGTCATTCAACCATCTCGAGGGTGAAGTCCCAGAAAAAGGTATCTTCAAGAACACAACTGCTATATGGATTAATGGAAATAAGGGGCTTTGTGGTGGGGCAGTAAAGCTACACCTACCGGTCTGCCCTGTTACACCTCCAAGTTCAAATAAGCACATGCGATCTATAGTACTCAAAGTAGTGATCGGATTTGCTAGCATGGTGTCACTTGCTATGGTCATATTAGTATTGCTATTCTGGAGGAAAAAACAAAAGAGAAAATCTATATCTCTACCTTCTTTTGGTAGAAAATTTCCCAAAGTTTCTTACAACAATATTAACAGAGCGACTAATGGGTTCTCCACATCCAATTTAATCGGCAGAGGAAGATACAGTTATGTGTACAAAGGGGAACTGTTGCAAGACGGAATTGTGGTTGCCATAAAAGTCTTTAGCTTGGAGACAAGGGGAGCACAAAAGAGCTTCATTGCAGAATGCAATGCTTTGAGAAATGTGCGTCATCGTAATCTAGTTCCTATCCTTACTGCATGCTCAAGTATTGATATGAAGGGAAATGATTTCAAAGCCTTAGTGTACGAGTTCATGCCACGAGGGGACTTGCATACGTTACTATACTCTAGTCGAGATGATGATAACACTTCAACTTCAAACCACATTACACTGGCCCAAAGGTTAAGCATCGTGGTGGATGTAGCAGATGCATTGGAGTACCTCCACCATAACAACCAAGGAACTATTGTTCATTGCGATCTAAAGCCTAGCAACATTCTTTTGGATGACAATATGACAGCTCATGTTGGAGACTTTGGCCTTGCTAGGTTCAAAGTTGATTCCACATCATTATCTCTCGGTGACTCAAACTCAACTTCTTCACTTGCAATAAAGGGAACCATTGGATATGTGGCCCCAGGTAATGTCTAATTTATTGTTGTTCTATGTCTCCATATAACTTGAGCACAAATTACTTATTTTCAATAATTGTGCTAACATGTGACTAACTTTTCTTGTACGGGGTCTACTACAGAGTACGCTGGTAGTAACCAAGTCTCAATTGCCTCAGATGTTTATAGCTTTGGAGTTGTTCTCCTCGAAATATTCATCAGAAGGAGGCCAACAGATGACATATTTAAGGACGGATTGAGCATTGTAAAGTTCGCAGAGACAAACTTTCCTGACAAGATATTGCATATTGCTGATCCCCAGCTGCGACAAGAGTTGGACTTTTGCCAAGAAACCCCAACGGCCATGAAGGAAAAAGGCGTACACTGCTTGCATTCTATGTTCAACGTTGGACTTTGTTGTACCAAGACGTCCCCAAGTGAACGCATCAGCATGCAGGAAGTGGCTGCAAAGCTGCACACAATTAGGAATGCATATTTCCAGGGGAACTGAAGAATCTGTTCGGTGTTGTTGTCTAAATAGTCTACGGAAGATTCATCCGTTATCACAAAGCATGCATGTGTCATTTCTGTTGTTCCGATGAGATTACCACTCCATTGAATAAATACAATGGTTGAGTTTAGAAAAAATGACCATGATTTGGAGTGATGTAGTACCAGATGATGTAGTGTTTCTCATTTTCACTGCGTGACAAATGGCTCTATAAGACTAACCGTAAGACATAATTTATCCTTGATGCAAATATGCAAGATGTTGTGCTACATTCATATCTTACATGTTGTGTCCTTGGTTTGTTGTTCGAATTGGCTTCAAAATAGATCTACGGTAGCGTCATGAAACACTACACATGGACGGATGTCTGATCTCTCTCCTCTTCAAAACACTATGCGCGGCGCGCCAACGCTACACTATGCGGTATCTACCTAGGAGAGATGTTACTTACCATGAATAACAACTTCAAATAGATCTACAGTAGCATCGTGAAGGTACAAATTCATATGGGTCCAACCTATAGAGCACATTGGCGAGAGTTATCATAGCTTCGTTTTGGATTTTTGAAACTAACCTCAGTTGTCTAGTTCACAACAAAAAAAACTAACCTCAGTTGTCTAGCTCACAACAAAAAAAGCATTGTGATACATTGATACTTGAAGAATCTAGACCCTCCATTGTGTGGTAATAGTGGGTTTTGATGATTAGTAGCAATCAAATTTTTGTGTTACCATCAATTATCAAAAAGAGGGAGATTGAGCAAGAAGTAATTTGAGTTTTAGAGTGTGGTGTGTTCTTGTGACCTAGAATGAGATTTTCTTCAGTTGAATGAAATCAAATCCAACAACCTTGTGTTTCTTGATTTGATTTGGTTCCTAATATCCTTACAAAAGCCCATATCAGTTTGACCAAGTTTCATAAATTTGGGTTTTTGTCCTGATAGGTTTGTATCTGGAAACATGGGTGCAATAGTATCAGCCACCCTTTGTGGTAGTACCAGTCGGGAGCGGTCGTGCTGGCCACCCTTTGGCAACACTATAGGGTGTTGCATCTTTTGGTCCCACATATCTGTAAATTTTGTGTAGGAGATGTAATCTGAGCTTGATGACTGTCATAGTTATTTGAGTAAAGATTTTGAATACTTGGGGAAAGAATTCACCCCTTGATTATCGGCATTGGTCCAATAAGTAGTATCAAAGCCCGATATGTAGTCCTATTTTAGGAGATGCATAATTATGGGATCTTTGCCACAACTTAAGACAATTATGTACATGTATCAATAAACTTCTAGGCCAATTTGCTAATGTGCTTGTGTGCATGGGGGGAGGGGGAGTTGCTGTTATGTTGAATGTTGATGAAACTTTCCAACATTAAATTAACCATGTATATGTACAAAATATTAGGTGTATAATAAGGCCCATGAATTATGATGGGCTTAAAATCATGTAGAACTTTTCTGCATTATTGTGAAACTTCAGTAGATGAAGTGCTTTTTAAGTTTTTTTGAAGCATCAAGGAGCAAGTCCATTAATAAAATATGGTTCTTAAAAGTGGGAGAAAGAACTGTTTTGATAACGCTGAAAAGAGAAATTTGTATATGATAACATCAAAGCTTAGCTTAAAAGTAGGACATTCTAAAATAAAATATAACACTACTACAAAATAAACTATATTGGATGCTTCATCACAGACGATTCATGTAGAACCATCTGTGCTTTAATTATCACAGACGATTCATAGTGAAAACCGTCTCTGAAACTATCATAGACAGTTAGGTTTAAAAGTCGTCTGTGATATCTCCCATTATCATAGATGATTTTTAATTAGAACCATCTATGAAATATCACAGATAATTTTTATATATAACCGTCTGTGTTTTGTCCATTATCACAGATGGCTTTTAGTTAGAACCGTCTATGAAAATATCACGGATGGTTTTTATTTACAACCGTCTGTGTTTTATCCTTTGTCATATGAACTACAGAAGTTACTGAGTTGGAACATATAAGAGTGTGACTAGTCACTTTTACAAAAGACAAATTCAAGTCAAATTTATTACAAAAGTCCCCAAAAAAGAGATTCCCATATCGTGGTCTTCTGGGCTTCATATGCTTCCTCTTCTAGTTTTAGAGTTGGAGGATCAGCACTGCATTCTCGAATGTCGTGAAGATTGTCCTTGCCCTCTCCACCTCATTCTCTAGCCCGAGCAAATCATTAGCATAGTTCATAATCTCAAAGAGGATGCCATGATAAGCTTCCTCAGAATCGGCCGCTTCTGCTTGATCGGCAAAGATATTCATGTGTCTCTCCACTGCCGCAAGAGCTTCTACTGCTTTATGTACATTGAAGAGAAGAACGAGGCTAAGGGCGGTTTCCCTTTCCTGAGTGGCAACGAGACACCTCCGTCGATGGCGGATGATGAGGTCCAACTGATGGATGGAAGCAAGTTGAGGAAGGAGAGTAGGGCGTGAGCGGAGGAGCTGCTGCAGATGTAAGTTGTTGGCCGCTTGTGTAAGGTTGTGGCCGAACAACCCTTGATGGATAGATGAGAGGAAGGAGATCAAAAGAATATTAGATGCCATTATTGAGAAATCTAGTGAAGAAGATGAGGGAGAGGACAATTTAGAAGAGATTGAGTTTGTGGTATCAAGGAATTGTACACCACGCTGCATATAAAGCTAGAATGGTGTGGAAGTTTAAGGGTTGCTTGCATCAAAATATTAATAGGCGGGAGTAGGGCGCGCATATTTAAGCGTTATCATAGACGGTTCGTATAGCAAACCATCTCTGATATGGCATTATCACAGATAGTTTGTATAATAAACCGTTTGTGATAATGACACATCACTTATCCGTGGCATATCCCCTAGGATTTCGATCTCACTCGTCCATTCTCTCTGCATTGAATGGCAATCACCGGTTCCTTCCATCTCTCACCCTTATTACTCCCCTCTCCCTTTCCACTGGTAAACAGGCTTGAGTTCCACCGGCGTTGCTCCTAATTCATCCACTCCTAACTTATTCCTTTATCCTTCCCTCAATGATGCCAACTACCACCGTGAGCTAGTGCCTCTAGTTGTGACACCACGGTTCACTACACAAGACACTCTTGTCGCAAATGTTGTAAAAGTGTCTTGTGCAGTGTCACCATCGTGACACAAAGGTGATGCTATCGCCACCTCTCCTTCATTTCCGGTGTTATCCGGCCGCCATCTGATCCCCTCCCCTCTCTTTCTTGATGGTAGGCATCAAGGACATTTAGCTCACGCTCTACATTAGGGGCGAGAGGGCCTAGATATTGCGCGCTACATCCAGCTTCTACTGTCTGCTAGGATCCCTACTTCTTCTATGTTCTTACCATGTTTAAGAGTTGGGTTCGTAGGATTAAGAGATGCGTTGTTATCATGTTCTTGCTATGTTAGATGGGTAACGTATTCGTTATCTTGATATGATGTAATGGTGGATTCTAATCTTAATGGAAATGGAATGTACTGTTGTGTTTGCTGCTATATTTGCTTGTTTTCAAATGGCATAGCTAACAAGCTAGATAAAAGATAGAAAAAAATTTTAAGTATAGAATGAACTATCATAGACGGGTTTGTGGTATAAACTGTCTATGAAGGACTATTACAGACGGCTCTAACCAAGAACCGTCTGTGATATTCACATATCACAGACAGTTCTATCTATCAACTGTCTGTGATAGAGAAGTATCATAGACGGTTCTATATACTAACTGTCTATGATACTCGCTCATCACAGACGGTTGGTAGTTAGAACCGTCTTTGATACTAACTGTCTATGATACTCGCTCATCACAGACGGTTGGTAGTTAGAACCGTCTATGATAGTTTTCTTTACAGATGGTTCTAGTTACAAACTGTTTGTGTTGTATTTATCACAGGTGGCTCACAAATCATCTGTGATAACTTTCGATTATTACTGACCCATAAATCCAGACGGTTCAGAAAACCGTCTGTGATGACAGTTCTGAACCGTCTGTAATAATCCTTTTTGTAGTAGTGTAAGACTAATCACTCTTTTTAAACTACCAGCGTCTCGTTTACATGCATGGAATAGCCTGTTCTTTTCCTCCGAAGCTGGTGGCTTTGGGTTTTGCTACAGTACCTAACTTTCAAACGAAATATTTTCTCAAGACGGGGTCTACAAGTTAAACGATGTACATGTTAAAAGCCCAACTTCTGTACCATCCAAAATCGCAAGTGAGTATCTATCTCTCCGTTTTCTATACCGTAAACAGACAAAATTCAAAAATTTCAACCAAAAACCATAAGTCGCAGCCATTGCCAAACAGGCCCCTAGTTTTAAAATTGGTTTTTGAGAGCGTGTTTGCCATCTTGTCTGCCACGTAACCCGGTTGTCACCATGACAGGCACATCTTGTTAGATAATTATGCACTTTAGTGACTAATTCAATCCACATAACAGTGATCAAGATGTGCGCAAAATATACACTAGGCATGATCACAACATTACGTATACCTATCTCATGTATGTGCTCTACCATGGCAGTAGTGATGAACAAACACTACAAGAAAACCCCCCTCTAAGCACGCTTTCATAGTAACGCACGCTGAAAACGTCTCTACATGGACACGTAAAGACGCTTCTTGACACGACTTTTTGAGCATATCAATGTGACACGACATTTGACACGCTTTCACCATCAAAAGGCATCTAAAGACACTTTTTAACATGATATTGAAAGCGCCTCAAAATGACACGATGTTAGACACACTTTTAATCGTTAATAGCATCTAGAGATGCCTTTTGACATGATACTAAAAGCGTCTCAAAATGACACGGAGTTAGACACCACTACTAGAAAATCCCCCTAATGCCACGAAACACATTGCAACGGTACAAAATTTGTTGCAATAGGTAAGCCTTATTGCCACAGTTTGGATAAAATGTTGCGATATGTGGTCAATATTGCCACTAATTTATTGCGTTGCAAAAATCTTGACTTTCGTGGCAAGAGGTAGGTGTTGTTGCCACCACTTTCAAAATCGTTGCGATTAGTTGACAATATTGCCACGCAATTTTCTGCGTTGTGATAATCTTGAATTTTGTTGCAATATGTTAATGTTATTGCAACGAAATTCTAAGTGGTTGCGATGAGTTGACAATATTGCAACGAATTTATTACGATGCCATAATCTTTAAATTACGTTGCAAAAGGTTGATATGTATTGCAACAAAATTGTAAAGCGTTGCATCAATAAATGTTTTATTGCCACGAATTGATTGCGTTGTCATAATCTTTAACTAGTGTTGTAAAAGGTTTGTATATGTTGCAACGAAATTGTAAAGCGTTGCATCAATAAAGGTTTGCCACGATTTAAATTTGTTGGAAGAAAAACTTGTTGGGTGGCAAAAAGTAATTGTGTTGCCACAATTTATTTAAGCGAAAATAGAAAAAAAAAGAGCATGTCCTAGGTCTTGAACCCAGGACCTTCACGGTCATAAACCCTTTTCTTACCACTAGGGTAGACATGTATTTTGTTCAAATATTTGTGCACTTATTCTTTTACATCTAGTATTTGCGTTATGGGAAAGGACATGTCAGTAACCCTTAGGAAATCAATCTCTCCACTGGTCATACGTCTTCCTAGCCGCGGCCTGCCATCGCCAGGGTTCACAATTTCGGCGAAATTTTGCCGAAATTTCGTTTATCTCGTCAATTTCGTTACCCTCCGAGAAGAAAACAACTCGGTCAAAAAATTCGTTTCGGTTTGAATTTTGCATCCTTAAGAAGCTTGGAAAACGACCTAAAGAGCCATCAAGGGTCCTGTCACAGTGGATAAGTCCGTTGCCATGCTCTCACTTGGCCAGGTATCGAATCCTACATCAAGCAAATAATTTTTCCCAGTTTTGTCTCACTAACACGTTGGTTCCACAAGCAAAAAAATCGAGTAAAAACCTCATTTGCTCGTGGCGTGATTCGAACCCGGGTCAAACAGCTGGCAAGGACAGGGCCTTCCGCTAGAGCAGAGCAATTCTTGCGTTGCACATGTGGAATCTACTTAATATATCCCATATTTCAAGTTTATAAATTCAAATTCGATCTAAATTTGACCAAATTTTTTACCAAAATGACAAAATTTCGTTCAATTCGTTCCTTTCGCCCACCTCCGAATTTTTTTCCGCTAGAGAAGTCTGTTTACGCTTGCCCTTTTATTTAATTTGTTGATCACTCATATGTCAATTAAGTACGACTGTACTTTATGAGTAATCAATTTTCTGAAATTCTGATATTCTAATTACGGTGCAGGTAGCTAGGGCACAGTGTGATGAGATGATGAGCACATCACAACTAAACTGATTACGCGAGCACAAGCTAAAAAAGTTAATCAACAGGTGGACTCGCTCCTAATTAATTTTGACTTTAATTTATATAAGAATTGGCTACTATGTAATACTAGTATTTTAATTATTCTTATATTTGTACAGGAGCAAATTAATCAGAAGTGTGGTGCAGAGAACAGCATGCAGCGATCCCTTGCCATGCATCCCTTGCAGTGCATCGTTACGATCAGCAAGCTGCCACATCCAGGAGATCAATTGCTCGCTTTCCTGCAGAGAAGGACGAAGCCAGTAGCAAGAAAATCAAGTATCCAGAACGAGCTAACAAAAAAAAAAGAGTTCAATTACATGCATGCACATGACGTGTCACTTAGCAAGAGGAGTTCAATTACATGCATGCACCGTGTCACATAGTAAGAAAGTTCCAAGTAAAGCGAGTCGGTTTTTTGTTAGGCTACGTGCGTGTGTGGTGAAGACCGAGTCGGTTTTTGGTTTTCTTTGTGCGTTTGAGTCGGATTAGGCGGTAGTTTTTTTTACGTGAGTTCTGGCATTTAAAAGGCCAGGCCATCGGCCATTGTAAAAGGACCACAGAAAATAGATGTATTACTTTTCAGAGAGCCATACGTACGCTTGTTCCTCTTAGGGTTTGGCGTATAATATAACCTAGAGGGGAATCGGGCGTTCTTCTCCATCGTTCTTGTGATTCCTTGTGATTTGCCGGAGCGACGACGCGTCTACTTGGTGGTCGGGTAGACGGGATCACGAGCGTGTAGTTAGGCGAATTCTTTGTCGCAGGTTGCTGTTCTAACAGTAGTTGGCGCCATCGATCCGTCAGGTTGTACGGATCCAAGTTATCTTCATCGATCCTACGCCGTGAAGGTCGGGCAATCCCCCTCATCAAGGTACTATACAATAATTATGATTTGAAATATATATGTATACTTTTGTCTTTGTTTGTGTTGCAATGGCTGAACTAGTTATTTGTGCTCATTTGGATTGGAAGAACATGCCTGTTGATGGTAGGAGTTGGATGCGCATGCATTTTACGACAGATGAGTGGCAAAAAGGTTTCAAGAAATTTATTGAAATTAAATTTGGTGGGACTGCTCCAGGAGAAACTGCACCATGTCCATGTAGAAGATGTCGTTGCATGAACTACAGAACAAAAACAGAGGTTCAGAGTCATTTGGTTCTCAGAGGGTTTGATGAAAGCTTCATCCAAGGAGAAGATGATTTACATGAGGGCACCACTGCAACAGATGTCGATGATGGTGCAACAGGTGACCGTAGTGCTGTGAATGAACTGGTTTCAACACTAATAAGGGGTGCTATACATGGAGACATCATAGGTACTATTAATGAAGTGCCAAATGAAGAAGCAAAGAAATTCTTTAAATTATTAACAGAGGCGAAGAAGGAATTGTATCCAGGTTGCAAGGAGGCCACTAAGATATCTTTCATTGTCAGGCTCTTTCAGATTAAGTGCATGTATGGTATTAGTAACAGTGCATTAGAGGACATACTTCAGTTGTTCTCGCTTGTTCTCCCTGAGGGTCACTGTGTTCCAGACACATTGGATAAAGTGCAAAAAGTTGTTCGGGATCTTGGCCTCGACTACGTAAAGATACATGCATGTGTGAATGATTGCGTGTTATTTCGGAAGGATTATGCTAAGTTGGATACATGTCCAACATGTGGTGAGTCCAGATGGAAACCGATTGTTTCCACGCATAAGGAGGAGGTAGCCAAGAAGCGTGTCCCACAAAAAGTCCTAAGGTATTTCCCAGTTACTCCTCGACTGCAAAGGTTGTACATGAATGCGACCACATCCGCATATATGCGTTGGCATAACGAGGGCCTGGTCCGAGATGGAAAAATGCGGCACCCTGCTGACTCCTTGGCATGGAATCATGTTGATAAAACGTACAAGGATTTTGCTTTGGATCCTCGCAATGTTAGGTTGGGACTTGCATCTGATGGCTTTAATCCTTTTGGGATGCTGAATGTTTCATATACTACATGGCCTGTCATTTTAATCCCTTACAACCTGCCACCTTGGTTGTGCTTGAAACAGCCTTATTGGATGATGTCAATGTTGATACCGGGTCCTACTTCTCCAGGAAATAACATTGATGTATATTTGCAGCCCCTGATTGATGAGCTTAAAGATCTTTGGTTAAAGGGTGTTGAGACATGGGATGGCAAGGTGAAAAAAAATTTTAAGTTGCGTGCAATTCTCCTGTGGACAATTAATGATTTTCCAGCATATGGGATGCTATCTGGTTGGAGCACAAAAGGCAAGTTTGCATGTCCATACTGCCACAAGGATACAGACTTTTTATGGTTGAAATTTGGGTCCAAGCATTGCTATATGGGACATCGCCGCTTTCTGCCTATGGACCATAGGTGGCGCAAGAACAAGAGCAGCTTCAATAACAAAGTGGAAACCAGGGAGTCTCCAGTGCCATTGAGTGGTAAAGGGGTGCTGCAACAGTACGAAAGTTTTGAGCAAGTGACTTTTGGGAAGTCCGCTAGGAAGAGGAAGCAACGTGAAGAAGAAAGTAGGTGGCATAATTGGAGGAAGAAGAGTATTTTTTTTGAACTACCTTATTGGGAAAATTTGCTTGTAAGGCATAATTTGGATGTGATGCACATCGAGAAAAATATTTGTGAGAGCGTACTGGGGACTTTGCTTTGCATGGCAGGGAAATCAAAGGATAGCGAGAAGGCTCGGCTAGACATGGAACATTTGGGCATTAGAAAGGATCAACATCTCGTGGTGGAGAATGAAAAATACACAGTGCCATCAGCACTGTACTCTCTGGGTAAGGATGAGATGACATACTTATGCAAATTTCTAGAAAGTGTGAAGATGCCTGATGGTTATGCCTCCAACATCAAGAGGAGCGTGGACGTGAGCAGGTGTAAGGTGTCTGGACTCAAATCTCATGACTGCCATATTATTTTCCAGAAACTATTACCCATAGCAGTACGCAACATTTTGCCAGAAGATGTTGCTATCCCATTGATTCAGCTTAGTAGGTTCTTCAATGCAATATGTTCAAAGGAGTTGAGTGCTGAAGAGTTACAACAGTTGAGCACCTCGATTAGTGAAACCCTTTGTCGGCTTGAGATGATATTCCCACCATCTTTTTTTGATATCATGGTGCATTTGCCAGTTCATCTAGCTGAAGAGGCTAAACTTGGAGGACCAGTGTGCTATCGATGGATGTATCCAATTGAGAGATATCTACGTACTGTTAAAGGCTACGTGCGGAACAAAGCACACCCTGAAGGTTCAATAGCCGAGGGGTATATATCAGAGGAGTGCATGACATTTTGCTCTCGCTTCCTAGCAGACATCGAAACCAAGGTTAATCGTCCAGAGCGCCATGAAGCTGCCACAGTGAATGAACCACCATCTGGTCTAAGCATATTTGCCAACATTGACTATACCAAGAAAGGATTTACTATCGAGACACTTACTCCGATTGAGCTGCAGCGGATGAGGCACTACATCTTAAGAAACTGTGATGAGGTCATTCCATGGATCAAGTAAGATATTATTTAAAAATACATATTCTGCTTGTATGAATTACCAAGTTTTATTTATTTATTTTTTACTTGAAGCCTTCTTTTTCAATATTGTAGTAAGCATATGGATGAACTTAGAAAAATCAGTACTCGGAGTGTTGAGCAACGACACCAGCAACAATTTGTAGGCTGGTTTGAGCGCACAGTGAGTTAGAATTTTTTCTTTGTATATTTGCTGACTAACTGACAATTATGTACAGAACTAAAAGGGTTTATTACTGGTTGCAGATCAGCAAACTTAATGAAGAAGGAGGAACAAGTGATCTGATGTATGGTCTTTCACAAGGACCAGACCAACGAGCACGTGTTTTCAACAGATGCTTCATCAATGGATTTCTTTTTCGTACAGCTCAGATAGAGCAGAACCTTAACACACAGAACAGTGGTGTTGTTGTTTCAGGAGTTGGTAGTTCTGGCAATATTGACTGGTATGGCGTGATTAAAAAGATTATCGCACTAGATTTTCCTTTTGGTAAGGAAGTGATACTGTTTCAGTGCGACTGGTTCGATGTTCCTGCTGCCGACAAGAACAAAGGAAGAGGGTACCAAAGGGATCGGTATGGAATTATTGATATCGATACAACTCGATTGCGTTATTTAGATGAGCCTTATATTCTGGGTACACAAGCTGAGCAGGTGTTTTATGTGAACGGCGCAAAGAAACCAGACTGGCGCACTGTTGTAAGAATGAAACCCAGAAATTTATTTGCCATGCCGGAATCGGCAAATTCAGAAAGCGAGGGAGGAATCGATCTTGACTCACTGGATGTGGGAGTGCAAGACATGATTGCTTCAGGCAGCCATGAAGTCTTGATGAACTGGAGAAGGTCTGACATAGAAGGTGTTACTGGTGATGCTTCTGTAATTCAAAAAGCGATTGCCGAATCCGTAGATGAACAAAATGATATTGGATTAGCAGATGAAGAAGATGATGATGACACCTACATTGATGATGGATATGTAGCACCAATGCACGGTTCTGGGCAAGGAGCTGATGATGATTTTTTTGTTTAAAAATTTTATGTTACGTAGTTTGTTTTGGATACTATAATTTATCACGCTTCTGAACCTTAATTTAGTATGTTTTGAAATTGCGGACATGGGGACAAGTATTTATGCAAACTGGAACAATTAAAATGTACAACTCAGTTCAAGTCTTCTGTTAACATACATGTATTTATGCAAACTGTTAACATACAAGTAGTTCTAATTGGGCTGAACACAGCAGAACACGGGGTAAATCCCAATAAAAGAGGCCTAGGAAGATCTCAATCAAAAAAGGGAGGAAGGCGAGGAGGAATCTAGAGATCGGGGGCTCGCGTACCTGGACTGGATGGGAACGATCTGCTGCTGTTGCTGTGAGAGGAGAAGCCTCCTCTCCTCACCTTGGCTTAGGGCCTGGGTCGTTCTTCTCTCGTGTCTGCTCTGCCCAGCGCCGGATCCGAGAGCAGAGAGACAAACGACTCACGACTGGACGAGTGGACGAGGGAGAGCCGGAGTCCGGAGAGGCGGAGACGCCGGAGAGCCGGAGAGGGAGAGGGACTGCGGCACTGCGCTGCGGGCCGCCGGCGGAGAGCCCGAGGAAGGAGCGCCGAGCCGCCGAGGTGCCGAGCGCGCCAGCCGCCGCCGGCCGCCGCCCGGGCACCGGATCTGAGTTCTGAGAGCTAGGGTTGGAGACTTGACTGCTCGCAGCTCGCTCGCTCTGTCGCTGTGTCGCAGGTCGCAGGAGCCAGGAGAGATGTGGGAGTTGTGGACTTGTCGCTCCGCGAGTGGGCCGTGGGCTGTTTTTTGCGTGGGTAGTGGGAGATGGAGACGGGAGACCGCAGGGCGCTGGCGGACTGCCGGGCCGCCGGCCGGATGTTTAGAATATTCCTGAGACCCAATTACTAATATCTACATATACTATATCTAATATATAGTAGATTTTTTGCAAAAAAATTTTAAGTATTCAGCTGAATACCTATAAATTACTGTAGATATGCCCCTGCCTGCGTGTGAGCGGCCACGGGAGTAGGGGTTCTGGACGACGAGGTGTGGCGGCGCGCCCTGGGCGGCGAGGTCGACGTAGTAGAAGCCGTCGCGGAGCTCCTCGAGCTCCTCGAAGGAGATGTTCTTTTATACTGCAGTGAACTGAGGTTTTACATCCATATGTTATTAGATGTTTACAGTGTTTGGTCTGTTAGCACATAAGATTATTTTACCTGATCACAGAAATCCTTCTGTGTACCTTTGCATCTGATGTTGGATATATATGCAGTATCGTATTTAGATCAGCATAGCCAAGATGATGAAATACTTGCTGAAAGCCAAGATGATGAAATACTTGCTGAAGAGGAAAGTCATGGCAGCAGCAAAACTCCTCCGTGTTGGCCATCTCATGCTAGACGTCAAAGGAAAAAACATGATGGTATATTTTGCTTTGAACAATTTTTATTTTAAGCTTCAAAACTTCCATTCTGAATGTGTCTAATCATTTAATTGTAATTGGTTTCTAACTAGCTTCCGGCGGAGGCTTCAAAAAAGAGGGACGTGGTACCCTTAAGGGTATAGCAGCAGCCAACAAGCGAATAAAGAGTGGTGATCAGAAACTTAAGATTGAATTTTCATCTAGGCTTGGAGGTCCCATAGGAGACAACAGCCGTGCTTTTGTGGATGAAGTGGTACTGTTTACAAAGAAAAGGGCACCACTCATTGGAGTCAAAAAGTGGAAGGATATAGAGCCTAATGTCAGAAATTCAATAGCATCCGATGTACTGGTACGTGCATATTAGCCATTCAAGGGATTACATAATTAGCTAGGTTCCAAATCAGGTTGTAAAGGTAAAGGTAAATGTAATATCATTTTTTAAAATAGCATAGGATGTTTTAAAAGTATAATTTTTCTGTATGCATAATTTTGAAGTATAGTTAGTTATTATTAGAGCATAACAATCACACATGCTTTTCACCATTATCGTTATTTTCGTCACATTGTTTACAAAAGTCATCAGCAGGACAAGATGAAGCAGTGCACTGTACACTTAGATGCAATGTTACAAGGAAAAAACAGCTTAGAAGGACGATGCTGATTCTGCTAGAGACTTGTTCACACATCTAGATGTGTGGGGTCATATCAAACCATTGTGCTCACTTGTCGCTGAATGGCAACGAATACAAATCTTTGTGCCGATTCAGTTTTATGGTATTTTTTGTTAGAGTATCGTGCTAACAATAAAATCGATATGTATGCCTAATTCTCTAGCAATAATTTCGAATTTGTTATTGTGGAGATACCAGATTTATCAGGAATATCTGTATTTACATAACTATTTAGGATTTCTGTTGCGCGCAGATTGATAAATAGTCTACTTACGATTATAACAGGAGGTTTTTAAACTTTTCTTGTTCACTTGATTAATTCTTCACAATTTAACTAACAAGAAAGTAAAAACATGGAGTAGTATACAATATATGGCTGGCTTTTGTTGCCTAAGCATGCACAGTCTCAGGTTACCAAATAATTCACCTTTTATTTGTCTTTAAACTTAAAACAGCAAAGGTGGGACATTCCAAGCACTGTGGATGAAAAGGAAAAGATATGGTCGATTGCCAAAGAGAGGTACAAAGGATGGCGATCAGCTTTAAGTTCTACATACAAGGCATACAACACTTATGCCGAGAGGATGAAAAATAAGCCCGCAGATGTAGACATTGTTGAGTGGCACTACTTGCAGTTGTATTTTGGATCTGAAAAATTCCAGGTTCGGTACCATTTCCTATAATTTTACTATACACTTGCAAATATGGAACAAAATAGATGAAAGTTTTGAACACTTTGTTTCTTTCAATATTTCATTTTCTAATCACATTTTCATAGCAATCTGTATATGTCATTCACTGGCCTCTCCACCTGTAGTTGAATTAGTTTATCAAGTAGATGTATTTCCATCTAGATTATGTTTCTCTTTTTTTTCATTGTTTCATTTATGCATAATTATTCCTGCGACCTGACAACTGGATGCAAGCACTTTATTTGACATGCTCTCATGCACCATTTCTGTTATACATGTTACATTAATCATTACCTCTTAAATATTACCATAAACAATGAAATTCACCTTCCATTATTTTAATTTGCCACTACTAGATTTACTTATTTTAACTAGTATACACTTAATTTTCCTCTAAATACAGGCTTGTCAGAAAAATAGTTCAGTTAATGATCTCATATATCTTTTGAAGCACAATATCAGATTATCACTTTAACAAAGTATTGCCACTATATTCTTCTTGGCCGGCTTCAATTTTCTTTGCTATATTCTTTGAAACAGAAGGTGCTTTAGTGAAATTACTTGCTGAGAAGAGTGTTTTTAATGTGAACAACCAAGCTATAATACAAATTCCAGGATCGATAGCATTTCCTTTAATTAATGCATTTTTCTACTGATTTCAGAAAATTAGCAGCCAGAACTCTGAAAACCGTTATAAACAAAAGACTATGCACATCATGGGAAGCAGAACGTTTTCTCGAATAAGCTATGAGCAGGTAATTATGACATACTAATATGGTTCTTTTTCATCAATGACAAACTCATATGATACATTGTTCCCATCTTTTAGAGAGACCCTGTAACTGGTGAAGAGCCAAATGATTTGAATCTTTGGATGATTACTCACATGAAGAATGGACAATGGTCAAACAATGCTTCGAAGGATGTCTATGTTAGTAAATCATAAATTTCACTAGTCACAGCATGCTTCAATATATTGTGCATCCATTCAGTTCTGAATTCTACTTACTTCAATTATGACCTTCCTCTTAGGATAATGCATGCAACCGAATTATGGAGAGAGAACAACAATCTGACTTATCCAGCCTTACAAGAGAAGAGGAGAATGTTTTTTTCCAGTCATCGTACAAGGAAACCACAGGATGCAAAGCAACTAGACTTCATGGTCATGGGTACTTGTCGAAATATCCAACACAAAATCGTATGCTGAATGTTCAATTCCTAGAACAAGCTCGTGCTACAGCTGCAACCAACCAGAAGAATATTGAGCTCCAAGGTGAGGTAGAATCGTTAAAAGAGAAACTTGAAAAAGAAGTTGCTGAACGGGAAAGGATATTGGAAGAAAAAATGCAACAGCTTCAAGAAGAAGAGGACAAGAAAAGACAAGCATTAAGAGAAGAAATGAGGAAAGAGATGCTTGCAGCCCTTGCAGAACAAAGGGGAGCCACATTACAGCAGGTATAAAATTGTATCATTGTTTCGACCAACTCCAGTCTTGGAAACTTTATGCAAGCTAAATTGTTTTATCATTTTTTGTATGCAGACTAATCCTGAAAGCATCGTCCAAGCTAATTCTTCTGCAGCTACGCCTGACACAACAAACACTGTTGGCAACAAACGTTCAAATAAAAAAGGAGGCACTTCTCAAAAAAACAATGCTTCAGCGTATTACATTTCCTCACAAAGTCTAAGGAATGCTGCGTCAAAACGTGTACTAGCAAGGAACGGACAGGTATGAACTGTAGTATGTTATATTTTGATGACAACAACCAGTTGATTCAAGGGTTTTGCTTTTTTTAATCAACACCTGCTGCTGCAATACAATTACAAACTGTCTTTCCGAAGAACAGATGCAGTCAACATAGTTAATTATTTAACTCATTAGTAACATATATAAGTATTTTAAAATATCAGAATATTAAGAGTGACATAAATTTTAGTTTCAACGTAACTCTCTCCATTATTATCCATCTCAATCTCCACTTTAGTTTATCTGCATCTTGGAACATGTTTATCTTAGCTGGCAGATGACATAAATTATGAATACTTGGTAATCTTTATTTAACTTGCTCAGTAATTTAATCAGTTACTTATTAATGTTTTTTCCTTGTTTATCTTAGCTGGCAGATGACATACCTGGAAATGATCTCCTAGGCTGATTTGTAGAGCCTCACCTTTGTCATAATGTACATGTGAGTTCTCTGCCAAAGCTTGGCATTACAGTAGGAAGAGTTATCCTTGTCTTGTTCAATCTTATAAGTTAGATGTAATGCCATTTAACTATGTATGCTGCATGGACAATTCTTCAGAGTTCAGACTAGTGTTCACATTTTCAGTAAATTATTTCTTTGAGTTTAAATAATCTTGTGCAATGGAAGGTTGTATTTATCTTTGATACATACTATTTGTTTGTCAAATCTTTATCAAAATTGATGGCCAGGAATATTGTTTGTGTATTTAATAAGCAGCTTTGTAGGAAGGGCTTGTAGCAGGTTGAGATTCTGATATAATTGCTTGCAATGTGTGCATGTCATGTTTCTGTAAGATTAAGCTGTGATTCCTTTGTTCTTTTCAACAGGATCACTCGGACTCAGAGTCATGGCATGGTCAAGACAAGATAGCAGAATGCTGATGCAAACAAGCTATGCCGAAGCCTAATATAGCTAGAATATTTATGTTATATCAATTTTAGTTACCAGTTTTCAATGACATTGTTATAGTAATAGTAACCTTTGCTTGATGATTGTACAAACTATTTTGCTGGCTATATATTACAATTAATGATGGTTTCATTCCATATTGTTGTTGCAAAATTTATAATTATTTCATTCTGTTTCAATAATGTTTAATAATCGAATTAAGAATGCAAAATGCATTGCCACAGAAACCTTCTGTTGCAATACATGTAAATGCAACATTTCTACTTCGTTGTTATAAGGGCTTGTTGCCACCAGACAAATTGCGTTGCAAAATGCTTTTAATGCAATGAAACATCCTCCGATGCAACAAATATTGTTACCACGAGCTAATTTCCATGGCAATAGAGCCTATCGCCACCAGATAAATTGCGTTGCAAAATATTCTATTGCAATGAAAAATCCTCTGTTGCAACAAACGTTATTACCACGAAACATCCTCCGTTGCAAAAAAGATTATTACCACAAACTTATTTCCGTGGTAATAGGGACTATTGCCACTGGACGTATCGCGTTGCAACAATGTTCTAATGCAATGAAGCAATAAGCGTGGCATTATAACCTATTGCCACGAAACAACGACGTGGTATTAGCTCCTGCTGCCACGAAACATATGCGTGGTAATAAAGCCTTTTGCAACGGATTGAAACGTGGCAATATACCTTATTGCCACAATATGGTATGTTGCAACACCTATCAACTGCAACGCATGATTACGTTGCAATTAGCATTGCTCTTGCAACAGGACGCAAAACCGTTGCAAAGACCTTTCGCCACTCACTTTTTTGCAACGGCTGCCAACGAAGTGATATTGTGGCAATTGGTAGCTATTGCCACGATTTTGTCCCTATTGCCACGATTTTCCGCCGTTGCGTTAGGGGGATTTTCTAGTAGTGCACGCTTTAAATCATCAATAGCATCTAGACACGTTGCAAAGCGTAACAAACAACTATCTGCATACATATTAAAAATGTTTTTTGCTTTGATATTAGAAATATCTCAATATGACACGAAATTTCAGATACTTTTGACCATCCGTAGCATGTAGACACGTCGTAAAGCGTATCAAACAACCGGCATAGCCACTTCCAAATTTCCCGGTCATCCAAGGCATTCTCAATCGCGCCATCAGTCCATCACGTCTCCACATGGACATCTGCAGCAGCTAATTAAGTTACCAATATTAGTGTGTTATTTTATTAAGTGTGATATTTTGTCTAATAAAATATCAGTTTATAAAGAAAAAGGTTTCTTAGTGTGGTGGTTTGGCCCTTTATTGCAGCTTTATTTATATTTTTAATTAATTTAATAGGTAGGTCTCTAGTTCGAGTCCAACTTAATGCAACATTTTTTTTATCTTTTTCAACTGTGGAATTAGAAGAAACAAACAAAAGCTAGGACCATGAGTCCAATCGAAGAGATTGAATTCATACAACCATTGTGAATGCTAACCATCAACCTATAAACCAATTTGTGAAGGTCATTAGGAAAAAATGCTAAAAACATTTATATGTGAATATCGTTAGGTGTAAAATGTTAAGATTTATTTAATACTTTAAAACCTCGTTAAAATCTATTAGTAGGATTGTATACACAACTTTATACGTTAGTACGGATCCAGAGTTTTGTTCAGTGTTAGCGGACAACAATACAGTAAAATAGGCATAACTTTTGCATACCAAAGGCTTATTACCTAGTTTGACTCCCAAAATTCGATCGTTTCATGCCTTTTTGAGCCTTGCAAGTTTCAACACCTGCATACTGCCCGTACTTGCGAACACGTAGGTAATTTATACCTGCCTCGAACATATATGTACCCTCATAAAGTTAACCTAAGATAGCATAAAAACACACTTGTGGCCTAGCTCAACTATCAAATCTATGACTATTAGACTTTTATTTGGTGAACTTTTGTTGCTACGTTGTTATTGTCGACATTTACGTACAGATATTTGCCGACATGTGATTTTGATCGTATGATATATTCTTGAGTTTTGTTGTCCCCAGTGGGTGTGCATTATGCGGTGGTTTAACCGTCAGGTATTTTTATCCGTACGGATATAGGTATGGGTAAATAATTTTACCCGTGTGTGGGTACGGGTATTGTTGCAGGTAGATTTATATCTTACGAACTGATTGTATAATTCAGCCTCTCAACAAGTTGCGAAGGATCTGTATGAAATCAAACTTCACCCTTTAACTTTGCGAAGGATCTGTATGAAATCAAATTTCACCCTTCAGCCTCTCAGCTTATGTAGTATCTATGGTTCAAATTTTTATTGCTGTAAGTGTACTACCTTTTGTCCTGTCTCTGTTAGTTATTAGCATCTGTTAGTTATTAGCATAATCAGATATTTGGTTAGCTAACTGTATAATATGTAAAATCCCAGTAGTATTATTTAAAAGCATTGGTCATTATATAATATGTAAAATCCCAATCTCTACTACTTAAAAATTGGAGTTGGTGGCAGTCCGTCCGTTCTCCACAGACCAATCACTCAGTTTACTTGCGCCGACATGTGGGCCCAAAGCGCTGCCCCTGCTCCTCCGCCGAAACCGCTCCGTTTCGCCTCATCCGCCGAAACCGCTCCGCGTTTGCCTCATCCGCCGAACTGCCGCCGCCTCCTCCCCATCTTCGCCCTTGCCTCCTCCTCCCCACGCGCGATGCCGCCTCCTCCTCCTGCCCCGCTCCTCTGCTCCGCCCTCGCCTCCTCCTCCCCCGCTCCTCCGCTCCGCCCTCACCTCCTCCTCCCCCACCCCGCGCTGTCGCCTCCTCCTCCGCCCATCCCACACCGGATCTGGGCTGGGAGGCGCGGTGATGGCGAGATCCGGCGCAGGTGATGGCGAGATCCGACGCCACCGGTCATCATCCCAATCGGAGTCCCTGCTGCTGGCGGAGAGGAGAAGGACAGAGGGGAGGAGGCGGAGGGCACGTCGTAGTTGGCGCTTGGCAAAAAAAGAAAGCCTTGTAGCACCGAGCGGCAGAAGGAAGGGGAACAAGCAAGAAAGGCATAGGCAGGAGGCGGCAAAGGTTAGACTCCACAAGAACTGGAGAACGATGGGGTTCATGCTGCGTGGTGAGGCTGGCCTCCTTCTTCGCCTTCGCGGCAGCCACCTCCGCTGCCGGCGGCTACTTCCTCTACAAGGACTACAAGCTCGCCCACGATTCCATGGCCCTCCAATCCACACGGCTTGCTACGCGGTGCTTTGAGGTTGATTAGTTCACTAAGTTGACTTGGGGGCTTTGTGTTGCAGGTGAGGATTGTGGTCGGGGAGGGGGCAGGCGACGCACTGCGCGGCATCGTGGAGCACCCCAGCGGCGAAGAGCTCATCTGCACCATGGCCAATGGCTGCAGGTGCGTGATCCTGCTCCTCTCTGACTAACTCACTGCTTGTTGGTGATGAACTTTTGAGGCTGCTTCGGCACTTCGGCGATGGATTGGGAGATTCTGAGCTGGATGCTCGTGCCCTGATCCAAATTTGTTGAATTCAGCTTACATGCCCAGGGTTAATTGTGATGCAGAATACTGGCTGGGTTGGGTAATTCTGTTTAAAAATAATTGTGGTACGATTCTCCCAGACACCCAAAAGGCTCAAATACAACCCCTATACAATTGAGTGAGGGGTTTTGTACAGTTGATTGTGTTAGTTCGGTTGAGGTTTATAAATTCTAAAGATCTACGAAGCCTTCTAGAAGTGCAATTCTTTAGTGTCCAACAATAAGAGTTATTTTCCCCTCCTAGGAATGGGATTATAGTAACAAATACATGCTTCATGACTTGTGGAGAAAAGATAATGTTTGCGCTTTGAATTTCTCAGAATTTAGTATAACAAATGTTATTTATAGATTCATAAGATAACGAGGTACAAAATCTTAAAAGAATGGAACAGTATCTATGTGATTTACACTTTATAGCTATACAGGGTTTATGTGCCATCCAATTGGTGATATTTTTTTAGCATAGGTGTTTCTGTTGTTATATTTTTCTGATTAACTCAAAGTATGCTTAACTACACTGGTTAAATGATCATTCGAGTAGCACACATATTCTTCCTCACTTTCTTAGTTAAATCTTATCTGCACTGTTGCACTTTGTTTTTCCTTTTCTGTTTGCTTTCATGAAGTATAGGGCTTCATAATTAAACCGTATACTAAAATTGTGGGCTATTCAAACTGGTTTTTGAAGAGTTTACTGTTCACCTTATTCCAAGAGATGCTCCACCACTTGAATCTGCTGGACCGCAAAAATGTCTTGCTTTCAGCATAGATGGCGCTAAATTTGCCATTGGTGGTGAGGTATCAGATTGTACTATGTTGATATTTACTTCTAAGGGTCATTTTTTCTGTTTCTTTTCTCCCATTTCTATTGCATGGTTATGTTTTTTCTATTATACATTTTAGTAAGGACATTTGTTAGCCGTGTGAGTTTCTTAACCTTATCTACTGTTATATCATTCTGTTAAGACTATTTCTTCCAACTGGTTCACTGTTTGCGGTCTAATGCTAATGTCCAATGTATTTCTTGTCTGATAGCACTACTCTTCTAGAAAAAACTTTTTCTTGTCTGATCGCACTACTCTTCTAGAAAAAACTTTCTGATACACTGTTACTGCTTATGATTCATACAGTTTTTAATTTTCCTGTCGGTTGCCAGCAAGTTGGATGGTAGCTTCTAATTTTCACTATGTATCAAAGTTACGATTTAGTTCTCCCCTGTAAATTTTATTTTTGATGCAGAAGCTGTATGGAATGTTGTAGATCATAATACATGCACTACACGTAGATGAGTTGGCTATTTTCTATGATAATGTTCAAATGAATAAGGCACATAACAGTGCCTCAATTCACAGTTGTGTGTTTTTGTTCTAGCATATAAACATTATATGTTGTTCTCCTTTGCTGTTAATTGGTAACTGAGTGTGCACTAATATATAGTTTAGTAATGTTAAGTAATGGAAGCATTGGTATAAGCACTTAGAGATTGCATGAGTTATGTGTGTTTTGTGTTGATCTTTGTACTTGAGTGTCCCTGGATATTGGTTTATACTTTATACTTGTAGTCTTGAGTGACAAGTGCCATTTTGCTCGTGGTGAGAGGGAGCTCGCCAAGCCAGCCTACATATCCCATCCTCTGATCTGGCATTTCCTCCAACCAATTCCTCCGAAACAACATGGTATGTTTTATTCTTTAATTATGGTCATCATGCAATGTAGCGTCATGCTGTTTGCATATTTGCTTATGCTTTAGTCTTAGAAACTTGCAGGCATTTCAAACTGCAATTTTTTTTGTGTCAATGCTATTATCAACTGCATCTGTTCAATTGCAGGGCTAGATATCTAGATCGAGGTCTTCTTCAGTGCCTTGCTGCTGGTGTGGAGCAGTGGTGATGAAGATGGAGCCTTTGTATTTCTCTGCTACTAGGACTAGGAGTTTCTGGTTGTCCTGTACTCCACATATGTGATGAACCATTCAGTTTGATATAGTTACTGGTCTATATGATGTCCAGGGAGTGAACTAATTATTATCTTGTTTTATGGATGCTAAAGAGATGATTTTACAAATGGAATACTATTGGTGATTTGCATTGTCATTATCTAATCATACGGATATTATCTATATTTGGATGTCCATTTTGAAGAAAACATCACAGTTCTTAATACATAAGAAGGTGTTACTACAAAGCGTGTGTATATTAATATATATAAAAAAAACATTACTGACACGAAATATAAATGTACATATGAAACCGTCTCTACATATCTTGAGACACAACAAGATGTTACTATACAACGAATCTATATTGATACACACGCAATGTAAATGTATCATCATATCGTTTCTACATTTCTGAGCACGTGGCTGTGTTGCTATACAGCGTGTCTATATAATTAAACACGTAATATAAATGTATCTATTAATCGTGTCTATACTTCTTAATACACATTAAAGCGTCATTATAAAGCGTGACTATACTTCTTAATACGCATTAAAGCGTCATTATAAAGCGCGACTATACTTCTTAATACGCATTAAAGCGTCGTTATAAAGCGTGACTATACTTCTTAATACGCATTAAAGCGTCATTATAAAGCGTGACTATATTAGTAGACACGTAATATAAATGTAGCTACGAGACTGTCTCTACAATTCTTAATACGTGATGAAACGCTACTATACGACGTAACTATACTGATAGATGCATTGTATAAATGTGTCTATAAAAGTGTACCAATATATGTAGGCATGCATTAAGCGTCTCTATAAAACGTCTTTTTATCTCATAGATATGCTTAAAGAATTCGTCTCTACAACTCCTGACACGGTCCATGCGAAGACGCTCCTAACACGCTTTACAAAAACGTGCCTATATTCCTGTAGAAACGAAATAAAGCGTATCAAACATAACAATACAGCGTTACTATAGGGGGGTTTTCTTGTAGTGAAAGTAAGGGAATGAACCATATGTAAAATGATGCATAGTTTTCCTTACAGCAAAGCGCTCCGGCGAAGGTTGCAATAGTCAGGAAACGGAGACGAGGAAGACCCGTGAACAACGAAGACAGGAAACAGTGAGCAGTCACACAAAGCGCTTCCCAAAAACTTAACTCTATTGCATGGGAATGAGCGAATCAGGTTTTTGGTTGTAACATCCTATTTTGGACAATTGTACCTTGTGTTTAGAAAAAATTGAAATCAAAATTGAATTCAAACTGTTTAAGCAAATTTCAACTGAAATTCAAAATTCAAAGAAAATTTCAAACTCCCAAATTACCTTGGGATTGGCCTAGCCCCTCTTTACCTTTCTCTTTCTTTGGCCTGGCCTGGAACATGTAGTGGCGGCCCGCGCCACCCTAGAGGTGCCCCGACCGCGTATCTCATGCGTTCGTGTCGCACCGCTTATGCCCAACATCTGCGCCACCTCAACCTTTGCTCGACACTGCACCACTCTAGCACCCTACCCGTTTTGGGATTCTCAGCACTGCGCCATGCCTGTAACACCCCTCCTTGCTACAGCGTCACCTCCTTTGCGCCCGAACGCCCAACTAACCTTTCTGCTTTCCCCACTACACCACTCTTTGCGTGAAGCCGAGCCATCCGTCAAGCCCATGGGCTCCCTCACTGCAACGTCTTGCTTCATGTTCCAAGTACCCACTTGAGAATGCTTTGCACACTCCCTTGCATGCTTGCCCTGGTTCCCCACTAATTTGCTGCAACGGCTACCACAGGTCATCATGGCACCAATGATCATTGAGCTCTCTCCACCTCTATAAAGCGTCACATCCTGCTCCTTGCACCACCAAACACCTCCCCTTGCCTTCAATCGACTGGAGAACCTTTCGAGCCACCTTCTCCCTCCTCTCTAGCCATTTTGTCGCCTGAAGTGATTCTGACAACTTGCCACACAATCCATCGATTCCTTGCGTTGGGAGCTTTGCCCGAAGGCCTTGAAGCAACCCCAACCACCACCAAGCTCCTTCGTCCCATCCGGCAAGCCCTCCACATTGCTCCCCTCGTCACTAACTAGGTCATCATTGCCAGGCCATCTATCTCATCCCCGAGCTTCGCCTTCACTTTCGCTGAGCCCATCTCCACTTGTAGATGCTTCCTTGCTTTGTATTGGAATCTAGCACCTTGTAGCGCCACTGTGCCATGCTCCCTATCCCCCTGCCACATGAGTTCGCCACCGGTCGCCCTAGCCTTCGACTTGGGACACAATACCTCACCTAGAGGTGTGGGCTGAGGCAATGGTTCCATTTTTGGTCATGCCTCGGGCCATCGAGGTCCTCATCACTGATGATGAACCGCACCACAGTTAGGAGGAAGAAGATGCACTGTAGGGCATGTTAGATTAGCTAAAAATTTGATTAGCTCTAATGACCTTCGTTAACCCAGCTTAACCAGTCACTAGATGGTGGGCCCGGTTATGACTAAAAGTCATGATTCTCTGACCGATGGACCCCACCATTGTATAAACCTTTTAGAAATCGATTTAAGGATTTGAGCCACTGACGTGTGGGCCCTCTACATTGTGTGCACAGTACCGATCCCACATATCAGCCTCTAGATCCTTTTTCTTTAGAATTTTAATTCCAATAGAAATTAAAATTTCTCTGGTCCTACCTGTAAGTCTCTAGACGCTTTTTCATTAACAAGTTAATTCAACTTTAAATGAAAATCATGTGGGACCCAGCTATCAGCCTCGATAAAGATTTTTAGTAGAAAATTAATTAGAAATTTTAAATAAAATCTGTGGGCTCGTTGTGTCAATAAGAGTAACATCTCTTCTCTTTCTTTTTCTTGAATTAATTTTTGTTTTAAACTTCAAATGACTCGTTCTCACTTATTTTAACTCTAAATTTAATGAAACTTATTCCTATTTTTTCTAAATTCAAAATCTATATATTGGTAGTGGTTTTGTTTAGTTTGGAGTTCATTTGAATTTTTTTATTTGTATTTATTTGTTTCGATCTCTTGTGTGCACATTTTTCGATGCGATCATTTGAGTAGAGTACGAGGACGCGTAAGAGTCCCAGTTCGAGTAAACTCAATAGTTCCAAGACAATCCCATCTATGATCTAGGCAAGTTAATACTTGATCAAATTTAACCTATATGTTATGCAAATTATGTTTATTTAAATTATCAAATTGCATGCTATTATTTGTTATGCAAATGCATGTTAAGCCTAGGGTAGATACATGCTTATTTGACATTAGAATATTATTACACCATCCTTGATACTTGAATCACCTAATTTTTGTCACCCTAGATAATTCATAGTAACTTTACTAGATATAGTTGCACTTAAGCATCATACTAGTCTTGCTTAAGTATTTGGGTATTAAATTGTCCTATCATCATCTTTTAATCATAAAACCTATTTTGGACAGTCATTGAAGGGAAATGATTGGTGTATTTGAGATAACTTAGTTATATGCCTCTCAAATTACTGTAAACTTGCTGTTAACATATCTGGGCGGATGGTATGATGGTTGATATGGATGTAGCACGAGAAATGGTAGTATGTGGTATGTACCGCCCGAATAATTGTAAGGACTTATCATGTGATGACCTCCCAATATAAAACAGTACAACCATAAGTCTATAATGGGTATGACTTAGCTAAATAATTTGTATCCACCAGTGTGGGTTGCACCATTGGAATGACCCATGAGTCATGCCGCTGGTTTTGAGCCATCGTGGACATGTGTTGTATCACTGGTGTAAGCTGCTGTGTGGCGCAAGAGGGGGTCTGAGTGTAGTGGACATAATCACCCTTAGGTGAAACCGTAGCGGGTGTAACTTACACTGGGGGATGCATTGTAAAGGTCCTGTGATGATCTTTTTGATTCACATATCCAAGAAAATGTGTGAAACATAATAAGTTGATTATCTCTTATGGGTAAAGTATACAACCTCTGCAAAGTATAAATTATTCGAAATGTCGTGCCCATGGTGAAGAGTGGGCATAGAAACTTACTCGAGCTAGTTTCTACTTCAAAACCATTTGTGGGTGGGATGAAAATTCATCGGGTGGATGTAATTCTGAATTTGGCTTTCCCTGGGAGGATGTAACCCATTGATGATATTGGGTTAATGTAACCCTGGTAATAAAAAACTAGCATATGGTGGATGGAACCATATAACAGGTGGATAGAACCTGCACCGTTATTCTATTGCACACTTTCACTTTCTTTAATAAAATATGATTTGGTTAAAATGCTAAGTCATATGACTTTCTAATTATCAGTAATTTACAAATGTTGCCTTTAGTAAATAAATGAACTCGAGCCAATCCTTGTTAAGTCTTGCATGTATAAATATTGTATTCTAAATGTTGGCTCGCGGGGCACTGTTGCTTGTGCTTACTCTCGCTCACAAAATCCCTCAGAGCTTGTGGACTAAGGGCACTATGAGTACTATGATGTTCCAGGAGCTGGTGGTGAAGAATATAGAGGAGAGTAGAATAGTTCCTAGTAGGCTAGATCTCATCCCAGTCTGGCTAACTAAGGGGTAGTGTTCGTGTACACCAATATTATGTAAGTCTCTAGTTAATATCGGTCATACATAAACCTTCTTCAGTCGTTTGCCTATGGCTAGATGTGCCTTCCCCTTTTGCTTCTACTACGCTTCCACATTTTATGTATTGTGTCATTTGGCCTAGTCCGCTCTACTGTAAACTTGACCCAATGCAGTCTATTTGAACTCTGATGATGTAATCTTGTTGTATGGTACGGTTTACGTCCTATATGAAATAATTCAGTGATATATCTGTGAGCACTATCTACTGATCTAGATAATAGTACAATGGTATTCACAGAGAATTCTGGATTAGCTAAATCTGGGTCCGACATTGGTCCTGCACGTCTTGTGTTCTTGATCTGTGCAGACCAAAAACCAGGATTTTAGGACTCTACATCATGGTGTTCTTCGTTACCCTGATGGGCGCTTGACTTGCATCTGGATGAATCAGCCCCTATCTCCTTGTCTTCCTCTGGACTATGCAGCTGCTGTATGCACATATATATATATCCTGCCTTTCTGATTTGAAACACCAAATGAATCAGTTCTTCATATATCTCTGCAATCTCTGGATGTGGCTTCCCATCGACCTCAAAGACATGGATACTATGCTCAGTCTGTGTTCAACTCCGCCTAGGTCTAGCATTCACACACTCCTCTCCCTTTCATTGCATACTTGAGGCTCTCAGCTTCCTCACGCATCTGCTCATACGCATACAAGTAGGGGTGGGAAATGGATACAAATTATCCACATTATTCGGTTATCATATTCGACAAGATATGAATATGGTAGAGATTTTTGCATTGATTAACAATTTCTCTCCTATTCGTATTCGAATTTGCATAAAAAATATGGGTACAAATATAGTATGAATTTTTACCATTCAAAATGTTATTTTATCCAGACTATTTGTATCCATATTCGTATTCGACGAAGCAATATATATATATTATTGTAATATGACTAATTAGTTGGACAAGTTTTTTTAATTCAATGTGAATTCGTGTTTTTTAGGTGAGGTAAATTAATTAGAATGTCTAAGCGTGACTGTACAAGAATAAAATATCATTAATATCTTCATATTACATAGTTATAAGGATATATGCATTCGACCAAATTGAGTAGATATTCAATACGAATTCGTATCCGTTACAATACTTGATTCGTATTTGTATTCGAGAATATTTGAATCCATATTCGCATTCATTCATAAAATACAAATACGAGTATGGTAAAAACACTATTCGATTCATATTCGATGCGTTTCCACCCTACATACAAGCTCATCATCAGCAAGCAGTTGGCCGAATTTTACGGCTCTAGTCTGAACAATTTCCTTGCACACACCTCTGCAAGATCACAAGATTCCCGTGTATAGAGCAACCTGTGAGAAGGGCGCCCCCACAAGCTTGCTCCTGAATCGATTGATGACCTCTCAATGTGTTGATTTTGTGATTTGAATTCTGGTATTGAAACACCCTCTACATGTCCACGAGCGCCTGCTCGAGTTGGTGCCTCAGAAAAAAGACTCTGCCTTAAAAAGACATTCCGTTTGAAAGCTAGATACTGTAGAAAAGCAATTTACGATAGAAAAACAACATTTAGAAGCCAATATGAACAAGGCTGAGAAGTAGTTCAACAATTTCAGCAGTTTTAGTATTGTCTGAATAATTTATAGCAGACATGTAATTTTATCACAAAGCATGTGTTTATCTTTCCTGTTTAAGTGGGATCATTGTTCTTTTGAATAAATAAGTGCAAGTGACCATAACTAGTGTACTAGTAAAAGAAATGTACGGTTTCTAGCTATTAAGGTTAGCGTGACAAATGGTTCTGCAAAGACATCAGTATGTTGTATGGTCCTTGTTATGTTGCGTTCAAATTGGCTTCAAAATAAGTTGCATTCATTTTGTTGTATCATGTAACATCCTGAAAAATTTAAATTTAAAAATATGAATTTCTTGAATTATTTTTGCAATATATTCTGTTGGAATTTGGATTTTATGGTGTTTTCCTGAATTTGGTTGAGATTCCAAAAGTTGAATAAGTTCATAAAAGGTAAAGACAAGCGTTGGTAATGCCAAAAGGAAATATGCAAATAATAGAAAAACAAAAATATTAATATGAGAATCTGAGAAGATGATCCAGTATAAAAAGAGAAAAACCTGAGTTAAATATATATATACATACATATATATATACACACACACACATACATAATCTCATTTTGGAAATCATGATGTAAATAGCAATAAAAGTAAATAAATAAAACACAAACATCAACACACACACAGATATATATGGGTATATATATATACACAAATTGTGCAAGAAGAAGTTTAGCAATACAAGAAATAATAATAGTAGTAGTAGTAGTCACTTCCATTCAATAACTAAAAAAATTAAAGCATAAAATATAAATGCCAAGCAAAAATCAGTAATCATAAATATGAAAGCTAAATTAAAAATCTGAAATTTCAAATCCAAGCCCAAACATTTCCCATTCTCTTTTTCCCTCCATCATTTCTTTTTCTCTATTCTCTATTGTAAGTGGACCCCATTCCTTTAACCATCCTCCTTTTTCTCCCTTCTCACCTCTCCTCACTGCCAGTGGGCCCAGCCCCTTTTCCCTGCCGACCGCCCGGACCGGACCCCCCAGGCGCGCAGCCCTCCTCCTTCCTTTCTCTGCCTCTCTTCCTCCTGTTCTCTCTTTCCTTTTTCCTTCACACACCCGGGCCCCTCCCTCCTCTCCTTTCCGCTCGGCAAAAGCCGGCCGACACGGCCGCGCCCGCCGCACCCGCGTCCGCGCGTGGCTGCGCCGCCCCTACCCTGCTCTGCGCCCGCACGCCCCGCGCACGTCGCCTCGAGCCAGTCACTGCATCGCACGTCGCCGCGCGATCCCCGCCGGTCCCGTCGATTTGCTCTCACGTCGCCACCCGGTTTCGTCGCCTTTAAAACCCCGCTCGAGGCCCCCGCTGAACCGCCCTGCTCCACTGACCCTCCTCCCCAAAGGAATTGTGTCCTCCGTGCCTCTAGTGCCGCCGGCGTGCCCTCCTTCTCCAACACCGGCCGGCGAGGAATCAGCCGCTTGGAGCCATCCCAAGCCGTTTCCTCGGAGCCAGAGCTTCCTCGGGCCGTCGCCTAGCTCCTCCCGCTGTCGGCCGGGCCTTTCCCCGCCTCCACGTCGCCGGCACCATGACCCCCGTTGCGCCGCCGCAAGCCACCGCCGCCAGCCCACCTCGGCCACTCATTCGCACGGCCAACCCCACGGTAAGCTTCCTCGTGTCGCCCTCACACTCACGCCCCTCCCCAACTCCACCCCCTTCCCCCACAGCGCCGGCGCCCCGTTTCACCACCGCCCCGGCCGCTGAGCCTCGCCTCCGAGCCACCTCGTCGCCGTCCCGAGCAGCACCGCCCCCTCCACCGACTTCCTCACCCTCCTCGCAATGCCTTTTGATGGTCCCCAACAGCTCCCCGGCCGCCCCTTTCCGGCGACACGCCGCCTAGCTCGCGCCGCCCCCTCCCCTGTTCCTGGCTGCTGTCTGTTCCTTTGTTTAGCCCGGCCCTGCTCGCTTCTTCAGCTATCTCTCCCCCTCTTAGTCACGAAAGACTGAAAGCCCAGCTGGCTAGCCGAGTGAGTGTTGCATGCCCAAGTCTCGGGTTCGAGTTCCCCTGCGGCCATATTTTTGGCTTTTTGTTTCTTTAGTCATCTCAACTAGGAATCAGTTAGAAAATAAATCAAGAAAGCTAGCAAAATTGATTTAGGATCAAATAGAAATTTATATATGCATCAGAATATAAAGTTTATATGTATAAGAGCAATTAAGTGATTAAGAGGAGTAGCTTAGTATTAGCTTACTAGTACTTAAATAATTGGGATCTAAGTTAAAGATTTCATAGTATATAATTGAATATACCTTGGAAAATAATTAAGTGAGATATGAGTAATTAATACAAATTTAAAATACAAAATAAGAACTTAATTACAGAAATAAAATAGAGCAATGTGCAAGGTAAGATCAATTGAGATTTAGTAATGGGCTAGTTATCAAATGTGAATAATCAGGTAGCTGGAATGACTAATTAAACATCTAGATATTACTTAAAGGCAGTAATAAAAAAAATGGCTTTAGTTAAAAGTCCAATTCAATAAAACTTAATTAAAATATAAGCATATATGCCCAATATTAACCATACCACCATTAAACAAACTTCGGTGTCATATTTTAAATATAATAGCCCTAGGTCATCAAGATTTAAAATAATCTCACAGACATATAAATACTCTAAATTGAACGTATAACCAATAACACGAGTAATTAGGATCACATAAAATGATACCTACTCACAGGTCAATTCTAACTCATGGAACTTCCTTGATAAATATAAAAATAATAATAAAAGAAACTGTTAATAAAAGGTCGAGTTATCGCTTTCTACCACCGGCCTTGCCTCAAGTCACCCAAATCACCCATTAACTCATAATAATACAAAAGTTGAATTTATTCGGATTTATTTGGATCTTTTGAGTTATTTGCTTTCATTTGGATTCAGTCGTTGTCACGTAATTAGAAATTGGAAGCCGTGAAGATTCAGTGGATCCAGCAGGATTAAGCTCGAAGTGAAGATAAAGACCAGCAGCTCGAGAGAAAGTATTGTGTGAGCTCAAGACCGCGGTAAACCGCGCCAGACGAGTCAATACTTTGATCATGTTGAACCTACATTTTATGCAAATTACTTTCTTTAAATTATCAAATTGCATGCTGTTAATATGTGCAAAATATGTTGATTTAAAAGTTTAGCTATATGCCCATCGTTCAACTTGACTAAGTATTACACCCCTCTTTGGTATATTGCATATGTGAACCTTGTCGCCTAGTGGAAAACTTTATAATGGTTAGCTTTCGAAAATAAATCCTTAATTATATGCCATGCTTAGCATTGTTTAGGAACCGGGGCAAGAAATTGCCCCAAGCATCACTTTTAATCATGAGAAATTGATTCGGACAGTCATGGTGGGAATGACTGGTATATTTTGACATGGTTATTTTATGCTCCCAAAACTCTTAACTTGCTTAATATCTGAGTGGATGGTTTGGGGGCTGGTATGTGGTGCAGTGGAAGCACAAATTATGGAATGTGGTAGAACTGCTCAGATAATACTAAGGACTGAATCTTGTCATGACCTCCTGTGTAAAATAGTACAACCACAAGTCTGTAAAATACAACTTGGCTAAGTAAATTTATCGAAACCCCAGACTCATCTCACTGGTAGTGGATAGAAGTGGTTACGCACGGGCACGGGGGCCCTAAGGGACACCAGGTCGGGTGAAGTTTTCCCATCTGTTCTAATCGTTGCGGGGAGTTGAGAAGCCCGGCTGCGTTAGTAATTGTGGGGAAACATCCCGTGCATAGATGGGACCCACCGCAAGTGGGAGAAGCCCATAAGGTGAGATGACAAAAGAGTCTAGGTACTTTGAAAAGTCACTGTGATGGTCTGCTCAACCACATGACCAAGGAATCGTGTGGGGGCAACGAGTTGATTGTCTCTTGTGGTGAAAGTGTACAAACTCTGCAAAGTCAAAACTATTCGAATAGCCGTGCCCACGGTCAAGGGCGGACATGGGAACTTAACTAGATATAGTTCTATTTCGAAAACTTTGTGGGTGATCTTGGAAATGTGGCAGGCGAAGGACTGCCCTGGTTTGAATTGTCCTGGGTGCCGTCCCAGTGGTAAGTTAAGCGTTTATAACGCTGGAAAATAAGCATATGGTGCAGATGCCATATATGGTGAACGAAAGATCTGTATCACTATAAATGATATTGCATTCTTTTCACAAAGTATGATTTGGTTCAAAATGCTAGGTCTTAGGGATTTTTAAGTAATTGTATTCAAAAGCACTCTACGCAAAAATAAAATAACCCGAGCCTTCCTTTGATAAGCCATGCATACTATCTACTTGCATTCTGTGTGTTGGCTCGCGGAGCACGGTGGTTTGTGCTCACACTCGCTTTCATAACAAATCCAGAATCAGGAATCAAATCGATATGCTTCAGCAACACTATTGGCAAAGAAGATGAAGATATCGAGGGCTAGGTCGCGAACCTCCAGTTGGCTGCCTGTGGGCAAGTCCTGAAGGTCCCACCTGTGTGTTTCTTTCCCCTGCTGCAATTTATTGATTTCGGCCTAATCGGCCCATGAGTAAGTCTACTATTTTATTTATTTATGCTTCCGCATGATATGTAATTTGATGTCTATTATTGTAACTGTGTGCACTATCTACTGATCCAGGGAATAGTGCAGTTAAACACAGTAGATTTCGGATTATAAAATCTGGGTCTGACATATCATGACCTTCTATTATGATTTTATAGCTAAAATCTAAAACTATTGATAGGGGATTCTTAGTTGTACAGATGATAAAAACAAAGAACCCGTTGAGCGTTTATAGATTGGCAACAGGCGGTTAATATGTTCAAACACAGCCTGAACATGCAGGTCGTTGATTCCCAACTGCAAAAGAGTTGGATTTTTCTTCGAGGAACTCCAGTGTCCATCAAGACCCCCGACTATCTACTTCCCGTTCTGAATTGGACTTTTCCTGCACCATGCAAGAAACGAAAAACACAGCACTTAAAACTGCTAAATGAACTTATGCATGTTGGTGCAAGGACGAGCTCATCGAGCAGCTGGCCGTAATGCTCACGAGTCCATGATGTGAATCGAAGTTACCAGGTGTTATAATGGATGGCACAAAGGATTGCATATGATCGATTACATCTATATATCTACACACAATCGGTGATATTTAAGTTACCTCCCTCACTATAGAGATATAGAAAATCCCACAATATAATTTTTAAATTAGAAAAAAAATCCTAGAAATTCCCACGCTAATCTGAAGAAAAAAGAGAGAGAAAGATCTAGACCACTTATTTCGGTGAGGCTAGATTATAATGGTACAGATTGATATATAAATAAGAAATTCTCTCGTTAATATATAGAAAAAGAGAAGATATGAACTACTTATTTTGGTCAGGTTAGATTATAACGGTGTAAATTAATCATGTATTGATATTACAGCTATTACAACTGTATAAAAGATACGACTATATTTTGAAAGGCAATAGAGTTATATAACAACTATAATATGTTACAATAATTAGCTGTGTGTAATACTAGGAAGAAAAAATGCAGATAGAGAGCAGAGAGGATGGAGCAAGCAGCACACAATGCCAAGGCCCGAGCACAGAAGGATAACCCACATCGTGTGCCAATGTTGTATACCTTCTTTACAACAGTCCCACATGTCATGCAATGTTTGTGTTCCAAGCCGCGTATAACTAGAATTTCACTAGTTTAGAAAAAAGGAAAATGCAGGTAGAGAGCAGAGAGGATGGAGCAGGCAGGTGGGCGGCCCAATGGCAGCACACAATGCCAAGGCCCGAGCATCGTGTGCCAATGGTGTATTCATGCAATGTTTGTGTTCCAAGCTGCGTATGAACTTATGCCTGTTGGTACAAGGACGAGCTATATGTGCAACCAGCCAACCGCCCCACTCCCGAACGAAAAGCAATCCATCTCGCGCGGCCGCTCCCACATGACTCGATGGTGGGCCCGTAGTGCCCCTCATGCACATGAGTGGCACCAGTCGCATTCGACATCGATTTATTTCAAATGTCAAAGTGGCACCTTCCTATCTCTCTCCCATTTCCCCTCACGCCCATCGGTGGAATGCAGAACACACTCTTGTCTTAAGTGTCATAAAAGTGTCTTTTTCATTCTCACCGTCGTGCCACAGAGGTGGCGTTACCGCCGCCTCTTCATTGCCCGTGATATCCGGTCGCCATCCGATGTATCCAGCTTCCTACTGTCTGCTAGGATATTTGCTTCTTATATATTCTTGCCGTGTTAAAGAGTTGGGTTCGTTATCGTGTTATGCTGTAATGGTGAATTCTAATCTTAATGGAAATGGAATGTGCTGTTGTGCTAATTTGTTACTGTATTTGCTTGTTTTCAAAGGGCATAGGTAATATTATTTCTTGAGGCTAACCAAAAAATAGAAAAAAAATTATGTATAGAGTGATTTATCACAGACGATTTTGTGGTATAAACTGCCTATGAAGGACTATCACAGACGGTTCTATATACCAACCGTCTGTGATACTAGCTAATCATAGACGGTTGGTAACTAGAACCGTCTGTGATGTGTGAGTATCACAGATGGTTTTTCGTTCGAGCCGTTTGTAATAGTTTCCTTCACAGATGGTTCTAGTTACAAACTATCTGTGTTGTCTTTATCACAGACGGCTCACAAACTGTCTGTGATAACCTTCGATTATCACTGACATATAAATACAAGCGGTTCAGAAAACCGTCTGTGATGACAGTTCTGAACCATCTGTGATGACCCTTTTTGTAGTAGTGATGTGGCTAGGTTTAGAATATTTATGATGATAAATAATTGACAATATTGTTTATTGATGTTATTTGAGGCATGTGGCATGCGTGAACTAATATCGGTCAAGTTGAGAAGAATTTGTGCTGGAAAAAATGTTGGTTTGGTCTTTGCATATGCAGGGTAACTCGAAGACGATCGTGGTCTATGGTGAGGACCGGGAGATGGCTTGGTGCGAAGTTATGGTCCAGAGGATCGAGGATGTTAGAGAAGATAGTCGTGTTCGAGTTGGAGCGTATAGAAATCAAGAATAAATGATGCATGTTAGAGCTATGGAGGTGCGGTTCGAAGGCTACGACATATGATGAAAGTGAAAAACCCGTATTACGAAGGGTTTCGGATCCCTTGATAAGTAATAGGCCGAAAGCCTGGATGAGATAAAAAAAGGCTCTGTTGGAAGACATTGTATCGGGTTGAGCAAAAGAAAAAGAGGGGCTGCATGCATGGCGTGAGCTTTCGGGCCGAGACATACTTTTGGAGAATCAGAAATTGCGGCTTGTGAGAGGCATCAGGTGAGACCGTGAGAGGCTAATTGGTTTTTGTTTATTCGGTCCGTTGGTGCTGCGGTTGGATACTTTTTGCGTGAGCTCTGGCCGGGATGAGAGCTTTGAGGCCCTGTTTGGAATGCGAGAATTTTTCCCGATTCCTGCGGGAATTGAACTGTTTCCTACAAAATTCCTGCAAAATTCCTGTGAAATTCCTCTGTTCCAAACAGGGCCTGAATGTGTGATTAGATGGGAGGTGATTAAGTGTGCGGGCCAGAAGTGAACCGAGAGTTTAGCTTAGGGGTGGCAGTCGGTTTCCACCGGAGAAACTAATTAGGCATTGCGGCCAGACCGACGTGATTCAGAGAAATAGCTGTTGTTGCATGCATATGCCATTGGAGGTAGCTCGGCCGGACGTACCGACGTAGGGATTAGTCGGTTTTTCTCGGTGAATTTTTATTTCTGCTGTTTTTTTGCTTTTGTGTTTTTTCTATATTTGCAAGTTGAAAAATTAGAAGACAGTAGATTTTAGAAAAAAAATTTCCACTGCAAATTATAATTATTCATCATCTCTGATTGTCATCAATGATCAGTTAATTACTTGAGAAGCTACAGTTTTTGCCCACGGGAAAAATGCCGAAACCAACAGCGCGCTCGGCCGCGGCTCACACTTTCACGCCAAGAAATTAAACTATCTCACATCAGTTGGCCTTTGAACACCAAGCAAACTTTACGTCAATAAATTAATCTATCACTAGTGAATTAAGCTGCCTGCCTTGGCGACGGTGGAGTCCTCCACTACGTACAGATGAACATCCTGAGGATTGGTTTGGCGGAGACTCGACCAGTCAGGTTCCGGCTTTTACCGTTGGAAATGGGGTCGCTCACCGTGAAGCCGTCGCAATCTGACCAGCACAATGCATGTACCAAAAGTGTATGAAGAAAATGCTAGCTAGCACGATGCAATCTGACCAAGCACCGAACCAAGTGGCGTCGAGCAAGGGATGACTAAGGAATGGTGCAGCAACACTCCGCACTCTACACCAATATTTCTGACTGATCTCTACACCTATATTTCCTCCCGGCGGCCATCTCCCGTGCTCCTCTTGCTGGTGCCCTCGAGAAGTCGAGCTGTGAGTGTGAGCATGCATCTCATGCTAACATTTGCTCACCGACTGCATACAACTGACAAGAAACTACTTGTGTGCTGGAATTGATTGGATCAGGTAAATTAGCTGCTGCCTGTCACCTTTCTCTGATTTGTGTGATCCTTGAGGCTTTTCTGAAGCAAAATCTCAACTCTTCTAGTGGCGGTGACAGTAACAAGTCAAGACAACAACTGATAGTAATCCTGCGTTGGGAATTTTCGGTCCTGTTCAACAGTTCTGATCAAGGAGTAGAAAATATGAAGTAGAAAGAAAAAAATCGCCTAGGTACTGTTGGCTAGAACTGAGCAATCAAACACACGTACGCAAGAAGAATTTTTTTGATTGCTCAGTTCTAGCCAACAATTGGTATCAGACCTGTTCAGGATTCTGGTGGCCATGTCAGCTCCGGTGGGACGAGGGTCGATCACTCCTCCACGTAGGGATCGTCTTCGATCGCCATCACGTGGTCCTCGCCGTCCGCGACAACAGAATGGTCGGGAGCGCGAGGTCGTCATCGAGCACGTGGTCAAGGAGTCATCGGCATCCGTCCAGTACCCGATGTTGACGAAGACAAACTACCCGGAGTGGGTGGTGATGATGCGCATCAACTTGCAGGCGCAAGGCCTGTGGGGCGCAATTGAACCCGGCGACGTCGAGTACAGCGAAGATCGGCTGCACTAGCAGCGATCGCTCGCTCGGTCCCGACGGAGATGCTGAGTTTGATCGGCAGCAAGGAGACCGCGCAGGAGGCGTGGGAGGCGGTCAAGGTCATGCGAATGGGCGTCGAACGGGTGCGCGTGGCGAATGCACAAAAGCTCCGGCGCGACTTCAACAACATCGCCTTCAAGGAAGGCGAGAACGTGGATGATTTCTCGATGCGAATTGCGGGCCTCGCCAACAACCTACGTCTTCTCGGCGACGAGATCGACGAAGCCGAGGTCGTTCGCAAGTTGCTCCAGGTGGTTCCTGATCGGTTCATGCAGGTCGCAATATCAATTGAGACGCTGCTGGACATCGAGGAATTGTCCATCGAGGAGGTCACGGGCCGTCTCCGGTCCGTGGAGCAGCGGCTCGACGCGCGAGTAGCGGCCGCAGAATTGGGTTCCCGGCTGCTTCTCTCATCGAAGGAGGAGGATCTCATCCGTCGCCTACGCAAGCGCGACAAGGAGGGTGCGCGCTTCGGCAGCGCTGGCGCTAGCGGAAGTGGTACGAGCGGTGGCTCGGTCTTGCCACGGCGCGGCGCGCAGCCACCCAAGCGCGGCATCGACGACGCGCGCAAGGGTGGTGGCGGCAAGGCCATTGACAAGGATGTGTGCAAGTACTGCGGCAAAACTGGGCATTGGGCCCGGGAGTGCCGCAAGAAGAAGAGAGACGAGGCGGCGGCCGCAGCGCTGCTGGCAGAGGAGGGCGGCGACGACGAGCTGTCCCTATTGATGGTCCAGGTGGCCTCTCTTTCACCGGTGCTCGCGCGCCTCCCAGAGCGCGCCGCACCTGTGCACGTCGGCGGTCGGGTCTTCCTCAACGAAGAACGCACGACGGTGCAGTTGGGTGACACCGACAACCACACCGGCGGCCAGGACGACGGCGTGTGGTACCTCGACACGGGCGCGTCTAACCATATGACGGGAAACGACGCGGCCTTCTCCGAGCTGAGCCGCGACATCACGGGCACGGTAAAGTTCGGCGATGGATCAATGGTGGACATCCTCGGGCGCGGCACGATCATGTTCGCGGCACGGGGTGGACGCCATCGTGTGTTGTCGGACGTGTACTTCATCCCACGTCTGCGCAGCAACATCATCAGCTTGGGACAACTCGACGAGGTCGGGTGCCAAGTGTTGATCGAGGATGGAGTACTGCGAGTGCGCGATCCGAGGAGGGAGCTTCTCGCCAAGGTACGGCGATCAACGAATCGACTGTACAAGATCTCCCTCACGCTCACTCGACCGATCTCGCTCCTGGCGCACGCGAACGACGATGCGTGGCGCTGGCATGAGCGGTTCGGCCACCTGAGCTTCGAGGGGTTGAAGAAACTTTGGCGTGGCGGCATGGTGAGTGGGCTTCCACTGCTGGATCATGTCGACCAGTTGTGTGACGCGTGCCTTGTCGGCAAGCAACGGTGCTCGCCGTTCCCTCAGGAGGCCAAGTACCGCGCGAAGGGCCGGCTTGATCTCGTCCACGGCGATCTTTGCGGGCCAATCACTCCGGCGACCCATGGCGGCAGGCGGTATTTTCTCCTACTCGTCGACGACGCTAGCCGCTATATGTGGCTGGTGCTGTTGTCGGGGAAGGACGAGGCGGCGAGCGCAATCAAGAAGTTCCAAGCCGGCGTCGAGGTGGAGACCGGCAGGAAACTCCGTGCGCTACACACGGACCGAGGAGGCGAGTTCACGCGGTGACCTTCGGCGAGTATTGCGCAGAGAAGGGCATTCACCGGCAGCTCACAGCGCCATACTCGCCGCAACAAAACGGTGTCGTGGAGCGCCGGAATCAAACAGTGATGGCCATGGCGCGTTGTCTCCTCAAAGCGAAGCAAATGCCGAGCACCTTTTGGGGGGAGGCGGTGAGCACCGCCGTGTTCATCTTGAACCGTTCGCCGACGAAGAGCGTCACCGGGATGACGCCTTATGAAGCTTGGCATGGCAAGAAACCGGCTGTGCATTTCATGCGCACATTCGGTTGCCTTGCTCACGTCAAGGTTACACGCCCGCACGCCGCGAAGCTTGACGACCGGAGCGTGAAGATGGTTTTCGTCGGGTACGAGCCGGGCTCCAAAGGCTACCGGGTGTACGATCCGGTGGGCGGGCGGCTCCATGTGACTCGCGACGTGGTGTTCGACGAGACCAAAGGGTGGAATTGGGAGGCGAACGGCAACGCCAGCCCTGAGACGTTCACCGTGGAGTACACGGTCAGCGGCGTCTTGGGCGGCGGTGAGCCGAACGCTTCTGTATCCCCTGCGGTCCCATCCCTGGAGGAAGATGAGGAAGTTGTGGCGTCACCCCGAACGCCCATGAACGCCACTCACGACACCGGTGGTGCTCAAGTCGAGCACTGCACTCCACCGTCGCACATCTCGTCGGGGCTCGACCATAGTGACAACGGCACGCCGCGGCGTTTCCGCACGTTGGACAATTGTATCAACACTGCCGAGCCACGCGTACTGGACCCCGACGAGTGGCTCCTCGTTGCGACCGAGGAGCCCACCTCCTACGACGAGGCAGCCACCGATCCGGCGTGGTGCACCGCGATGGAAGAGGAGATGGCGGCCAATGAGGACAACAGCACGTGGGAGGCAGTGGACCTCCCGGCCGGACAGCGCCCGATTGGCCTCAAATGGGCGTTCAAGCTCAAGAAGGATGCGCAAGGGGCGGTGGTTCGGCACAAGGCGCGGCTGGTGGCTAAGGGGTACGTACAACGCGCTGGCGTGGACTTCGATGAGGTGTTTGCACCAGTGGCGCGGCTCGATTCTGTACGCGCACTGGCAGCGGTGGCTGCGCACGAGGGCTGGGCGCTCCACCATCTCGACGTCAAGTCTGCGTTTCTGAACGGTAACCTCACGGAGGAGGTTTACGTCGCTCAACCGCCGGGATTCATGATCGCCGGGCGAGAGCGGCAAGTACTGCGGCTGCGCAAAGCACTCTACGGCCTACGACAAGCTCCTCGGGCGTGGAATGCTAAGCTCGACCGCACGCTGGTGGCGCTCGGGTTCACGTGCTGCGAGGAAGAGCACGGCGTGTACACTCGTGGCATGGGGAACGGGCGTCTACTATTGGGCGCGTACGTCGACGACTTAATTCTCACCGGTGCCAACCCGGGTGAGATCGATCAGTTCAAGAAAGAGATGCAGCGCTCATTCAAGATGAGCGACCTCGGGTACTTGAGCTACTACCTCGGGATCGAGATTAAGCAGCTACCCGGGAAGATCACATTGTGCCAGGCAGCGTACGCGACGAAGCTGCTGGACAAAGCGGGCATGGTCGGCTGCAATGCCGTGCAAGTTCCCATGGAGGCATGTCTTAAACTAAGTAAGGAGAGCTCCAATCCACCTGTTGATCCCACATTCTACCGTAGTGTGGTTGGGAGCCTCCGGTACTTGGTCCACACCCGGCCGGATATCAGTTTCGCGGTCGGGTACATGAGCAGGTTCATGGCGAACCCGACGACGGAACACCTGAGCGCCGTCAAGCATCTACTCCGTTACATCGCTGGTACGCTCCACTTTGGCCTTTGCTACACCAAGGGGCACAACTACATCGAGCTCAAGGGGTACAGCGATGCGGACATGGCCGGCGACGTGGATGATCGCAAGAGCACCTCCGGCATTTTGTTCTGCCTCGGCAACGCGCCTGTGTCGTGGCAATCACAAAAGCAGCCGGTGGTGGCGCTATCGTCGTGCGAGGCCGAGTACATCGCGGCCTCAGCGGCGGCATGCCAGGGAATATGGCTCAGGCGCTTGATCGGCAACTTCTACGGGCGAGACGTCGGCAGCGCGACAATCTACATCGACAATCAGTCGGCGATTCAATTGTGCAAAAATCCGGTCTTCCATGGCCGGAGCAAACATATCGAGACACACTTCCACTACATCCGGGAGTGTGTCGAGGGTGGCCAAGTCGCCATCCGCAAAATCCACACCGACGATCAGCTGGCGGACATACTGACCAAATCACTTGGCCGGGTGCGTTTTCTACACCTGCGCTCGAAGCTCGGCGTCGTCGACATCAACATCAACTAGATTAGGAGGAGTAATGTTAGATAATCTAGTTAATTTGCATGTCAGTTTTGCATGTCAGTTTTCTCTTCATGTCTACCGCCTAGTTCATGCATGCATGTGAGTTACTTCTTGGCGTTACTTCATGGGAGTTTGTAGTCTGCATGGGCGTTTGTAGTCTGCATGTCTTCATGTCTTCATATTTGCATTTAGTCTTCAGTTTGTTCTTTGAATAGTGCATGGCAGTTTCTATTGTAATTGCTAAATAAAAGGAGAAGGAATAAACCAGAAAAGCTGCAGTTCTGGGCAGCACCAAAAAAATTCTTCTTGCGTACGTGTGTTTGATTGTTCAGTTCTAGCCAACAGGTACTTCACAGTTCACATAGCACACATGAATATATTTACTAATATTTAATGACTATCTAAAATTTTCCTTGGTTTCAACTATGCATGCATGTAATGATGATGATCTAAGTTCAAACAATATAGCTAGCCAATCCAGGGTTCAAAACATATCGGCCGGAATTCACCAAAATTGGCGAATATCAATTTTACCGGCCCAACCAAGTAAATATACCTACCGGCCCTATTAGGGTTTGGCATTTTCTTGTGACCTAGGATGTGTCTCAAAGGGTTTGTGCCTAAAAATAGAGATGCAGTAGTACCAGCCACCCTTTGCAGTAGTACCAGTTGGGAGCGGTCGTACCGGCCTCCCTTAGGCAGTAGTACTGGTTGGGTAGGTCTTTGGTGACACTATACGGTGTTTCATCTTTTGTTCCTGAACTTAATAACTTTCATAGTCATTTGACTAAAGATTTTGAATATTTGGGAAAATAAAAGCTTTCGCAATCATTCATCCCTTGATTGCCGGTATCGGTTCAACAAATGGTATCAGAACCCGGTATATAGTCCTATTTTAGGAGATGCATAATTATGGGATCTTTGCCACAACTTAAGACAATTATGTACATGTATCAAGAAACTTCTAGGCCAATTCCTAATGTGCATGCGCGCGCGTGCGAGAGAGAGAGAGTTGCTGTTATGTTGAATGTTGATGAAACTTTCCATCGTTAAATTAACCATGTATATGTACAAAATATTAGGTGTATAATGAGGCCTATGAATTATGATGGGTTTAAAATCATGTAGAACTTTTCCGCATTATTGTGAAATTTTAGTAGATGAAGAGCTTTTTAATTTTTTATGAAGCATGAAGGAGCAAGTCCATTAATAAATTAACCATGTATATGTACAAATTAGGTGTATAACGAGGCCTATGAATTATGATGGGCTTAAAATCATGTAGAAATTTTCCGCATTATTGTGAAATTTTAGTAGATGAAGAGCTTTTTTTATTTTTTGAAGCATGAAGGAGCAAGTCCATTAATAAAATATGGTTCTTAAAAGTGGTAGAAAGAACTGTTTTGACAACACTAAAAAGAGAAATTTATGTATGATGACATCAGAGGTTAGCTTAAAAGTAGAACATTCTAAAAATACAATATAAAACTAATCACTCGTTCTAAACTAGCAGCATCTCGTTTACTTGCATGGACTAGTTTCAAGATTGGTTTTTGAGAGCGGGTTTGCCATCGTGGCCGCCACGTAACCCGGTTGTCACCATGACTGCCACATCTTGTTAGATAATTACACACTTTAGTGACTAATTCAATCCACATAACAGTGACCAAGATGTGCGCAAAATATACACTAGGCATAATCACAACATTACGTATACCTATCTCATGTATGTGCACTACCATGGCAGTAGTTATGAACAAATGGAATGAACCATATGTAAACCAGGATTTTGGGACTCTACATCATGGTGTTGTTCGTCACCCTGACGGGGGCTTGACTTGCATCGCTAAGGAGCAGCTTCTCCTTCTCTTCCTCCGGAACATTAATTCTAGACTATGCAGCTGGTGAGTGGCACATATCCTGCCCTTCTGATTTGAAACACCAAACGAATCAGTTCTTCATATGTCTCTGCAATCTCTGGATGTGGCTTCCCATCGACCTAAAAGACATGGGTACAATGCTCAGTCTGTGTCCAGCTCCGCCCAGGTCTCGCTTTCATTGCATACTTGAGGCTCTCAGCTTCATCACACATCTGTTCATACGCATATATACAAGCTCATCATCAGCATGTAGCTGGCCGAATTTTACGGCTCCAGCCTGAACAATTTCCTTGCACACACCTCTGCAAGATCACTGGAGCAGCCGATGTGGGCTTCGTTGCGATTCAAATTAAACTCTGATGGGCCGACCAGGGTGGCGCATCTCATCCGAGAAGCGAACTCTAGGGTGGCCAAACATGAATGGGCGGACGACATTAGTATCTGGGCCGCGTCGGACGCCGTAGGGAACCCAACGTGACAGTCCGCTGTGGATGCGAGCAACTCAGCAAGATGGTGGTCCGCTGGGCCGCTGTGGACGCCGTAGTAGGCATCAGCAGTAGGCTCCGAAGCCTTGTTTGGACAATCGATGGTTAGCTGAACTTGGACGCCGCGTAGTTCGACAGTCAAAGGCGGCCAAATATTTTTTCCAACTAATGTCAACACTCGACATACTTAATTATTTAACCGTAGAATAATGATACTTAACCCGAGTTCTTTTAGGATGTGACGGATGAGTTTTGGCTATGGTCGATAGTTTTTGTTTATATTTTTAAGATAGCAACAGATAGTAAAGACATAGAAACAAACGGTACACATAATTTTATATTTAAAAAGTCGTTTAGAAAATCTATTTTAAAAATAATTTTATTTATTTTAATTTTTGAGAATCCGAAGCTAACAACCCAAACGAACAGACCTGTATATCAAATAGTCTTCTAGCACAATCTTCTTTTAACGTAACAGGAAATCGCCACGATACCTAGCTTCCGGAAGTGCTCCTAGCTAAGAATTACGATGCCATTGGAAGTAGATAAGAACGAGAGCAAACTCAAGGAGATACTATATATGTCAGTAGGTTTGATCTTCCATTCTTGATATGTCATGTAAATTATTTTAATACTAATAAATATTATCATAAGCATCCAACTGGTTTCTGTTCGATGCAAATTCTGGCGTGCCGGAGAAAGGGCTAGGTGTATGGCGTGTTCATTACGAGCCTACTGCACATATGGATGACGTGCACCTAAGGATGACATGTACTGGAATCAAGCCTCGGGATAGTGGTCTATAGCTTATAAGATCTAAAAACCAAAGTCCATAAAAAACAATGATTTAGATGTGAAAGGTTAGGATCAAAAGCCTATGTTAATCTAAAACCAGTTGGATCAGCTCGGGATTTAGGTTGAGCCTATTTCTACAGCTGAGACTTGATATACATATCTAGCAAGGTTGTCAAGTAGGTTGCGGCCCCGCTCATTAGATTAAGGAATGTTTCACCATTTCATATGGTTCATCCCGTCTTTTTTTTTAAAAAAAATATGGTTCATCCTAACTGGTAGATCCCATGGTTCCTACCCTATGAAAGAGGTGACAATGCTGACAGCATTAAGCCTAAAATTGGAGGAGGGCCATTCCCTTAAAACAATATGATTATTCTAGGACAATATTTTAGCGCGAGAAGCACTTCCAACACCGGTGACATCGAACCAAGGACCAGGGACAAGCTAAGCTGAATCTTCTTTCTCATCCTAAGGGACGAAAAAAACGTCAGTAAACAAGAAACACTGGACCATCGGCGTTGCACGGACACCGTCGCCCATGTCTACGTCTTCATTTAGCGCGTCGAATGGAGCAGCCGATGTGGGCTTCCTTGCGCTCGTCCCTCCCGCCGCCGCCGGTCGCCGGTGGGCGGAGCTCCGTCACCTCCATCTCTTCCTGCGCCATGTCTTGTACGGGCATAGTGGCGGCGCAGCAGCAGCAGAGGGTGGAGGAGGTAGTGTACTGGTTCTCACGGACGAGGAGCAGCAGAAATTCCGGCGCCTTTTCGACCTCACTCGCCACTTCGGCCTCGGCGCGTCGTCAGCGTATGGGATGGGTTCAGCATAAGGACCCCGCAAATCTTCTATGTTCTTTTTCGTTGTTTCCAAATCTTTCTCCAGGATTCTAGTTAGTTTTTTGGCCAGTTCTTTTGAGTTCTTTCTTGGGTTAAATTGCTAGATAATGGATGTAAGTACCACCAGAAATTCAGTACCGAATGCAAAGTACTAAAACACATAATTCTTGTTTTCTGAGATTTCAAGTCAAGAAGGAAATTGTCACCTATTGCTCTAATGATCGTGCCTCACCAAATTGGGTGATAGTCAATACTCTAGTTTGTGTTCTACTAGAACTACGAATTCTAATGCGAAATAGAGTTTTCTCTTATTAGCATTGGTGATGTGTGTGAATCCATGTGCGGATTCAGGGGAAAAAACAACAGTGCCACAAATTCTACTGCAACTGCTTGATTTCATTGCTGCCCTGCTGCGTGCATGAGAGTCAAGCTTGCTGCCACTTTCTATAGGACCTTGTCTATATCTATCGTGTTGTTTCGGAGAGCATCCTGGCATCCTTTTGTTAGGATGGCTTGTGGAAATTAGGCCAGTCAAGTCCACTCGTGGCTGGCGTTTTCATCTTCAATGACGATGTGAGAAGGCTGTCGCTTTCTCCATTTTCTTTGTAGAAACTGGGTCACTATGGAAGCCATCTTTGTCTGGTTCTATGTATAGGAGTTGAACTGAAGAAAAAAACAGTTGAACTCTACAAAATTGATAATTTTTTTAAGAATACAAAACTGAAATTGAAGTAGCAGTCAAGTAGAAGATTAGACAGCTTTTCACTCTGTCGCCCTTTGAAATAGTGACAGACCCTCTATTGCCATTTGGAATGGCGACAGTAAGATATTTATGTAATTTTTTAACGAAGATATATTTATATAATATCAATAAAAAATATATTATTCAAAAAATTTGTTGCAAGAGAACTTGGTTGATTAGGCTACATGCTGTGTTTTGTTTACGTATGGAGTTTTAAGATTCTCAATTCGTGCTTTTGGTTTAGAGCAAGTAGTTTGTACGGAGGTCCCAGAGAAGAGCACTGATGCCATCTTCGCATCTGGCAGGGGAGGCTCCGGTCAGCCTGAAATCAAATATTGGGACCCCGTCTCAATAGCCGCAGTATCCTGCCGGTATGATCAATTATGTAGAACTGGAGACCTGCACCAATTGTGGTCTCAACAAGATGTTTCATATTCAGTATAGTTAGAACTTTCAGTTTTCAGTTTTGTTTGGGCCATTCGACCGGACCGACATTGCCGTGGCCGCATGGCCGGAGTTATCTGCATGATACTGTATTTTCGACGGGAATAAACTAAAACAAGCAAGCAGCTTGGATTAAAAAATCGTTAGTAAAAGAGGAGCTGTCACCCTGTCACGCCATCACCATCGTCAACAGTGGCCTAAAATTCTATATTGTCGTGCACGCTCTGGCATCGAAAATTGACTGGTGCCATCAGGTCTTAGAAGAAGCACTGATCCACTGGACGGTTTCGCGGACTCGTCCAAACAAACAAGCAGCACAAGATGGGAGAAAATTAAAGATGACAATAAATTACATCAGCGCTTCAAACTTGTAGCATAGTTTCACTTATGTAACTAAACTCAAAACTTAGCTTTGCATGCCTCTAAAGTTGTCATAAAATTGTAGTATCGTGATAGTATTTTCTGAGACAATTCTATTTATAACATTTTCATATGGCCGTTCTAAATATTCATAAACATATCATTGGTCTAAGTTAAAATTATTTGACCATAAACATATCATTGGTCTAAGTTAAAATTATTTGACCATAAACATATCATTGGTCTAAGTTAAAATTATTTGACTACACGTATTCTAGAACTATACTTACTTTTTACGGAGTGAGTACTAGTTTAGTGGTCTCTAAAACTCGTAAGAAAGGCCAAATGAATACATGCATGTAACATCAGATAGGCACGGACAAAATTTGTAAGGTTCTTTGCCTTCACGAGATGGGAATTGCTCGGAGGGTGGTCATTTCATTTGGTCAACCTCCACTTGCTGCGATGTCAGCTTCGTTGATTTAAGAGTAAATTATAGAAACCGCATGTATTGTGGCACAAATTACAGAGAACCCTAAGATATTGATAGGTGACTTGTTATAAAAATATAGGATAGATATCTAGAACGAACTAGGTATTGATTTAATTAAGAATACATAAACACCCAATTTAGGGTGGATTTTTTTTACTATGACTTATACTTTTTGATTTATAGCTTATAAATTTTGGTTGTTTACGAGAAAAGTATGGAGAGAGGGACACTTGCATACGATTTTGGCCTGTATCAATACGATGTCTACTACAATTTACCTTTAGACGCCGTCTTAAAAAACACACTATTTTTTAAAAAATTACTATAACATAAACAAAAAACCTATTTACATAAACAGTACCAAACCCTGCCTTAGATGGTGGGAGTGTACACCCACACCTCCCACAGAGGTAGGTTCAGTTCATTAGGTGACACGTTATCTCAGATATTGTAAATCATTGCATAAATTATGGGTAATTCGACAAAACGCAGAGCTACCAGCGACGCAAGTTCGGCTCCTTGCGAGCGGTGCTGGCGTACGTTCAATGGCACACCTTATGCAGATCTAGCAGCACTATTTCAGCTCCCAACGAGCCACGACGGCCGTATAGCTGAGAGAGGCCACCCTCTGCTGCGGCATCATATCTTTAGTTGGGAGAAATATTGCCGTGCTTACCATAAGAAGGTTTGTCCAAATGAGGCAAATGTTTGGTTTGATGCCATAATTGTTGTGTACAATATTTTCTTAGTCACCTGACCCCCTCGTCATACACTTATTTCTATGCCAAAACATGCCATAGTTGTAGCCAATGATTTGTTTGCCACAAAATATGTGGCACGCAATACTTTGCTATAGTTTTTGTGGTAAAGTGTGGATCCCTACCAAACGTGCCCTAACGATGGCCCTGTTCTTTTCAGTTTTTTCTACAGTAATTAGCTTTTAAACAGAGTATCTTTTCAAGATAGAGTCTACTAGTTAATTGTAGTACATACTGTATCGACTTCATTTATATCGGCAAAAACTGTACGTGAGTTTTTGTTACTCTGTAATCTCTCGTACGAACAGCCCAAAAGTCACAAACGCAGCCAAAAGCCTAAGCTTCAGCCAAAAAGAACAGGCCCGACGTAGGATCTTGCATTGCTGCAAAGCGTGTGCTAGATTGGAACGATGATGCACTAACTAGAGCTCAATGCGCGTTATTGTCATCGTTAGGACGGTAAATGAGTCGAGCTTGAGCAAGCTTGAGATGGGGTCTTAGTCTAGATTTGGGCTCGACCTCAGCTCACCCCAATCTCAAGTAGGCTTAAACTTGATTCGAGTAAACTCGATAATAGTCAATAATTCAATATGCACTAATTTTTAACAATAAGAAAAACTCAAGCTTGAACTCAGCTTGAGTAATCTCGATAAGAGTTAACATGCAGCAATATTCAACAAGTAAGAATAGAAAAGTTACCACAACTCATAACATAATAGCATATATATCTTAATAGGAACAAATATGAAAGAGAAAGATTTAGGGGGTACAAGCAGGCTCGTTGAAGCTCGTGAGCTATTTGAGCTCGTCTTATTGAAACTCATGAGTTTAGGATCAAGCTTTAGCTAAACTTGTTTAAAGCTCAAGTCAAACTCAAATTGAGCTTAAAGCAAGTCGAGCTTGAGCTCGTTCGCCATGAACTTTTTCACAGCCCAAGCCAACACTAGCCCCGCGCTCTAGAGCCTATCCACCTCCAGGGTTAGGACATATCTGCCTTAGTAACGTACATCCCACTCTTGGGGTACTCCCGTGCATCCCTTCTTGCAATGCAGTGCAAATAATCTTGAAAAATAAAAAAATCCTCTGGAAAGTAAATCAGAAAATAAAAAATAAATACAAAGCTATCATTCACTTAATTTTGTTTTTTTGTTTCTCCAGATGTAAGTTACAATTTCAGTGAATTTGTTTTGTAGTATCCTTGATTATGTCATGACACGTATAACCATTTTTTTGGGATATTTTCATGATCATGTGCACCATGTTGAGTAGGGATGCAAGGGAGTATCTGATCTGAAGGCCGAGATCCAATGCATACACCCTCTCCTTTGTCCCCCCTTTGCCACTACCGCTTGCTGACCAAAGCTCGGAGCAGTTGGAGCTGGGGTTTCCGCGATCTTTGGACAGAACAAAATGTACTCCCTCCATCCGCAATATAAGTCTATTCTCTTAAGAAATGTGCCCTATAATATAAGTCCATTAAAAAATTAAAGTGTAGTTATTACAGTATTTCCGCTCTTTACCTTTGCTTTAACGGAGAAAAAGTGGTTGCATAGTTCCGGTATACCCTTTAATTAGGGTGTATATGGTCAATAACATTTATTTTTCTTAAATTTTAGTGTTTGCTTGGTTTATATGTATGGTAGACTTGTACTTATGTTCCGCCACTTTCCAACATGTACTCAATTATTCTTCTGCCACTTGTGCCATATTTTTCATAGTTTACTCTTGGCTATCTAGCAAAACTTGACTTGGGAGAGATGAAGAGTCTTTTCCACATTATAATATTACGTGACATTCATATTTTGTAGTATTTACTTTAGGACATTACTAATGCCATCCACAGTATAGACAGTGCTAGATTTGCTACATCACCGCAACATCACACAGGTGAAAATTTTGCTTTTCTTCTACAGTGTTTAACACCTCATTCTCTCTAAGGTTGGACTCATAACTAAATAAAATAACACAATTTTCTTTTCCACCGTACTCCCTCTCTATTTTACTTACTAGTGGGCCATATTCATTTTGCCATGAGCAAGCACCGGTATAACGGTTAAACTGTATTTTTTTAACATGAGATCAAAAAATTAATTGTAATACATATTATACCGACCAAAATTCATAAATCATAAGCCTAAAAACATAAGCTACAGCTCAAAAAAAAATAGTCACCCACCGTCGAGCTACAAACCATCCTTCATGGCTTCAGCCTCCTCCCTGCGGCGACCATTCATGTTTTCAATCAAGTGTTGAAAGATAGATATAGATTGATAATTTTTTTAAAAAAAATTGACTACATGTACCCTAAACGATATTATTTTATGATTGCAGAGAGTATATCACTCTTCGTTACCGTTTCATTTATAAATGAACAATGTTTTGCTCTAGCATGAGAATTATAAGGTGTGGTCTGAAATGACCAAGGTTTGGTCGGCAAGGGTAATCGGACAAAACGATTGGCTTTCTCTTACGGGGATTGGATCATAGTGAAGCTATCTTTGACTGGTTGCATCAGAATATTCTACAGGAGGAAATATCTTATCGTCAGAGAGGATACAACCCACCAGCTTCGTAAGCTTCAATTCGACAAAACAAAACGGGATAGAATTAGGGGTGCAATTTGAATGGATATCGTTTATTCTGTATCTTATTCTATATTTTTTCTTAGAGTCAGAGTCGGACACAGATAATACCGAATATTCATTTCTCCATTCCGTATCCGTTCCATAATCGTTCAGACGGTCGATCGGACGGAAATTATCCGTTTCTTTACACAAGACTTTGGACAGTATGGTATAATCAGATCGAATATGGAGAGACTAATTACTGAGATGTTGAAGGAAGAACACTCAGTACTCTCGCCTGTTTAGATGTGACAATCTGCCTATATGTTATCTTGTTCCTAGGTGAAGTCACAATAGACTTCCTCATATCACTTGATATACAGATATATACGAACGGATATCACTTATCCGTATCATATTCCATAATTTTTCCTCGGAGTTGGAGTCGGACACGGATAATACCAGATAATCATCTACCCCTTCTATATTCGTTCCATAAGCCTTCGATCGGTCGGACAAACGGAAATTATCCGTTTCATTTGCACCTCTAAACAGAATTGAAGTCCACACCAGTCCCGTTTAATTCTACAAAACAGAATTGAGGTCTACAATTCTACATCAGAATATTCTATCACGAGGAGCATGGACGGTCACAAAAATCGGTTGGGGAGAAGAAATATAGTTTTTGCAATCTTGTTTTGAAATATGTGTATGCAAATTTACTGACTTTTCTTTTTTCAGCTTTCATTTATCTCCACTCCCTCTTCGACATTTATGAGGGGACACCAACACTAATTGTTCTCTTATTCTCAAGGCATTAGGGCATGTACAACGCCCGTCCTTATCCCTTCTCGGAGACGGCTTTTTTCTAAAAAAAAACCCTCAGCTGGTCTCGCAGACGCTCGCCCCGTCGCCTCACGAGGCGACGGCGAGGGCCCGTGGACCGAGGCCGAACCGACAAGCGCGGCAGCGTTGTACGGCCCTCGTCTCTGCGACTTGACCCGCACTCGGATCCCACGCGGCGCGCACGTACTCTGGTTTCTCTACGCGCCAAATCCATCCCCAGCTCCATATCTTCCCGCGCCCTCGCTTTCGTCCCCATTCTTCCGACTTCAGCGCCGTTCACCAGCATTCGTCACCACCGATGGTGCTCGAGATGCCCGCGTCTACTAGGAAGACCAAGAAGTTGGCCTCAGCTAGGAAGGGCTCGACACTGGCGGCGGCGGCGGCTGGTGCCTCCCCGGTCCACACCCTCGCTCGCGGATTCGGATCGGCGACGGCGGCCCGCTACCTTGGTCGTGGTGGCGGCTCGGCGGCGGCGGCCCACCCCTTCGTCGGTGCTGTCGTCAAGGGCGCGGCGGCGGCGGCAGCCGACCCCATCACCGGTGCCCTCAGCAAGGGCGCGGCCATGATTGATCTTGGCTACATGTAACACATTAAATAGCTTGCAGACAGTGAAACAGACAGTCCATTGTATGATCTGTCTTTTTAGCTGTCTGTATGCCAGATTCGAGGCTCTTGCAGACGACCCCCGTCTGTGGGTTGTACATGCCCTTAACACCATGTATATCATCATAATTTTGCAGTACTAGGGGAACCGATCGAAGTTAAAAGTGACAGCTTGACTCCCTACTAGTCTACTAGATGGTTAACAGTTGGCAGTAGGCATGCCTATAAATGAAGGATGTATGCATAGGAATTCGATTCTACAGAACTCATGTTTTTAGTGACACAAAACTGAAGTGGCTGCCGAGTTGAAAATTAAACTCGAGCTTTCTTTCTCATACAAGAGGTATGTTGGATCCAGAGAAATAATACAGGTACATAGGAAGTAGTAGACTAGTACTAAGTTACATCTAGTACTGTTTGATGAAACCTTTGTTTTTTGAAGGGAGGAAGAAACGCATATGAAGGAACAGGAAGCAAGCCTCGAGAAAAGGAAAAGCTGAAGTAGCAGGAAGAAAAAATAGTGAGGTACTTTACATATACCAACTAAAATGAATACATGTAATTTGATAACTAACATTTATTCAGTATTACCTGAACTTTCCCTTGTTTCTCTATCTTGCATATAATGAAGGCCTAAATTCAACCAAGGTAGCTAGGCTAGCCATGAAGGTTACTGCAATTGGACAGTTTTCCTTGGTGCTCATGGCTTGCTATGCACGTGTTGCCAGCTGTTCGTTTAATGGAAACGAGACGGATAGACGATCACTACTTGAATTCAAGAAGGAAATCAACCTCGATCCACAACAAGCTTTGGTGTCATGGAATAGTAGCAATCACTTTTGCAATTGGGAAGGTGTCTTATGTAGCTTGAATAATCCACATCGTGTCATGTCTCTTAATCTTGCAAATCGAGGTTTAGTAGGGCAAATCTCTCCTTCACTTGGGAACCTAACATTCCTGAAGTACCTAGCCTTGCCTGAAAATACATTCACAAGACAAATCCCTCCTTCCCTTGGTCACCTGCATCGCCTTCAAACCCTCAACTTGAGTTATAACATGCTACAAGGAATTATACCTGATTTTGCAAACTGTTCAGAACTCAAGGTTCTATGGATGAGGAACAATAATCTAGTTGGGAAAATTCCTGAAGATTTGCCTCCAGACCTTCAACAGCTGCAACTTTCATATAATAATCTTACTGGAACCATCCCTTCTTCTCTTGCCAATATCACCACACTCAATACGCTTGGTTGTGCTTGTAATATCCTCCAAGGCAACATCCCAAATGAGTTTGCAAAGTTACCCACCCTAAAGATCTTATATGTAGGTGGCAATATGTTCACAGGTGGGTTTCAACAAGCCATCTTAAATATTTCTACTCTTGTTATTATTAACATTGCTCTTAATCGTTTAAGTGGAGAAATACCACCCAATGTCGGTAACTCTCTACCCAATCTCCAATCGTTTGCATTAGATTCCAACTTCTTTCATGGGCATATCCCTTGTTCATTAACAAACGCTTCCAAGTTATTTTACCTCGACATGTCAAGGAATAATTTCACCGGGGTTGTGCCTAGCTCCATCGGCAAACTTACCAAACTATCTTGGTTGAATCTTGAATGGAGTCAACTCCAAGCACGTGACAAGCAAGACTGGGAGTTTATGAACAGCTTAGCAAACTGTACCGAGTTACAAGCTTTCTCGATAGCGTGGAATCATCTAGAAGGACAGGTACCAAGCTCATTAAGTAACCTTTCTGCTCAGCTTCGATATCTATATTTGGGACAAAATCAATTATCAGGGGATTTTCCTTCTGGCATAGCATACCTTCCAAAACTAATTGGTTTAGGGTTGTATGACAATAAGTTTACAGGTGTGATACCACAATGGCTTGGAGCTCTCAAAACATTGCAAGTACTAGACTTATCTAACAATGTCTTTACAGGGTTTATTCCATCATCCCTTTCCAATTTATCTCAATTGACAACACTTTCTCTATATTCAAACCAATTCATTGGGAACATACCGCGAAGCTTTGGAAACCTTCAAATGCTTACAATATTAAGTAGTCACAATAACAATCTTCATGGTAGGGTACCAAATGAGATCTTCAGAATTCCAACAATATTGCATATTGATTTATCGTTCAACAACCTCGATGGACAGCTTCCTACTGAAGTAGGCAATGCCAAGCAACTCATGTATTTGCTTCTTTCATCCAATAAGCTATCTGGAGATATTCCTAACACTTTGGGTAATTGTGAAAGTATGGAAGGCATCAAGTTGGACTGGAATACTCTCAATGGAAGTATCCCCACTTCATTAGGCAACATAAGTAGCCTTAAAGTGCTCAACTTGTCTCACAATAGCTTAACTGGGACAATACCAGCGTCTCTTGGCCATCTACAACTTCTTGAGCAACTAGATTTGTCATTCAACCATCTTAATGGTGAAGTCCCGACAAAAGGAATATTCAACAATGCAACTGCGATAGAAATTGTTGGAAATCAGGCGCTTTGTGGTGGGGCACCGGAGTTACACCTGCTTGCATGTTTTGCCATGCCTTTGAATTTAACTAAGCACAAGAAATATATTGTACTTAAAGTAGTGATCCCATTAACTAGTATGGTGTCACTTGCTATGGTGATCTCTGTCTTGTTTCTGTGGAGGGGAAAACAGAAGAGAAAATCTATATCTTTGTCCTCATTTAGTAGGAAATTTCCCAAAGTTTCTTATAACGATCTTGCTAGAGCAACGAGTGGATTCTCAACATCCAATCTAATCGGCAGAGGAAGATACAGTTCTGTTTATCGAGGAGCACTATTTCAAGGTAGACATGTTGTTGCCGTCAAAGTCTTTAGCTTAGAGACAAGGGGAGCACAAAGGAGCTTCATTGCAGAATGCATTACTTTGAGAAATGTGCGTCATCGTAATCTAGTTCCTATCCTTACTGCATGCTCAAGTATTGATGCAAAGGGAAATGATTTCAAAGCCTTAGTGTACAAGTTCATGCCACGAGGGGACTTGCATGCGTTACTATACTCACCTCGAGATGATGAGAACACTTCAACTTCAAACCACATTACACTGGCTCAAAGGTTAAGCATTGTGGTGGATATAGCAGATGCATTGGAGTACCTACACCATAACAACCAAGGAACTATTGTTCATTGCGATCTGAAGCCTAGCAACATTCTTTTGGATGACAATATGACAGCTCATGTTGGAGACTTTGGCCTTGCTAGGTTCAAAGTTGATTCCACAATATCATCTCTCGGTGATTCAAACCCAACTTCTTCACTTGCAATAAAGGGAACCATTGGATATGTGGCCCCAGGTAATGTGTCTAATTTCTTATTTTTCTTTGTCTCCATATAACTTGAGAACAAATTACTTATTTTCAAAAATTGTGCTAACATGTGACTAACTTTTCTTGTATGGGGTCTACTACAGAGCACACTAGTGGTAACCAAGTCTCAATTTCCTCAGATGTTTATAGCTTTGGAGTTGTTCTCCTCGAAATATTCATCAGAAGGAGGCCAACAGATGACATATTTAAGGATGGATTGAGCATTGTAAAGTTCACAGAGATGAACTTTCCTGACAAGATATTGCATATTGCTGATCCCCAGCTGCGACAAGAGTTGGACTTTTGCCAAGAAACCCCAACGGCCGTGAAGGAAAAAGGTGTACACTGCCTTCTTTCTATGCTCAACATTGGCCTTTGTTGTACCAAGACGTCCCCGAGTGAACGCACCAGCATGCAGGAGGTGGCTGCAAAGCTTCATAGAATCAGGGATGCATATTTCAGGGGGAACTGAAGAAGCAGTTCAGTGTTGTTGTCTAAATAGTTTATGGAAGTTGCGATGAGATCACCACTCCATGGAATAAAACCAATGGTTGAGTTTAGAAAAAATGACCACGAAAATTGGTGTGATGTAGTACCAGATGATGTAGTGTTTATTATTTTCACTGCGTGACAAATGGCTTTCTAGACTGTAACCGTAAGACATAATTTATCCTTGGTGCATATATGCAAGATATAATTTATCCTTGATGCAAATATACAAGATGCTGTGCTACATGCTTATCTTACGTCTTGTGTGTCGTTGGTTTGTTCTATTCAAACGGGAGGAAGCGTTGGCCTTCGCGGGCTTCAAAATAAGTAACATTCATATTGAAAAGCTTGTTATACAAAGTCTACCATCCAGAATGTGATGCTTGCGGCTAAGCTACCGACCATAATGCCCACAAATTCATGGAATTTTTTAAATAATCTATTTTTATTCAAAAATACAGAAGTATACCTGTGATTTTTTTTTTTTTGCAAAAATAGCCTCCTATCGTCAAACCGTTGAGCAACTGGAACCTATCGCCTAATGGCCGAAGGATAGAAAGGCCGTAGCAGTACCGTTGGGTGACAGGCATCCAGTCACCTAACGGTCGGACAACAGGTCCTGTCGCCCAACCGCTAGGTGACATCACCTCTGATTGCTCAACTATTGGGCGACTGGAGCCTGTTTTTATATCATATATTTTTAAAAATATTTTAAAGTTAATCCCTCGCAAACTATCCATAACTTAAAAATAAAGAATCTATCTATGAACCATATATGACACAATCATTTTAACTGAGCATAAATATATATATGGACTGATAATCTTTGACACTTCGGCGTATATATCCATCATAAACACCTGCACAATATTTCCAGGCCTTGTCCCAGAAGTGGTACGTACTGCATCCTGAAAAACATGACTAATATGTGGATTTTGTGGTACAACATGAGGCACAAGGATGGACATATGCTAGACAGCACCTCTAATGAAAGATGCGTAGACATTTCATGCATACTTAGAGAACTCATTTTTTCATGTTATTGGATACCCTGCTACGCGAAGAATTGAATGCAAAAAGACGACGAGATTTGATGTTATGAATTAAAATAGACTTTATAATAAAGTTGGGAATAACACGGTGTACAGGGTTTGGTTACATGCATAAGAAATAGTATCATGCACGATGCAATAAATCGAAGTACTCCTACGATATATATGCGCCTTTTTGGAATGGAAATAAATTGGACCTTCGGGAAACTAGTTCAGAACAGCCCGACCTACTGCGTGAACCGGAATTATTTTCCCTTCCTTGCGAGCTCGGCGTTGAACTCCTAGGTGGTCTCTTTGGCCTTGGCCGCCATTTCTTTCTCACTCCCCCTTTCGCGAGCCTCGCACTACCTGCATGTGCACATGTCGAGATGAGCTTTTGTCTCCCAATGTATACGCTCAGTTTGCTTGTCATTGCGGTGCTCCTCCTCCCAGATCTCATAGGCCCTATTGACATTCCACTCCTCGAAGTCGAGAGTCCACTGGACATGTGGGTGGATCTCTATGTCGATCCACTTACGATAGCCACATAGCCGTTTCGGGTTCTATGGGTACACGGGAGAGGATGTTATTATGTACTTTGAAAGAGAAATAGTAGTGAAACACAATATAACTGGTCTTTACCGACTGCCGGTAGCTGTTCGTGTCCCAACAGCAGTCGGGATAGTCAGAGGAGTAGTTCACACAATCCCAGTAATGCATGCCCAGGCTGAGCCACTGGTTAGACTTGAAGAACTTGCATGGGTCCCTGCACTAACAGAGAGGTGGCATCTCCCCTCAGGTGGGTGTTGCAGCGACCGCTCGATTGGAACGTTTGGGACAGGGTTACTGCTACGGGGGGCATCATTGTGAGGAGGTGCCCTCCTGGCACGCTCCGCCTATTCGACCTGGGCCACAAGCAACCCTTTCCTGTTCACAGGTCGGCTCCCATTGCTTCATCATCTTGTCCCATTACTTTTTCTGCCTCTTATCCATCCTGACGTGGTGAAGCAAGTTCTGGTGTAGTGTTGAATTTGGTTGTGTAGTGTTCTCTTCCCGATCTCTGCCACCTCCTTTTATAAGCCAAAGGGTTGGCATAGTGTGGTTAATTTCATGTGAGTAGACTAGGAGGTAGAGTGTAGCTTTGTCTTTCAAAAAAGTTGGTGGCGAGGCAGAGTGTTGTCATATCTTACACTGCATGGAGCTGCCACATCTTGGTTTGCAGAGTCCTGTCTTTTCGGTCTGAAAAGCTGAGGAGGTATAGTGTTGTCATGTCAATCTAAAAAGCTGGTGAGGCAAAGTGTAGTCACATCTTACTTTGCAAAGAGTTGTCACCTCCTACTTTGTAGAGTCCTTTCTTTTTGGTCTGAAAAGCCGAGGAGTTTAGGGTTGTCAAGTGGATATGAAAAGTTGGCGAGGTAGAGTGTTGTCTTGTCTTACTTTGCAAGGAGCTGTCATGTAATGTTTTGCATAGTCCTGTCTTTTCAATATGAAAACCTGAGGAGGTAAAGTGTTGTCATATTGATATGAAAAGGTAGCGAGGTAGAGTGTTGTCATGGCTTACTTTGCAAAGTGTTGTGATGTCTTGCTTTGCAGAGTCCTTTCTATTTGGTTTGAAAAGCCGAGGAGGTTAGTGTTTTGTAGTTGATCTGAAAAGTTGGTGAGGCAGAGTGTTGTCACCTATTACATTGTAGGGACCTTTCACATCCAGCTTTGCAGAGTTTTGTCTTTTTAGTCTGAAAAGCTGAGACGGTATAGTGTTGTCATGTTGATCTAAAAAGCTATTGAGGCATATTGTTGTCACGTCTTGTTTTGCAGAGTCCTTTCTTTTTTGTCTAAAAAATCAGGGAGGTCGGTGTTGTCAAATCAATCTAAAAAGTTGGCCAGGCAGAGTGTTGTCACGCTGTGTCAGAAAGCACGCTGTGTCCCCCCCTGAGCTATAAAATGCACGCTCCACCCTCCAAAATTAGTACCACTCGACCCTCCCAACCATAGGAAGAAGAATCTTCTTCGTCATACAGTAACATACCATGGTAGATGGTGAAGGGCTAGTCTAACTAGGGTCGTCTAAGCAAGACTTTCCCCTCGAAAGGAGAGAGGATTTCAGCCCTAACTATTGCTTGATGCCAAACAAGCGTGCTTAACTAGTATGGCCACAATGTAGACATAGGGAGGATGCAGTCGTGCAGGTCGCAGATGGCAATTTTGATGGCGGACGATGTTTCTTCCGATACCCACACTCTGGGGTACAAGTAGCAAATAGTTTAATTTTATTTTTACTTTATTTAAATTAAATTAAATTATTTATTTTATTTATTATTATTTTAAATAAAAACCAAGGTTGTGATAAACTACCCCTGAAAAGGAATCTTATCCCCAAGATTCAGACAGTTAATAAAGAAGTGGGTGGGAAAAACTCAACTTATGATTAGCCATCATCTGACACCAGTCAAGTTTGTTAGCGAGTAGTGGTGGAGGAATTGGAGTAGCCTCGTTTCCTATCCATTTCCACCCCTATTAATAAGGTGGATGCGTCCTAATGATCAAAAGCTAGCATAGGTGGATGGAACCATGTAACAGGTGGATAGGACCTACACCGCTATAAATATTACACAATTTCAATCTATTTAATAAAATATATTTTGTTAAAATGCTAAGTCCTAGGAATTTTAATTATGGTAATTATAAATGTAGCTTTAAGTAAATAAAAGAACCTGAGCTATCCTTGTTAAAACCTTGCATCTATAAATATGTGCATTTTGTGCATTGGCTCGCGTAGCACCGCTGTATATGCTCACCCTCGCTTTCAATCCCTTCAGAGTCCGTGAATCAGAATTAGTATGCATTCTATGAGGACCAAGGAGAAGAAAGTGGTGAAGACTGTGGAGAATAGAGTAGGCCCGAGTAGTCTGCCATCTCATTACAGTCTAGCTGACCAAAGCTAACATATGGGTGGTTCCAATATTGGTTAGACTCATTACTAATATCGGCTGCACCTGAGTCTTCCTAGTCGCTTTCCTGTGGCTAGATGAACCTCTTCCTTTTGCTTTCGCTATCGCTTTCTTATTTATGTAATGAACTCATTTGGCCTGACAGCCTCTTTTATAAACTTGCACTCGATACGATCTATTTGAACTGTGTTATATTGTAACATTACTGCATTGTATGGTTTGTAATGTGTATAAAATAAATCAGCAAGGTATTTATAAGCACTATCTAGTGATATAGAGAATAGTGTATTGATTTTACATAGAAGTCTGAATTTACTAAATCTAGAACCGACAATTTCATTGCTGCCTTGCTGCGTGCATGAGAGTCAAGCTCGCTGCCGCTTTCTATACAGCCTTGTCTATATCTATCGTGTTGTTTCGGAGAGCACCATGCCGTCCTTTTGTTAGGATGGCTTGTGGAAATTAGGCCAGTCAAGTCAACTCGTGCCTGGCGTTTTCGTCTTCAATGACGATGTGAGAAGGTTGTCACTCTCTGCATTTTCTTTGTAGAAGCTGGGTCACTACGGGAAGCCGTCTTTGAATGGTTCTATGTATAGGAGTTCAACTGAAGAAGAAAACATTTTAACTCCACAAAGCTGATTTTTTTTAAGAATACAAAACTGAAATTGAAGTAGCAGTCGAGTAGAAGATTAGATAGCTTTTCAGAAGTAGATGGTTGGCAGATTTTTTAGTCGATTTGGCGTTATTATGAGCGATAATTACAAAAGTAGCACATATCGTGAAGGAAAAATAGATTTGGCAGGAAGTCCGCACGGCCACCGTGCGGAAGCGTCTCCCGACCGACACGCGTCCTGACTACACGACTACCGTACGATGGAGGTAAATCCGCACAACCACCGTGTGGTGGTGGCTAGTCCTGTATGGCCACCATGCGGTAGCTAATTAGCCAAGGTCATTGGCCGTGTTAACTCATGATTAGCGAATTCATTTCAGTGTACTGCTTGTAGCAACTTTTATATATAGCAAATGAGCTCAAAAAATTACAAAATTTTATGTGGAGCCTCTTGACACAACATACTTGACTGTATATTTTTTCATAACATTATCCATTCTGAATTTTACTCAAAAATGCATTAATTTATTTGAATTTTCAAATTTTGGAATGGATAAAATTATTTAAAAAGTACACAAGCAAGTACGCTATGTTGGGAGGCTCAAAATTTTTTTTTGTAATTTTTAAGTTTATTTGCTATTTGTAAAAATTACTATAAACAATACACATAAATGAATTTGCTAATCACAAATTAATATGGCTAATGACCTCGGCTAATTGGCCACCGCATGATGGCCATGCGGAACTGGCTACCACCACATGGTGGCCGAAGACCTCTCCAAGACTGCCTTGATTTTCCTAGTTCGTGCGGTCAAGGCGCGTGTCGGTCGGAAGGCGCTTTCGCATGATGGTCGTGCGAGCTTGCTGCCAAATCTGCTATTTCTTTACGATAGATGCTATTTTTATAATTACCGCTTGTAATACCGTCAAATCGGCCAAAAACCCATGGTTGGTATGACTATAAATGAAGTGTGCAAGGCTGCAAGCAGCTAGTAACGTGTAGCTATGGCCGTTCTTCGTATACAGGGTTGAAAAAATTCTCTTCGTTTGAATTTTGGGGGAAAAAACTGCTCAAACAGCGTGCCAGGGGTGTGCGGGCTGCATACGTTCGCTCCCGTCTTTGACTGGTTGTGTGGATAGGATTCCACTCAAGAAGAAAATAATTCGGCTCCACAAAACTGAAATTAAAGCAATGTGACGATCGACTGAACCGGGACATGTCTATCTGGTGGTGACCGGTCTGACCTCCTCCTCTGGTCCTTCAGGCTGCCTAGTCTGCAAGAATTTCAGAGAAATTATAAATTTGTAAAATTCAAATTTTACATCTCTAAAATAGCAATGGTTTTTCATGACAAAACTGTAACCCTAGAAATTTATAAAATCTAAATTTTTACATCTCTAAAATAAAAATAATTCATCACATCAGAACACTAAACCTGCCTGCATCGTCCTTCAACCTCACCTGCCACTTCGGTCTCGGTGCGCTGCTCCACGTCGCCAGCGTATTGGATGGGTTCAGCATAAGGACCGCAAGGTCAGGAGGACCCCACAGATTTCAAGTCAAGAAGGAAATTGTCATCTATTGCTCTAATGATCATGCTCACCAAACTGGGTGATAGTCAATAGTCTAGTTTGTTTTCTACTAGAACTACGAATTCTAATGCGAATTAGATTTCTCGTATTAGCATTGGTGACGTGTCCATGTGTGGATTCAGGGTAAAAAACTGTAGTGCCACAAATTCTACGGCGACTGCTTGATTTCATTGCTGCCTTGCTACGTGCATGAGAGTCAAGCTTGCGACCACTTTCTATAGCGCCTTATCTATATCTATCATGTTGTTTCGGAGAGCATCATGCCGTCCTTTTGTTAGGATGCTTGTGGAAATTAGGCCAGTCAAGTCAACTCGTGGCTGGCGTTTTCATCTTCAATGACGATGTGAGAAGGCTGTCGCTTTCTCCATTTTCTTTGTAGAAGCTGGGTCACTACTGAAGCCGTCTTTGACTGGTTCTATGTATAGTTCAACTGAAGAAGAAAACAGTTTTAACTCTACAAAACTGAAATTGAAGTAGTAGTCGAGTAGAAGATTAGATAGCTTTTCAGAAGTAGATGGTTGGCAGAGTTTTTAGTCAATTTGGTGTTATTATGAGCGATAATTACAAAAGTAGCACATATCGTGAAGGAATAATAGATTTGGCAGGAAATCCGCACGGCCACCGTGCGGAACTGTCTCCCGACCGACACGCGCCCCGACTACATGCTACTGTGTGGTGGAGGCAAATCCGCACAACCACCGTGTGGTGGTGGCTAGTCCTGCATGGCCACCGTGCGGTAGCTAATTAACCGAGGTCATTTGCCGTGTTAACTCGTGATTAGCGAATTCATTTCGGTGTACTGCTTGTAGCAACTTTTATATATAGCAAATGAGCTCAAAAAATTACAAAATTGTATGTGGAGCCTCCTTACACAGCATACTTGATTGTATATTTTTCATAACTTTATCCATTCTGAATTTTACTCAAAAATTCATTAATTTATATGAATTTTCAAATTTTGGAATGGATAAAATTATGAAAAAAGTACACAATCAAGTACACTATGTTGGGAGGCTCAAAATTTTTTTTGTAATTTTTAAGCTTATTTACTATATGTAAAAATTACTATAAACAGTACACATAAAAAAATTTGCTAATCACAAATTAATATAGCTAATGACCTTGGCTAATTGGCCACCGCAGGGTGGCCATGCGGAACTGGCCACCACCACATGGTGGCCGAAGACCTCTCCCAGACTGTCTTGTTTTTCCTAGTTCGTGCGGTCAAGGCGTGTGTCGGTCGAAAGGCACTTTCGCACGATGACCGTGCGGGCTTGCTGTCAAATCTACTATTTCTTTACGATAGATATTATTTTTATAATTATCGCTTGTAATACCATCAAATCGGCCAAAAACCCATGGTTGGCATGCCTATAAATGAAGCGTGCAAGGCTGCAAGCAGCTAGTAACGTGTAGCTATGGCCGTTCTCCAACCAAAGCACGCAGCCTCTCTCTCTCATAGAAGTGGACCGGTAGTACTCATTTGAGCTTTTAGCGTCAAGCTGTTTTTTTACTGTACTATAGCTGCTATAAGTTTTTTAACGTAATTAAATTTACACAAGTTTAAAAATGAAAAAGCATGTTCTCTAATCATTGACAATACAAAGGATATGGGGGAAAAAGCAAAAAAGCCCAAAAACAAAAAAGGTAGAAAAAACAAAATTAAAAAGGTAGAAGCTAAAAGATTATGCTAGAATCTCAAATGAGCATTGTATGTTACATCTACTATTTGATGAAGCATATTTTTTTTCCTTTTTGGGGGTGGAAGAAACATATATTGTTTTCTGTACAGTTGAGATGACATGTCCTTGCTGTTTTGATTAGTAACATGTACTTTCATTACTAAGCTAAAATGTATACCATATGGGTCTTGATTTGTAGATTTCGTCATCAGAACACGACGGTTCACCACGAATTGTGAATCGTATAGAGGGTTGAAAATTTTTTCTTCGTTTGAATTTTGGGAAAAAAAAAACTGCTCAAACAGCGTGCCAGGGTTGTGCGGGCTGCATACGTTCATTCCACTCAAGAAGAAAATAATTGGGCTCTATAAAACTGAAATTAAAGTGTCAGAAGAGTGGGAGATCAGATAGCTTTTCAGAAGTAGATGGTTGGCATGCCTATAAACGAAGGGTGTAAGCAGCAAGCCATAGATGCCAACCAAAGTACAGAGGTTTTCTTTCCTGTAAATGAGGTAGATCTTTTTCCTTTTTGGAAGGCAAGGCAGGAGCGCTGCCGATTCCATCAAGAAGACTAAAGCAAGTTTGTTACGACCTAGAAAGGGCGAGCCCTTATCTGATGAAGAGGTACGTCGTCTACTATTTGATGAAATGTCTGGACCCTCTTTTTAAGCTGAAAATTGATCATATACCCTCCATTAGATGGAAATTGAGGATTTACCCTCCTGGCCCACGTGTCAGTGACTTATGATGACCCCACGTGTCATTGAGATGTGGAGGGTAAATCCTCAATTTCCCAACTAAAGGGAGGGTATATGATCCAATCTCCCCTTTGCTCAAATATCGATTGTCTGGCGGGGTAACGGCGGACAAGAACTAAAGGTGCATAACTATCTTGCTTATCTTTCTCAATAATCTTCATTCAAGGAACAGAAAGCAAAGTCCTTAGAAAAGAAAATTTGAAGTCGACAAAAATTATTCAGGTATTTTACGAACTGACAAATAAACATTCTGCTAGTTTTTTTTTCTCTATCTAAGTTTTTTTCCCTTTTCTATGTATGCATTAAATGAAGATCTAAACACAACCAAGATAGGAAGCCATGAATTTTACTACAGTTGGACAGTTCTTCCTGGTCATAATGGCTTGCAGTGCACATGTTGTTCTTTGCTCCTTTAATGGAAACGAGACAGATCAATGGTCACTACTTGAATTCAAGAAGGCGATCAGTTTTGATCCACAGCAAGCCTTGATGTCCTGGAACGATAGTACCCACTTCTGCAATTGGGAAGGTGTCTCATGTAGATTGAAGAATCCACGCCGTGTCACTTCCCTTTATCTGTCTAGTCCAGGCTTGGTGGGATATATCTCTCCATCTCTGGGAAATTTAACATTCCTAAAACATCTATTCCTGTCAACAAATAAATTAACTGGACAAATCCCTCCATCGCTTGGTCACTTGCACCACCTCCAATCCTTGTATTTGACCAATAACACACTAAAAGGAAGGATACCTGCTTTTGCAAATTGTTCCGATCTGAGGATTTTACAACTGGATAACAATCAATTAGTTGGAGGAGTTCCTATACAAGTTAATTTGCCCCCTCGCCTGAATAAGTTGCGCCTTGCAACTAATAACCTAACTGGAACCATCCCCTCTTCTCTTGCCAACATCTCAACGCTGACCGGTTTTAGTTGTGCAACTAATCATATCAAGGGCAACATCCCGAATGAAGTTGGAAAGTTGCCAATGCTGCGAATTTTGTATGTGGGTATGAATATGCAGAAAGAACCCTAAATCTAATATCCTAATTAAGTAAGTGATTAGCAGTAAATCAAATACATATATATTGCATTCCCTCAAACTTTATTACAACTAAGATTTACAAAACTGAATTACATTCCTTGCATTGCATTAACAATAGCACATTACAATATATTTACAAGTCTTATTATTGCAAAATAGAAATAAAACTCTAGCGTCGAGGTCTTCGGCGTAGGAGCTAAAGCGCGTCTTTTGTCCTTTGCCTGCAATAAGAATTTTCGTTAGTATCAAACCAAATATATTTTTATGAAATTAGGAAATTAAATAACTAGCAATCCAAGGGAGAATAAATAAAATAAAGAATTGCCGTCAGTGCCCTTGGGCTACTAGGGCCATTGCGAGAACGTCCTAGAGACTCCCCAGACCGTCCCGGGCCGGTCGGCACCTCTCATCTTTGTGGGCGTCATCATTCGGCAATTTTAGAAAAGTTAAGGCCCACGACCCCTACCTTAGCCCAAAACCTTCATGCATTTTTCAGCCCATTCATTTTAGCCCACAGCCTAGCATATAATCTTTTAGCCCACAAAAGCCCACAAATACAATCTTTGCATTTCCAGCCCACAACTTTTCCAGCTAGCCCACCTCCAAAACAACAGTGCTCAGTCCCCTCTTTTGACCGAAAGACCTTCGGCACATGAGATTGGAAAGGATAAGCACAAGCAGCCAGCTGCAGCCAGGCAAAGCCAGCGCCAGTAGGGAGGGGCCAGAAAACACCTTCCCCAGCGACTCAAAGCCAGTCTCCATACCTTGCATCTTCAAAGTATCACACAAGCCAACACAGCCAGAGAACAGACTGTCCACAGCCGAGAGCCACCCAAAACTCATTCCCAACGTTAGCCATGGCATAGCACCTTCGGCCAGAGGCCAGAAGGTGGGCTTAGGGCCACGGTATTGAAAGGGGAGGAGAAGCTGAAGAAGAAGAAGCACCACGGCAAGGACAAGCACGAGCCAGCAAAGACAAGAAAACGAAGACCAAGTCAATGGGGACCACCACGAGGCAAGACTCCCATTCCGGCAAAAGCGGCAAGCCACACTTTCTTCCCCGATAGCGACAACGTGGAATCACCCGTGGTCCCCATCGACCCCCAACTTTTCTTCTTCAGCCCGACAACCCAACAAGAGGGAGAAACCACTGCCACCATGGTAACTGTCAGCCACCTCAAAGCCGAGCGCGCCCTAGGGTGAAGGTAGCTAGCCCAAAGACAAGAGCATTCCCCCAACATCTAGTACCGCTACTCAAAGCCTTAAGGTATACCATCGATTACGGTAGAATAAAGCAAGTAATAGAGGATTAAATGGGTAAATAAGGCAGTGGCGGAGGCAGGAATAATTTTCAGGTGTGGCGGGTTTATAAAGGTCAAACATGTATAATTCAACTATGCAAGGGCTCATTAGAACATTATATAAATATATATTACTTTGTGATCAGCAAATATAACGGAAATCCAAAAGTAAAGCATTGGCACTTAAAATACCTCACTAAATGAAGATTACATAGATGATTGATCACCAATTTATCATCTATGTTAACTAGACCAACCTAGAGATGATCTGCAAAACATAGAAGCATAGATAAATCATGAATTAGCAACTAGTAGTGTCATAGACAGATCAAATAATAGGAAGTATATTTTTATTCAAGATTGTTGGAACAAATACATACCCATAATAAAGCTTTATTTGGGTACAAACCGTGGCAATGGCATTCTTCTATTTTTCTTTTGAAATTCTTTCTTAATTTCAGCAAGATCAAGTCCTTTGAATAAGCCTCGCTCAATGTAGCACACCATCAGGTCATTAAGCCAAGCATCTGACATTTTGTTGCGTAACTCGGTCTTGATAATCTTCATAACTGAGAAGGCCCTCTCAACTGATGCTGTCCCCTAATCTGAGCTCAATATCACAGATTGAACTTGGATGCACAAACGAATGCAAAAAATCATACTCAGTTCTTCATGTTAGGATCAATACGCATCCTTCTCTTAATCTCTTCAGGCACATCAACAGAGATGTTCCTCAATAAAATAAAAAAACAGGCACACAACATTCTTTTAATCACTAGGGGAAAAAAATTGACATCGAAGACACTTACTAGTCTCTATGCAGCAGAGAGGACAATCAACACACACAGGCACATTTGGCATGCGCAGAGCAGTGGCAACCTCGATCGCGAAAGCAGCGCTGGGCACACAGACGACGGTGGCGACTTCAAGGCGAGCGGTGTCGGGCACGAGGAGCCGAAGATGGCAGCTGACGGAAATGTGGAATACGAACAGTCGGAGGCTCGGAGCAGCCGATCGGCCAGGAAGAGTACGAGACACATTAGCTTCCTTCTGTGGGGTTTTGCCGTAGGCCCATGACCATCACTCCAAGAGGCCCACCAGGCACCAGCCCAGCCACTAGATCCAGCAGTATAGCAGCCATATATTGATGTATTTCACGTATATATACATAATATACTAGTCTTTTGTACAAATGTTAGGTATGGCGGCTGCCAAACCTTGCCACATAGCTGCCTTCGCCCCTGAAATAAGGTGCATGCAAAATAATTAGAGAAAGAAAGCTAGCACCATGGTTGTTCCAGTGCTCGTTCACCATCGCCAATAACACACTAAAAGGAAGGATACCTGCTTTTGCAAATTGTTCCGATCTGAGGATTTTACAACTGGATAACAATCAACTAGTTGGAAGAATTCCTATACAAGTTAATTTGCCCCCTCGCCTGAATGAGTTGCGCCTTGCAACTAATAATCTTACTGGAACCATCCCCTCTTCTCTTGCCACCATCTCAACGCTGACTGTTTTTAGTTGTGCAATTAATCATATCAAGGGCAACATCCCGAATGAAGTTGGAAAGTTTCCAATGCTGCAAATTTTGTATGTGGGTATGAATATGCTATCTGGTTGGTTTCAACCAACACTCCTGAATCTTTCTACCCTCATTGGTCTTAGCCTTACTTTTAATGGTCTAAGTGGAGAAGTACCATCCAATCTCGGTAACTCTTTACCCAATCTCGAGATACTTGAATTAGATGACAACTTCTTTGAAGGGCATCTGCCATGTTCGCGGTAAACGCTTCTAAACTATACTCTATCGATATAGCAGGCAACAATTTCACCGGGATGGTTCCTAGCTCTATTGGCAAACTTACAGAACTCTCATGGTTAAATCTTGAGTCAAATGAACTCCGAGCACGTAACAAGCAAGATTGGCAGTTTATGTACAGCTTAACCAACTGCACTGAGCTACGAGTTTTCTCGATAAGTGATAATCGTCTAGAAGGACAAGTACCAAATTCAATAGGTAACCTTTCCAATAAACTCCAGTTTCTATACTTGGGAATAAATCAGCTATCAGGAGAGGTTTTCCTTCCGGCGTAGCAAACCTTCCCAACCTGATTACTTTAGGATTGGAGCAAAATCAGCTTACCGGTGAGCTCCCGGAATGGATAGGGACTATAAAAAATTTGCAGATAATAGGTTTCTTTCAGATTTATTTTTCCGGTTCAATTCCATTGTCCCTTTCGAATTTGTCTCAATTGGGAGAGATATATTTAGCGTGGAACCAACTTGATGGACACATACCCCCGAGCTTCGGAAACCTCCAGAACCTTCGGGTATTGAACATTTCAAATAACAATCTTCGTGGTAACATACCTAAGGAGATTTTCAACATTTCTACAATATATCAAATTGAGTTATCTTTCAACAACCTAGATGGACAACTTCCTGTCGAAATAGGCAATGCCAAGCAACTTGTGTACCTGAAGCTTTCATCAAATAAGTTATCTGAATACATTCCAAACACTTTGACGAATTGTGAAAGTATGGAAGATATCATATTGGATTGGAATTTTCTCCGTGGAGTCATTCCTGCATCATTAGGAAACATAAAAAGCTTGAATGTGCTCAATCTATCTCACAACAACTTATCAGGATCCATACCAGAATCTCTTGTCGGTCTGCAATTTCTGGACCAACTAGATTTGTCATTCAACCAACTTGAAGGCAGGGTCCCAGCAGAAGGCATCTTCAGGAATGTGACTGCCTCACAGATCAATGGAAATCAGGGGCTTTGCGGTGGTGTGATAGAGCTACACTTACCTACATGTTCTGTTATGCCTTCAAGTTCAACTAAGAAGAAGCAATCTATTGTACTGAAAGTAGTGATCCCATTTGCCAGCATGGTATCACTTGCTGTAGTCATATCTGTCTCGTTTCTCTGGAGGAAAAAACAAAAGAGAAAATCTATATCTTTGCCATCATTTGATACCAAATTTCCCAAAGTTTCTTACAACGATCTTGCCAGAGCAACAAATGGATTCTCAGCGTCCAATCTAATCGGCAGTGGAAGATACAGCTCTGTATATCAAGGAGCACTGTTTCAAGACAGAAATATGGTTGCCGTTAAAGTCTTTAGCTTGCAGACAAGGGGAGCACAAAAGAGCTTCATTGCAGAATGCAATGCTTTGAGAAATGTGCGTCATCGTAATCTAGTTCCTATCCTTACTGCATGCTCAAGTATTGATGCTAAGGGAAATGATTTCAAAGCCTTAGTGTACGAATTCATGCCACAAGGGGACTTGCATGCGTTACTATATTCAACTCGAAATGATCAGAACACTTCAATTTCAAACTACATTACACTGGCTCAAAGGTTAAGCATTGTGGTGGACGTAGCAGATGCATTGGAGTACCTCCACCATAACAACCAAGGAACTATTGTTCATTGCGATCTGAAGCCTAGCAACATTCTTTTGGATGACAATATGACAGCTCATGTTGGAGACTTTGGCCTTGCTAGGTTCAATGTTGATTCCACAACATCATCTCTCATTGACTCAAACTCAACTTCTTCACTTGCAATAAAGGGAACCGTTGGATATGTTGCCCCAGGTAACGTCTAATATCCATTTTTCATATTGTTCTATGACTCCATGTAACTTGAGCATAGATTACTTGTTTTCAATAATAGTGCTAACGTGTGACTAACTATTCGTGTATGATGTATACTACAGAGTGCGCTGGTGGCAACCAGGTCCAGACTGCCTCGGATGTTTACAGCTTTGGAGTTGTTCTCCTCGAAATATTCATTCGAAGGAGGCCAACAGATGACATGTTTAAGGACGGATTGTGCATTGCAAAGTTCACAGAGATGAACTTTCCTGATGAGATATTACAGATAGCTGATCCCCAACTGCGACAAGAGTTGGTCTTATGCCAAGAAACTCCAACGGCCGTGAAGGAAAAAGGTGTACAGTGTCTGCTTTCTATGCTCAACATTGGCCTTTGTTGTACCAAGATGTCCCCAGGTGAACGCATCAGCATGCAAGTGGTGGCTGCAAAGCTGCATGGAATCAGGAATGCATATCTCAGAGGAACTGAAGAAGTAGTTCTGTGACTTCAGTAGTTTTAGTATTGTCAGAATAATTTATAGCAGACTTATAATTTTATCTCAAAGCATGTGTTTGCCTTTCCTGTGTAAGTGGGATCACTGTTCTTTTGAATAGATAAGCGCAAGTGATCATAACTAGTGTACAAGCAAAAGAAATTTACGGTTCTAGCTATTACGGTTGGCGTGACAAATGGCTCTGCAAAGACATCAGTATATATATATGTGTGTGTGTGTGTGTGTGTGTGGGGGGGGGGGGGAACGTATCAGTGCTAATGCACTATTCGGTGCTAACATGTGAACTCTGGATTTGGACCATCGGATGTACCTCAAACGGCCTGGATCTTTGAAGGTAGAAGCACCCAAGCCACTTATACGTTTTTTCAAAAAAACCCCTACCGGTTCGGTAGCTTTTTTCCGGCCCATGCCTCTCCGTCTGCCTCGCGACGCCTGACCTTCCTCGTCGCTCCCGTCTGCCTCGCGGGACGTTGACCTCCCTCGTCGCCTGAACCTCCTCGTGCGACAGCGCCTGTTCCGCGCCGTTTCTTCTCTCCCAGCGCCATTCCACGCGAGCTACGTGAGGGCAATCAGATCGGATCTGTTGCGTGGAGATAAAGCTGATTCAGGTACAGCACTTTTGTTTTTTGCATGCATGTTAATTTCTCCGTTTTGCATGTTCCATGGAGATCGGATCTGTCTGTGTGCATTGCATCCAGATTGGGTACAGCACTTTTGTTTTTTGCTCCGTTTTTTGCTGATCTTCAACTCATTCCGATTTAGACCTCAATCCAATTTTTCTTCGTTCGGATGCAGACACAAATCTCATGTGCAAAATAGAATGAGTAGATGGATCTTCAAAGCTTGCAGGATGCAGACTATATTCATATATTGTCATCAAGGTTGGCCAGACCAATGATTCAGATGTTAGTTTTTGTGACAGTAGAATAAATTGCAGAACAATAGATGATCTGATAGACAAACAATTAAATTACAAGATGATTAGTGATCACAAATTTTGAAAAGATCCAACCAGATCATAACAAACGAGAGGTTGGCAGAATCTGATCTAGACATATCTAAGGCCTGTTTGGCCTGTTTCTATAGGTGTAATCTTATTCTTATTATTTGCAAAGCTTACTGAGAAAATCAACTGCAGGGTTTGAGGAAATCAACTTTAAGCATGCACACTGACAAGAGTCACCTTCTACAAGGAGATGCCTGTGTTCTGCTTCTGCAGATTAAGTTAGTGTAGTATTTTGGTGTGAAAAATGGCAGGAAAATTAGCCATTCTACTACAACAGTTATTGTTGAAAACTTGAGGTCCAACTGCAACATTTTATTTTGCTAACAGGCTTAATTGAGATTAATTCATTGTTGAAGACAGAAGAGTTGTACTTGTTTAGTTGTTTCTATTGATTGAATTTGTCTAGAAAACTAGATTTTACACGCATTTTACTTGGAAGATTAGATAACAATCACCGCTGAAATTTAACACAATGTAAATCTATTGTTCAGATTCCATTCCAGAAGAATATGTTTCCTCATTTGGGGATCAATGACAAATTCAAGCCAATCCATCATTCTGAACTGTGCAGTTGGCTGATGTGAAGTGTTCTTTCACTGGTTGGAATACAGGGTCCCATCCGAAATTAGCAGGGCCTCTGCACTCAGAAATAGCACTGAATACAATTCCCCCAATAGCTGCACTCAGAAATAGCACTGAATACAATTCCCCCAATAGCTGCACTTAGAACCCAGCACAATATTTTCACTCACTCAGAACCAGCAAGCACAATTGTTTCACTCAGAACCAACAAACACCTGATAATGCTAATTGTTTCACTCAGGCCAGCACAATATTGCACAACAATACTCAGTCATTATTGTTTCTCTCCATTTGACAAAACAATTAGAGCACAACACAATTTGATTACACAATCCACTGCTTCTCAATTTGATTACACAAAACAATTTAGGTTCACAATTTGATTACACAAAACAATTCACACACAAAACTACCATGCCAACACCATCACAAACACACCACTGCTGCATTACAACTGGTAATCTAAAGAAGAATGCTCTCTTTTGCAAAATCACAACACAAATCAACCTCCCTGGTGGATTGCGCCGTGATGTGCAGTGGTGGAGGGAGGTGGCGATGCTGCCGACGGAGGAGGAGCCAAGGACTGCGCCGTGATGGAGGGCGGCGCCGTAGGCCAAAACCCTAGCCGACGAGGGCGACGGCGGCTCAATGGTGGAGGGGGAGGCGGTGATGCAGGTATGGAGGGCGATGCCGTGCAGAGGGGGAGGGAGGTGGCGATGCTGGTAATCTAAAGAAGAATGCTCTCTTTTGGTGGAGAGGACGACGGTAGCGGGGTGGTCCAGTGGCGGGATGCAGGCGCAGCGCCGGTCTTGGTGGAGATGGAGGCGGCGGCGGGGTGGTCCAGTGCGGGATGCAGGGGCGGCGCCAGTCCTGGTGGAGAGGGCGGAGGCGCGGGGGTCGGAGCGAGACGGGGAGCCAGGGCGCGGCGTCGGCACTCGGGGGAGGAAGAGGGGCGTCACCGAGGGCCGGGAAGGGAGCAGGGGCGCGGCGCCGAGGGCTGGGGAGGGAGCTGCCGGGGGGACAGTGGGGGGATGGGGAGGGCGGCGTCGGGGAGGGAGCTGGCTGGGGGAGGAGCGTCGAGGGGCGCGACGCGGAGGGGCACCACGAGGAGGGAGGCGGCGTGGAGGGGCCGAGGAGGGCAGCGGTGGAGGGGCGCGGAGCGGAGGGGCGCCACGAGGAGGGAGGCGGTGTGGAGGGGCCGAGGAGGGCAGCGGCGGAGGGGCGCGGCGCGGAGGGAGGCGGCGTGGAGCGGCCGAGGAGGGCAGCGGCGGAGGGGCCGAGGAGGGAGGCGGCGTGGAGCGACCGAGGAGGGAGGCGGCGTGGAGGGGCCGAGGAGGGCGGCGGCGGAGGGGCGCGGCGCGGAGGGAGGCGGCGTGGAGATTTCTGGCGGCGGTGAGCAATCGGGGGTCGGGAGAGCTAGGGTTAGAGCGGGGGAGGAAAAAAAAAAGAGTGCGAACCGGCAGGGGGTTTTGAAAAAACGTATAAGTGGCTTGGGTGCTTCCACCTTTAAAGATCCAGGCCGTTTGAGGTACATCCGATGGTCCAAATCCAGAGTTCACATGTTAACACCGAATAGTGCATTAGCACTGGATACGTTCCCATATATATATATATATATATATATATATATATATATATATATATATATATATATATATATATATATATATATATATATATATCTTGTGTGGTCCTTGTTATGTTGTGTTCAAATTGGCTTCAAAATAAGTTGCATTCATTTTATTATATCATGGCCTTCTATTATGATTTTATAGCTAAAATCTAAAACTACTGATAGGAGATTGTTAGTTGTACAGATGATAAAAACAAAGAACTCGTTGAGCGTTTATAGATTGGCAACAGGCGGTTAAGTTTCAAGTGCCAGGGATCTTAATAGCGTCACGCCGAGGCGGAGTGACGACATGTTCAAACACAGCCTGAACATGTCAGGTTGTTGATCCCCAACTGCAACAGAGTTGCATTGGAGTTTTCTTCGAGGAACTCCAGTGTCCATCAAGACCCCCGACTATGTACTTCCCGTTCTGAAGATTGGACTTTTCCTGCACCACGCAAGAAACGAAAAACACAGCACTTACAACTGCAAAATGAACTTATGCCTATTGGTGCAAGGACGAGCTGATCGAGCAACTGGCCGTAATGCTCACGAGTCCATGATGTGAATCGAAGTTACCAGCTGTTATAATGGATGTCGCAAAGGATTGTATATGATCGGTTACATCTATATATATACAAAAAAAGCAAAATTCCTAGAAATTCCCACATTAATCGGAAGCAAAAAAAAAAAAAGAAAAATCTAGACCACTTATTTTGATATGGTCAGATTATAATGGTCGTATCGATGTACAAATAAGAAATTCTCTCGTTAATATATAGAAAAAGAGAAGATATACCCTACTTATTTTGGTGAGGTAAGATTATAATTGTGTAAATTAATTATGTATGGAGATTACAACTATTAGAGTTGTATAAAAGATACAATTATATTTCAAAAGGCAATAGAGTTATATAACAATAATGACTAGCCGTGTGCAATACTAGCTAGAAAGAAAAAAAGAAGAGGGGTGGCCGGGCACAGCCCATGCCTACCCCACATAAGGGATGAGCAAGGGAGGCAGCTCATACTTGTCCATTCCCTTGCCCATACGCTCGCCCCAGCTGCTCCAGTGTGCTGCACCATCCACCGCCTCCCTCTGTGCGCCAGTCACTGCCGTCAAAACGCGTCACTCCAAGCTGCACGCCATTGCGCCAACCATGCGCCTCCCCCGTCTGCACACTGCCACCACCTGAGCCAAGCTCCGCACCACCACCCCATGCCCTAGACACCACACCTGTCCCTCCCTACTAAAAGACATGGTTAGGAGGTGGCTTCCATGTGCAATGACTTCTACAGAGATTTTGAGCATGTTAAATGGCTACTCTGAGAATATGATCTACTAAAAAAGGGTAGATAATTTTGTGATTTCTATAGAGTGTTAGAACGCCGAGTTTGGCAAAACAGTTTGGAAGATATGCTTCCGAGAAGGCTATTGTGCGGTGTAGAACAGCACAACATTTGGGGCTGAAATGGGGGGTTTAGATGGCGTAATATTTAAATTGTGATAACTAGGATTACGTGAGTAAGGTTGTGTAGATTCCAGAACTCATATCTTTTGTTATGTTTGGGTTTCAGGATTAAAAGTTATAGTCATTTAATCACCGGGACAGCAGAAAAGCGTCCGTGAAAAGGGGGTTGTATGTGTTGGGTTTTGCGTGTAGGAGCGATGCCATTCATTTGTGTGTGTATGTATGTACTGGTTTAGTGATGTATTGAGATGGGTGATGATTGTTCAGGTGGAGGTTTTGGATCGGTGCCATCGACGCATCGTCCACAAAGTTAACCAAGCAAGTGCATGGTAAAATAGTAAATTGGGTCAATGGTTGTTATTAGTTGAATTCGATACACTCTTTACCTTGGCAGTTGAGATGATTATACATGTTTACCTATTTATGTGGTAACTTTATAATGATTCTTGGATGATGCCATGATGATGGATAATGGTAATGGTACATGATATGGTTATTTGATATTGATATGTTGGTGAATAATGGTTAATGAAATATAACGTGTAGATATGCTTAAAAATAAATGTTGCATAACATGCATGCATATCATGAAAATAGATGGCCTGTCTGGGCATATATGGTCTACTTGGTGTGGACCTCCCACGAGAGTGGAGAGTAAGATTTACTTTGGTAGACACTCCACACAAGTGGTGATTGAGGTCCCCGTATGAATCAAGATTTACCTCTGACTGCATGACCACCAGTATGGTCGGAGGCGATCGACGTGATCGCAGTGGAAGTGACCAGTGTGGTCGCAGGCAGTCAGGGTGATCGCAGTGGAGGCAACCGGTGTGGTTGCAGGCGGTCGGTGAGATCACCGAGGTTCACAGACGTGGTCGTAACTGAGTTACGACCACGGCGAGCGAGCAGAGGATCGCAGACGTGGTCTTAAAGGAGTTACGACCACGGCGATCGACCGGAGAAGTCCGTAGGAGTGGCAGACGTGGTCGTAAAGGAGTTACGACTACGGTCATAGAGCAGAGGATCCAGACATGGTCGTAAAGAGGATCCAGACATGGTTGTAAAAGAGTTACGACCACAACGACGAGAGTGGAGGTGTCCACAGGTGCTGAAGACGTGGTCATAAAGGAGTTACGACCACGGTCACACAGCAGAAAGACGTGGTTGTAAAGGAGTTACGACCACGGTCGTGAAGGTGCTGAATGTAGTCATAAGGGTTACGACAACAGTGGTCGACAGAATCACTGCGTGATCGTATGGAGCTATGACTACGATGACCGACCGTGGTCGAAGGAAGTGTAGCGCAGCGGCGGTGAACGTGGTCATAACTTCAGCTGAACTTTACGACTATGTGGTCAGAGCAGTGAGGAGTGATCGGAGGGGTTACAACGTGGTCGTAACGACTGTCAGCATGGTTGGAGAACCAGCAGAGTGGTCGTAGCGACATAGGAGGTGGTCGTAGCCTCTTCAACGTGGTCATACGGCTGCAGGAGGTGGTCGTAGCGACTAAATGGTGGTCGTAGAGATCCTGGGCACAATCGAAAGGACTATAACAGTTACTACAATCGTGCAGTCTATCCTGGTGCTCATGGTTTGCAATGCACATTTCTTCATCTGTAGCTCGTTATATGGAAATGAGACAGAGCGGCTTTCACTACTTGAATTGAAGAAGGCAATCAGTCTTGATCCGTAGCAAGCCTTGATGTCTTGGAAAGATAGCACACATTTCTGCCATTGGGAAGGTGCCTTGTTCCGAATTGAGACTCCACGTAGTGTCACTTCTCTTATTCTTACAGATTGAGGTTTAGTCGGGCAATCTCTCCTTCACTTGGAAACGTCACATTCCTAGCAATTATATCCCTTCCAGAAAATTCATTCACTGGATAGGTCCCTCCATCCCTTGGTCACCTGCATCACCTCCAAACCATCTACTTGAGTAATAACACATTACAAGGACGGACACCTAATCTTGCAAATTGTTCTAACCTCAAGGTGCTATGGTTGAATGGCAATAATCTAGTGGGACAAATTCCAGAAGATTTGCCTCATCGCTTTCAAAGTCTGTAACTTTCAATTAATAATCTTACTGGAGCCATCCCTGTTTCTCTTGCCAATATCACAACGCTGAGAAGGCTTAGTTGTCTATATAATAACATCGTGGGCAACATCCCAAATGACTTTGCAAAGTTGCCTGGGCTACTATTCGTCTATTCCTGCACCTGGGTGCAAATAAGTTGGCAGGTTGGTTTCCACAAGCCCTCCTAAATCTTTCTACTCTAGTTGAACTTAATCTTGCTTCCAATGATCTAAGTGGAGAGGTACTATCCAATATCGGTAACTATCAACCCAATCTCCAAAAGTTCCAATTAGGCGGGAAGTTCTTTCATGGGCATATCCCATGTTCATTGATAAATGCTTCCAAGCTATACCTTATCGATATATCAATTAATAATTTCACAACTGAGTAACCTTCATGGCTTTCAAAGTCTGCAACTTTCAATTAATAATCTTACTGGAGCCATCCCGGTTTCTCTTGCCAATATCAAAAGGCTGAAAAGGCTTAGTTGTCTATATAATGACATTGAGGGCAACATCCCAAATGACTTTGCAAAGTTGCCTGGGCTGCTATTCCTGCACCTGGGTGCAAATAAGTTGGCAGGTTGGTTTCCACAAGCCCTCCTGAATCTTTCTACTGTAGTTGAACTTAATCTTGCTTCCGATGATCTAAGTGGAGAGGTGCCATCCAATATCTGTAACTATCACCAGGTGCCATCCAATATCAGTAACTATCCACCCAATCCCCAAAAGTTCCAATTAGGCGGGAACTTCTTTCATGGGCAAATCCCATGTTTTTTGATAAATACTTCCAAGCTATACCTTATTGATATATCAATTAATAATTTCACTGGGATTATGCCTAGCTTCATCGGCAAACTTACTAAACTGTCTTGGTTGAATCTTGAGTGGAATAAACTCCGTGCACGTAACAAGCAAGATTTGGAGTTTATGAATAGCTTAGCAAATTGCACTAAGCTACAATTTTTCTCCATATATATATAGTAATCATCTAGAAGGCCATGTGCCAAATTCATTCGGAACCCTTCCACTGAACTCCAGTATGTACACATGGGACTAAACCAACTATTAGGGGTTTTCTTTCCGGCATAGCTAGCAAACCTTTCCGGCCTAATTTCTTTAGAATTGGGTGGTGATCGATTTACAGGTGTGCTTCCAAATTGGCTCGGAGCTCTCACAAGCTTGCAGAAAATAAAGTTTAAATAACAACATATTTACAGGATCCCTTCGGTCATCCCTTTCCAATTTATCTCATTTGGTAGTACTCATGGTTCGCAAAGCCCTTTTTTCGCTATGGCTATTGTTTTTGGCTGCACTTTTTGAGACGGTGACGGACGGTAGAGACACTGATGTAGACAGCGTATACGGTTTTAGATTCAGAAAACTGTTTGGAGAAACGGCTTTGAGAAGCCGTTGCGTTTATTTCGGCTTTCAGGGAAATCATCTCGTTTATTTCGGATTTTAAGGAAAATGGAGTTAAAAGTCAAAAAAGGGCCAAAATCCCTTTTCACCTGTCATGTGCAACGCTGTGTACCCTTTGTAGAACAGTCCCACGTGTCATGTGCAGCCCCTAACGCCCGGACGGAAAGCAATCCATCTCGCGCGTCCGATCCTGTATGACTCGATCCAACGGACAAGGCACAGTGTGCGTATTAAAGACTAACGTGCGGTGTGTACAGAACGTTTGCTTCCTGGATCCGTTGATTGTTCAAAATAACTAGCCGAATTGCCCGTGTAATCGAGCGGCTCAAATTAAATAGGTTTGTTTATTTATCACAATGTACTAAGAGATACAGTTAAGTTTGCTATTTACGGGCCGCTCGTTTGGACTGAAAAAATGGCTTATGGCTAAAATTTTACTGTAACTGGCTGAAATTGTACTATAACTGATAGTGACTTATTTGACATAATTAAATTTAAAAAAATTAAAAATAGAAAAAAAACAGGTTAGCCCATCATGGACAATGCACACGAATATAGGAAAAATAACCGGCAAAAAAGTTCAAAAAAAGCCAAAAAGCAAGAAAAAGACAAAATTTAGGAATAATGAAAAATAAACCAGAAACCAGAAACTCAAGCCGAAATGAGTGGGGCCTTAAAATACGATAGTTAGGTTTTTTAGTTTTTATTTTATATAATTAAATTACATGATCAACTGGAATATCTTTTGGAGTGATAAAGTTGTAGAAGTATGACTTCACTAACCCACTAACAATCAAATTATGGTGCCTACCTTTAAGCATATTCGAATGCACATTAGTGGGAACTCTTTGAGTTTGCGGATTTGTCCTACCCTTCCTAATTGTGGGTGTGTGCTAAAAGGGTGCACTCGTATGTGTACATATGTGTGGTGTGCAGCATGGTGGTGTATGTGCGTCACAAAAAAAACAATAGTTGAAATAAGACTACATATTTTTTTAGAATTTTTAGTACATTTTTTAGCAGACGTAAGCCACCTACCAGTGAGATAATAGATATACGTATGTATATTGAATGCTCAGTCCCGCTTTCATCAGTTTCTGAGTCATCTGATGCTTGTTTTAACACCAAGGGATGATGTTAATTTGGCCGGCCGGCCGGCCGGCTGAAAAAAGTTTGCTTACGAAGATGTTAATTTGACCGGCCGGCTGAAAAAAGTGTTGTGAAGAAAATGTTGGCACGCCTTATAAACTATAAGCTTTTTGTGCCTATCTACAGCGGCCGTGAGGACAATTTTTCTTTCTCATACAAGAGGTATTCAGGATCCGTGAACAGAGAGCAGCCGGGTCCTTCGTGTGTGCACTGAGCAGCACATGCAATAAGAAGAGGTAAAGATTAATATTCTTTTATTATTATTTTTTAGCTATTTTCTTTTTTTACTCTCTGTGATTAGCAAAAAAAAAGTAGATTTTGGAAAAGGTTTTCGTTGGGCACTGCAATCATTCAACCCTTCTGGTTGCCATCGACGATCCTTACACATTCTATCCTTTTGTTTCGATGGTTTGTGGAAATTAAGCCAGTCAAGTCATCTCTTGGCTGGCGTTTTCATCTTCAATGACGATGTAAGAAGGCTGTACTTTCTCTATTTTCTTTACTATTATAAAAGTATGAGTTGTTGGTTGGTCCATTCACTCTCCTCTATTCTCAACCATTCGATTTGATCTGGACCATTCGTCTCTCTCCTCATCTCTCTTAGGATACAACCGCCCACCCATCCACTTTCTCCATCTCCTCGCGCATTCTGGCCACCCTTCTATCTCTGTCGCTTGCTCACCAATGTTTAATGTGTGAAGTTGGCCAGGCAGTAAGTTTTGTCTCACCATTTTTATGACTTCGTTGCAACGCACGGATCTCTAACTAGTCTTTGTAAAAACTGGGTCACTATGAAAGCCGTCTTTGACTGGTTCTATGTATAGGAGTTAAACTGGAGAAGAAAACAGTTTACGAAACTGATTTTTTTAAGAATACAAAACTGAAATTGAAGTAGCAGTTGAGTAGAAGATTAGCTAGCTTTCCAGAAGTAGATGGTTGGCATGCCTATAAATGAAGTGTGCAAGGCTGTAAGCAGATAGTAACTTACAGCTATGGCCGTTCTCCAACCAAAGTACGCAGCCTCTCTCTCATAGAAATGGTACAAAGGCATTGTAAGTTACATCTACTATTTGGTACAAAGGCATTGTAAGTTACATCTACTATTTGATGAAGAAACATATTGTTTTCTGTACAGTTAAGATGACATGTTCTTGCTGTTTTGATGACCCTAACGGTTTCCCCAAATGTCGAATGGTGGTGAGATAATGGCGCACAAGAGCTTAAGGTGCACAAATGTCTTGCTTATCTTTTGAGTTCGTAAATAGTGTTAATCTAGATTCTAGAGTGTTTAACTTTTTTTCGAGAGAGAAAGCATGGGTTTCTAATCAGTCAGGAACACAATTGTATGTGCATTAGCTAGTGTCTTGAGGACGTCCATATGTCATGGTGCTTGTTTACTAAAAAAGTAAGTTATAAATAACAGGTCATTTATTGCTAGAAAAGTTTCTGTGTTGTAACACAACATGTAAAATAAGTTGGAAATATATACTCAACTTTCAGAGTTCAACAAGCGTAGCACATACACTAGTTGTATTGTAGCATCTGGTTCAGTTTTTTTTTTTTGGAAAAGAAACTCCATGCACAAGTGATCAGGAACCAGAAAACTGGGAGAAAATATATTATAAGAAAAAAGAAAAAAGATATATACAAGAAGAGGGAGAGAGTATAGTAGAAGGAAGAAGATCACAATCAAAGTTTTGTTTAGTAGTATGAGAAGGCAAATTCATGAATAGTCAGCAGTATAAGATAGCATAACTGATTAACTCCCAAATAATTGCAGGATTCCGAAGAAAATTGACATATCTGAATGGCAATTAGATTAGTCAAGACTACAGTTATAATATTCAACATGCAGTGGCTGAATTTTTCACTTGTGTTGAATCTTGCTGATGGAATAGAAAGCAAGATTGCATCCCTGCTTCAAGTGCTGACTCCTAAGAGTACGAGGGAAAATCCTTCAGGTACTTCACTCACCAACATTGCATCCCTGCTTACACTTGTTGACTGTCTAACTTTTGTCCCTTGCATATCCCTAGCCATGAAGGTTATTGCAGTCGGACAGTTTCTCTTGGTGCTCATGGCTTGCAGTGCACATGTTGTCATCTGCTCCTTCAATGGAAATGAGACAGATCATTTATCACTGCTTGAATTCAAGGGTGCAATAAGTCATGATCCACAGCAAGCCTTGATGTCCTGGAATGAGAGCACTCACTTCTGTAATTGGGGAGGTGTCTCGTGTAGGTTGAAGAACCCACGTCGTGTCACTTCCCTCGACCTCAGTGGTCGAGGCTTAGTGGGGCGCATCTCTCCTTTACTTGGAAACCTAACATTCCTAAAATTTCTATCCCTACCAAACAATTCATTCACTGGACAAATCCCTCCATCCCTTGGTCACTTGCATCGTCTCCAATATCTCTACTTGAGTAATAACACACTCCAAGGAGAGATACCTGACTTTGCAAATTGTTCTAGTCTCAAGAGGCTACGGCTGGATGGCAATCACCTAGTGGGACTAATACCTACACAAGCCGATTTGCCTCCTCGCCTTCATGACTTGAAGATTTCACATAATAATATTACTGGAACCATTCCCGCCTCTCTTTTTAACATTACGACATTGACTCGACTTGCTATCAAACATAATCGTATCAATGGAGAAATCCCGAGTGAAATTGGAAAATTGCCCATGCTGCAAATCTTGGCCGTTGCAGGAAATAAGCTAACAGGAAGGTTTCAACCAACCATCCTTAATTTGTCTTCTCTTGTTTCCCTAAATCTTGCCTCCAATTATCTTAATGGAGAGTTGCCATCAAATCTTGGTAGTTCATTACCGAATCTACAAATGTTTGGTTTAGGTAACAACCTCTTTGGCGGGCATATCCCAACTTCATTGGTAAATGCTTCTAAGCTATTCTTGGTCGACATGTCAAGAAATAATTTCACTGGTGTGGTGCCTAGTTCTATTGGCAAACTTAAGGAACTCTCATGGTTGAATTTTGAATACAATCAACTACAAGCACGTGACAAGCAAGACTGGGAGTTCATGAATAGCCTAAGCAATTGTAGTGAGCTACGAATATTGTCGCTATATGGGAATAACCTAGAAGGACAGATATCAAATTCATTTGCCAACCTATCTGTGAAGCTTCAATATTTATACCTTGGCGGCAATAGACTATCAGGGGATTTTCCTGCCGGTATAGCAAACCTTCGCAGCTTGACTGGTTTAGGATTGGAAGAAAATCAGTTTACAGGTGTGGTTCCAGAATGGCTAGGAACTCTAGGAAATTTACAAGCAATAGCCTTATCGAACAACATCTTTACGGGGTATATTCCATCCTCCCTCTCTAATTTATCTCAACTGGGACGGCTCTATCTGAGCTCTAACCAGTTCTATGGGCATATACCCCCAAGTTTAGGAAACCTTAAAGTCCTTGAGATATTGGAAATTTCCAATAACAATCTTCATGGTAGCGTACCAAAGGAGATCTTCAACATTCCTACAATGATACAAATTGACCTATCTTTCAATAGCCTAGATGGACCAATTCCTATTGAAATAGGCAATGCCAAACAATTACTGCATCTGCTGCTTTCATCAAATAACCTATCCAATGCTATTCCTGACACACTGGGTAACTGTGATAGTATGGAACACATTGAGTTGGATCAGAATTTTCTTAGTGGAAGCATTCCAGCGTCATTAGCCAACATAAGCAGCTTGGAAGCACTCAATATGTCTCACAACCACTTATCAGGATCCATTCCAAAGTCTATTGGTAGTCTGCGATATCTTGAACAACTAGATTTGTCATTCAACCATCTCGAGGGTGAAGTCCCAGAAAAAGGCATCTTCAAGAACACAACTGCTATATGGATTAATGGAAATAAGGGGCTTTGTGGTGGGGCAGCAATGCTACACCTACCGGCCTGCCCTGTTACACCTCCAAGTTCAACTATGCACACGCGATCCATAGTACTCAAAGTAGTGATCGGATTTGCAAGCATGGTGTCACTTGCTACGGTCATATCAGTCTTGCTATTCTGGAGGAAAAAACAAAAGAGAAAATCTATATCTCTACCTTCTTTTGGTAGAAAATTTCCCAAAGTTTCTTACAACAATATTAGCAGAGTGACTAATGGGTTCTCCACATCCAATTTAATCGGCAGAGGAAGATACAGTTCTGTGTACAAAGGGGAACTGTTGCAAGACGGAATTGTGGTTGCCATAAAAGTCTTTAGCTTGGAGACAAGGGGAGCACAAAAGAGCTTCATCGCAGAATGCAATGCTTTGAGAAATGTGCGTCATCGTAATATAGTTCCTATCCTTACTGCATGCTCAAGTATTGATATTAAGGGAAATGATTTCAAAGCCTTAGTGTACGAGTTCATGCCACGAGGGGACTTGCATACGTTACTATACTCAAGTCGAGATGATGATAACACTTCAACTTCAAACCACATTACACTGGCTCAAAGGTTAAGCATCGTGCTGGATGTAGCAGACGCATTGGAGTACCTCCACCATAACAACCAAGGAACTATTGTTCATTGTGATCTAAAGCCTAGCAACATTCTTTTGGATGACAATATGATAGCTCATGTTGGAGACTTTGGCCTTGCTAGGTTCAAAGTTGATTCCACAACATTATCTCTTGGTGACTCAAACTCAACTTCTTCACTTGCAATAAAGGGAACCATTGGATATGTGGCCCCAGGTAATGTCTAATTTCTTGTTGTTCTATGTCTCCATATAACTTGAGCACAAATTACTTATTTTCAATAATTGTGCTAACATGTGACTAACTTTTCTTATACGGGGTCTACTACAGAGTACGCTGGTAGTAACCAAGTCTCAATTGCCTCAGATGTTTACAGCTTTGGAGTTGTTCTCCTCGAAATATTCATCAGAAAGAGGCCAACAGATGACATATTTAAGGACGGATTGAGCATTGTAAAGTTCACAGAGATGAACTTTCCTGACAAGATATTGCATATTGCTGATCCCCGGCTGCGACAAGAGTTGGACTTTTGCCAAGAAACCCCAACGGCCATGAAGGAAAAAGGTGTACACTGCTTGCATTCTATGTTCAACGTTGGACTTCGCTGTACCAAGACGTCCCCGAGTGAACGCATCAGCATGCAGGAAGCGGCTGCAAAGCTGCACGCAATTAGGAATGCATATTTCCAGGGGAACTGAAGAATCTATTTGGTGTTGTTGTCTAAATAGTTTACGGAAGATTCATCCGTTATCACATAGCATGCATGTGTCGTTTCTGTTGTTGCGATGAGATTACCACTCCATTGAATAAATACAATGGTTGAGTTTAGAAAAAATGACCATGATTTGGAGTGATGTAGTACCAGATGATGGAAGTGTTTCTCATTTTCACTGCATAACAAATGGTTCTATAACACTAACCGTAAGACATAATTTATCCTTGATGCAAATATGCAAGATGTTGTGCTACATTCATATCTTACATCTTGTGTCCTTGGTTTGTTGTTCGAATTGGCTTCAAATAGATCTACAGTAGCGTCATGAAACACTACAGTGGACGGATGTCTGATCTCTATCCTCTTCAAAACACTACGCGCGGCGCGCCAACGCTACACTATGCGGTATCTACCTAGGAGAGATGTTACTTACCATGAATAACAGCTTCAAATAGATCTATAGTAGCGTCGTGAAGGTACAAATTCATGTGGGTTCAACCTATAGAGCACATTGGAGAGAGTTATCATAGCTTCGTTTTGCATTTCTGAAACTAACCTCAGTTGTCTAGTTCACAACAAAAAAGCACTGTGATACATTGATACTTGAAGAATCTAGAACCTCCATTGTGTGTTAATAGTGGGTTTTGATGATTAGTAGCAATCAAATTTTTGTGTTACCATAAATTATCAAAAAGAGGGAGCTTGAGCAAGAAGTAATTTAATTTTTAGAGTCTGGTGTGTTCTTGTGACCTAGAATTAGATTTTCTTCAATTGAATGAAATCAAATCCAACAACCTTGTGTTTCTTGATTTGATTTGGTTCCTAACATCCTTACAAAGGTCCATATCAATTTTGCTAGTATTTGGACAAAGTTTGACCAAGTTTCATAAATTTGGGTTTTTGTCCTGAAGGGTTTGTGTCTGGAAACATGGGTGTAGTAGTACCAGTTATGATCGGTTGTGCTGGCCTCCCTTTGGCAGCACTACAGGGTCTTGCATCTTTTGGACCCACATATCTGTAAATTTTGTGTAGGAGATGTAATCTGAGCTTGATGACTCTCATAGTTATTTGAGTAAAGATTTTGAATACTTGGGGAAAGAATTCACCCCTTGATTATCGGCATTGGTCCAATAAGTAGTATCAGAGCCCGATATGTAGTCCTATTTTAGTAGATGCATAATTATGGGATCTTTGCCACAACTTAAGACAATTATGTACATGTATCAATAAACTTCTAAGCCAATTTGCTAATGTGCTTGGGTGCATGGGGGAGGGGGAGTTGCTGTTATGTTGAATGTTGATGAAACTTTCCAACATTAAATTAACCATGTATATGTACAAAATATTAGGTGTATAATAAGGCCCATGAATTATGATGGGCTTAAAATCATGTAGAACTTTTCTGCATTATTGTGAAACTTCAGTAGATGAAGTTCTTTTTAAGTTTTTTTGAAGCATGAAGGAGCAAGTCCATTAATAAAATATGGTTCTTAAAAGTGGTAGAAAGAATTGTTTTGACAACACTAAAAAGAGAAATTTGTATATGATAACATCAAAGCTTAGCTTAAAAGTGGAACATTCTAAAATATAATATAACACTACTACAAAATAAACTATACTGGATGCTTCATCACAGACGGTTCATGTAGAACCATCTGTGCTTTAATTATCACAGACGATTCATAGTGAAAACCGTCTCTGAAACTATCATAGACAGTTAGGTTTAAAAGCCGTCTGTGATATCTCCCATTATCATAGATGATTTTTAATTAGAACCGTCTATGAAATATCACAGACAATTTTTATTTATAACCGTCTGTGTTTTGTCCATTATCACATATGGCTTTTAGTTAGAACCGTCTATGAAAATATCACGGATGGTTTTTATTTACAACCGTCTGTGTTTTATCCTTTGTCATAGGAACTACAGAAGTTACTGAGTTGGAACATATAAGAGTGTGACTAGTCACTTTTACAAAAGACAAATTCAAGTCAAATTTATTACAAAAGTACCCAAAAAAGAGATTCCCATATCGTGGTCTTCTGGGCTTCATATGCTTCCTCTTCTACTTTTAGAGTTAGAGGATCAACACTGTATTCTCGAATGCCGTGAAGATTGTCCTTGCCCTCTCCACCTCCTCCTCTAGCTTGGGCAAATCATTAGCATGGTTCATAATCTCAAAGAGGATGCCATGATAAGCTTCCTCAGAATCAGCCGCTTCTGCTTGATCGGCAAAGTTATTCATGTGTCTCTCCACTGCCGCAAGAGCTTCTACTGCTTTATGTACATTGAAGAGAAGAACGAGGCTAAGGGCGGTTTCCTTTTCCTGAGTGGCAATGAGACACCTCCATCGATGGCGGATGATGAGGTCCAACTGATGGATGGAAGCAAGTTGAGGAAGGAGAGTAGGGCGTGAGCGGAGGAGCTGCTGCAGATGTAAGTTATTGGCCGCCTATGTAAGGTTGTGGCTGAACAACTCTTAATGGATAGATGAGAGGAAGGAGATCAAAAGAATATTAGATGCCATTATTGAGAAATCTAGTGAAGAAGATGAGGGAGAGGACAATTTAGAAGAGATTGAGTTTGTGGTATCAAGGAATTGTACACCACGCTGCATATAAAGCTAGAATGGTGCCGAAGTTTAAGGGTCGCTTGCATCAAAATATTAACAGGCGGGAGTAGGGCGCGCATATTTAAGCATTATCATAGACGGTTTGTATAACAAACCATCTCTGATATGGCATTATCACAGACAGTTTGTATAACAAACCATCTGTGATAATGACACATCACTTACCCGTGGCATATCCCCTAGGATTTCGATCTCACTCGTCCATTCTCTCCGCATCGAACGGCAATCACCGGTTCCTTCCATCTCTCACCCTTATTACTCCCCTCTCCCTTTCCACTGGTAGGCACGCTTGAGTTCCACTGGCGCTACTTCTAGTTCATCCACTCCTAACTTATTCCTTCATCCTTCCCTCAATGATGCCGACTACCACCGTGAGCTAGTGCCTTCGGTTGTGACACCACGGTTCACTACACAAGACACTCTTGTTGTAAATGTTGTAAAAGTGTCTTTTGCAGTGTCACCGTCGTGACACAAAGGTGACGCTACCGTCGCCTCTCCTTCATTGCTAGTGTTATCCGACCGCCATCCGATCCCCTCCCCTCTCTTCCTTGATGGTAGGCGTCAAGGACATCCAGCTCACGCGCTGCATTAGGGGCGAGAGGGCCTAGGCATTGCATGCTGCATCTAGCTTCTACTGTCTGCTAGGATCCCTGCTTCTTCTATGTTCTTACCATGTTTAAGAGTTGGGTTCGTAGGATTAGGAGATGCGTTCTTATCATGTTCTTGTTATGTTAGATGGGTAACCTGTTCGTTATCTTGATATGATGTAATGGTGGATTCTAATCTTAATGAAAATGGAATGTACTGTTGTGTTCGCTGCTATATTTGCTTGTTTTCAAATGGCATAGCTAACAAGCTAGCCAAAAAATAGAAAAAATTTAGGTATAGAATGAACTATCATAGACAGGTTTGTGGTATATACTGTCTATGAAGGACCATTACAGACGGCTCTAACCAAGAACCATCTGTGATATTCACATATCACAGACAGTTCTATCTACCAACTGTCTGTGATGGAGAAGTATGATAGACGGTTCTATATACTAACTATGTATGATACTCGCTCATCACAGATGGTTGGTAGTTAGAACCGTCTGTGATATATGAGTATCACAGACAATTTTTGGTTAGAGCCATCTATGATAGTTTTCTTTACAGATGGTGCTAGTTACAAACTATTTGTGTTGTATTTATCACAGGTGGCTCACAAATCATCTGTGATAACCTTCGATTACCACTGACCCATAAATTCAAACGGTTCAGAAAACCGTCTGTGATGACAGTTCTGAACCGTCTGTAATAATCCTTTTTGTAGTAGTGTAAGACTAATCACTCTTTTTAAACTAGCAGCATCTCGTTTACTTGCATGGACTAGTTTCAAGATTTGTTTTTGAGAGCGGGTTTGCCATCTTGTCTGCCACGTAACCCGATTGTCACCATGACTGGCACATCTTATTAGATAATTATGCACTTTAGTGACTAATTCAATCCACATAACAGTGATCAAGATGTGCGCAAAATATACACTAGGCATAATCACAACATTACGTATGCCTATCTCATGTATGTGCTCTACCATGGCAGTAGTGATGAACAAAGTAAGGGAATGAACCATATGTAAATGATGCATAGTTTTCCTTACAGCAAAGAGCTCCGGCGAAGGTTGCAATAGTCAGGAAACGGAGACGAGGAAGACCCACGAACAACGAAGACAGGAAGCAGTGAGCAGTCACACAAAGCGCTTCCCAAAAACTTAACTCTATTGCATGTGAATGAGTGAATTAGGTTTTTGGTTGCAACATCCCATTTTGGACAATTGTACCTTGTGTTTATAAAAAATTGAAATCGAAATTGAATTCAAATTGTTTAAGCAAATTTCAGCTGAAATTCAAAATTCAAAGAAAATTTCAAAGTCCCAAATTACATTGGGCTTGGCCTAGCCCCTCTCTACCTTTCTCTTTCTTTGGCCTGGCCTAGAACATGTAGTGGCAGCCCGCGCCACCCTAGAGGTGCCCCGACCGCATATCGCATGCGTTCGTGTTGCACCGCTTACGCCCAACATCTGCGCCACCTCTGCCTTCACTCGACACTGCACCACTCTAGCACCCTAACCGTTTTGGGATTCTAGGCACTATGCCATGCCTGTAACACCCCTCCTTGTCATAGCGTCACCTCCTTTGCGCCCGAACGCCCAACTGACCTTTCCTCTTTCCCCACTACGCCACTCTGTTGCATGAAGCCGAGCCATCCGTCATGCCCATGGGCTCCCTCACTGCAACGTCTTGCTTCATGTGCCAAGTACCCACTCTAGAATGCTCTGCACACTCCCTTGAATGCTTGCCCTGGTTCCCCACTAATTTGCTGCAACGGCTGCCATAGGTCATCATGGCACCAACGATCATCGAGCTCTCTCCACCTCTATAAAGTGTCGCAGCCTGCTCCTTGCACCACCAAACACCTCCCCTCACCTTCAATCGACTGGAGAACCTTTAGAGCCACCTTCTCCCTCCTCTCTAGCCATTTCGCCGCCTGAAGTGATTCTGACAACTCGCCACACAATCCATCGATTCTTTGCGTTGGGAGCTTCGCCCGAAGGCCTTGAAGAAACCCCAACCACCACCAAGCTCCTTCGTCCCATTCGGCAAGCCCTCCACGTTGCTCCCCTCACCGCTAACTAGGTCATCATTGCCAGGCCATCTATCTCATCCCCGAGCTTCGCCTTCACTTTCGTTGAGCTCATCTCCACTTGTAGATGCTTCCTTGCTTTGTATTGGAATCTAGCACCTTGTAGCGCCACTGTGCCATGCTCCTTATCCCCCCGCCACATGAGTTCACCACCGGTCGCCCTAGCCTTCGACTTGGGACACGATTCCTCACCTAGAGGTGTGGGCCGAGGCAATGGTTCCATTTTTGGTCATGCCTTAGGCCATCGAGGTCCTCATCACTGATGATGAACCGCACCACAGTCAGGAGGAAGAAGATGCACTGTAGGACATGTTAGATTAGCTAAAAATTTGATTAGCTCTAATGACTTTCGTTAACCAAGCTTAACCAATCACTAGATGGTGGGCCGGTTATGACTTAAAATCATGATTCTCTGACCAATGGACCCCACCATTGTTTAAAACCTTTTAGAAATCGATTTAAGGATTTGAACCACTGACGTGTGGGCCACCTACATTGTGTGCACAGTACCGATCCCACATATCAGCCTCTAGATCCTTTTTCTTTAGAATTTTAATTCCAATAGAAATTAAAATTTCTCTGGTCCTACCTGTAAGTCTCTAGACCCTTTTTCATTAACAAGTTAATTCAACTTTAAATGAAAATCATGTGGGACCCAGCTATCAGCCTCGATAAAGATTTTTAGTAGAAAATTAATTAGAAATTTTAAATAAAATCTGTGGGCTCGTCGTGTCAGTAAGAGTAACATCTCTTCTCTTTCTTTTCTTGAATTAATTTTTGTTTTAAACTTCAAATGAGCCATTCTCACTTATTTTAGCTCTAAATTTAAAGAAACTTATTCCTATTTTTTTTCTAAATTCAAGATCTATATATTGGTAGTGGTTTTGTTTAGTTTGGAGTTCATTTGAATTTTTTATTTGTATTTATTTGTTTCAATCTCTTGTGTGCACATTTTTCGATGCAATCATTTGAGTAGAGTACGAGGACGCGTAAGAGTCCCAGTTCGAGTAAACTCAATAGTTCCAAGACAATCCCATCTGTGATCTAGGCGAGTTAATACTTTGATCAAATTTAACCTATATTTTATGCAAATTATGTTTATTTAAATTATCAAATTGCATGCTATTATTTGTTATGCAAATGCATGTTAAGCCTAGGGTAGATACATGCTTATTTGACATTAGAATATTATTACACCATCCTTGATACTTGAATCACCTAATCTTTGTCACCCTAGATAATTCATAGTAACTTTACTAGATATAGTTGCACTTAAGTATCATGCTAGTCTTGCTTAAGTATTAGGGTATTAAATTTCCTATCATCATCTTTTAATCATAAAACCTATTTTGGACAGTCATTGAAGGGAAATGATTGGTGTATTTGAGATAACTTAGTTATATGCTTCTCAAATTAATGTAAACTTGCTGTTAACATATCTGGGCGGATGGTATAATGGTTGGTATGGATGTAGCATGAGAAATGGTAGCATGTGGTATGTACTGCCCAAATAATTTTAAGGACTTATCATGTGATAACCACCTAATATTATCTAAGTCTCTAGTTAATATCGGTCATACATAAACCTTCTTCAGTCGCTTACCTATGGCAAGATGTGCCTTCCCCTTTTGCTTCTACTACGCTTCTGCATTTTATGTACTATATCATTTGGCCTAGTCAGCTCTATTGTAAACTTAACCCAATGCAATTTATTTGAACTCTGATGATGTAATCTTGTTGTATGGTATGGTTTACGTCCTGTATGAAATGATTCAGTGATATATCTGTGAGCACTATCTACTGATCTAGATAATAATACAGTGGTATTCACAGAGAATTTTGGATTAGCTAAATCTAGGTCCGACATTGGTCCTGCACATCTTGTGTTCTTGATCTGTGTAGACCAAAACCCAGGATTTTAGGACTCTACATCATGGTGTTCTTCGTCACCCTGATGGGCGCTTGACTTGCATCTGGATGCATGAATCAGCCCCTATCTCCTTCTCTTCCTCTGGACTATGCAGCTGGTGTATGGCACATATCCTGCCTTTCTGATTTGAAACACCAAACGAATCAGTTCTTCATATATCTCTGCAATCTCTGGATGTGGCTTCCCATTGACCTCAAAAGACATGGATACCATGCTCAGTCTGTGTTCAACTCCGCCTAGGTCTAGCATTCACTCCTATTCCTTTCATTGCATGCTTGAGGCTCTCAGCTTCCTCACGCATCTGCTCATATGCATACAAGTAGGGGTGGGAAATGGATACAAATTATCTGTATTATTCGGTTATCGTATTCGACAGGATATGAATATGGTAGAGATTTTTGCATCTGATTAACAAGTTCTCTCCAATTCGTATTCGAATTTGCATAAAAAATATGGGTACAAATATAGTATGAATTTTTACCATTCAAAATGTTATTTTATCTGGACTATTCGTATCCATATTCGTAATATATATATTATTGTAATATGACTAATTAGTTGGACAAGTTTTTTTAATTCAATGTGAATTCGTGTTTTTTAGGTGAAGTAAATTAATTAGAATGACTAAGCGTGACTGTACAAGAATAAAATATCATTAATATCTTCATATTACATAGTTATAAGAATATCTGCATCCGACCAAATTGAGTAGATATTCAATACGAATTGTATTCGTTACAATACTTGATTCGTATTTGTATTCGAGAATATTTGAATCCATATTCGCATTCATTCATAAAATACAAATACGAGTATGGTAAGAACACTATTCGATTCATATTTGATGCGTTTTCCATCCCTATATACGAGCTCATCATCAGCAAGCAGTTGGTCGAATTTTACTGCTCTAGTCTGAACAATTTCCTTGCACACACCTCTGCAAGATCACAAGATTCCCCTGTAATGAGCAACCTGTGAGAAGGGCGCCCCCACAAGCTTGCTCCTGAATCGATTGATGACCTCTCAATGTGTTGATATATAGAAAAAAGAGATCTAGACTACTTATTTTGGTGAGGCTAGATTATAATGGTACAGATTGATACATAAATAGGAAATTATCTCGTTAATATATAGAAAAAGAGAAGATATGAACTACTTATTTTGGTCAGGTTAGATTATAACGTTGTAAATTAATCAGGTATTGATATTACAGCTATTACAACTGTATAAAAGATACAACTATATTTTGAAAGGCAATATAGTTGTATAACAACTATAATACGTTACAATAACTAGCTGTGTGTAATACTAGGAAGGAAAAAAAAGAAGAGGGGTGGCTAGGTAGGCTCAAGCTTGAGCCAGCTCGGCCCACGCCAACCCCACATAGGGATGAGCAGGGGAGGCAGCTCATACTTATCCATTCCCTTGCCCATGAGCTCGTCCCAGCTGCTCCCATGCGCTGCACCGTCCACCTCCTCCTTCTGTGCACTGGTTGCAGCCACCAAGCCACGCCCCTCCGAGCTACGTGCCATCGTGCTGGCCATGCGTCTCCCCCAACCGCACGCTGTCACAGCCCGATCCAAGCTCTGCACCGCTGCCCCATGTCCTAGCCGCTGCGCCCGCCCCTCCCCCTCCCTACTAAAAGATACAGTTAAGCGGTGGCTTCTATGTGCAGTGACTTCTACAGAGATTTTAGGCATGTTAAATGGCTAATCTAAGAATGTGATATACTAGAAAAGGGTAGATAATTTTGTAAGCTTTCTATAGAGTGCTAGAATGTCAAGTTTAGTAAAATGGTTTGGAAGATATGCTTCCGAGAAGTCTGTTGTGCGGTACAGAACAACACAGCCTTTGCGGCTGAAATTGGGGATTTAGATGACGTAATATTTAAATTGTGATAACTAGAATTTCACTAGTTTAGAAAAAAAAAGAAAATGCAGATAGAGAGCAGAGAGGATGGAGCAGGCAGCACACAATGCCAAGGCCCGAGCACAGAAGGATAACCCACATCGTGTGCCAATGTTGTATACCTTCTTTACAACGGCCCCACATGTCATGCAATGTTTGTGTTCCAAGCCGTGTATGAACTTATGCCTGTTGCTGCAAGGACAAGCTATATGTGCAACCAGCCAACCACCCCACTCCCAAACGAAAAGCAATCCATCTCGCGCGGCCGTTCGCACATGACTCGATGGAACGGACGAGGCACACTGTGCACGTTAAGACTAACACACACGTGTGCTCATTAGATTTTCCAATTGTTCAGAGGGCATGCTTCAGAACACCTACCACTATTACTTAAAAATACGAGTGGGTAATGATATGTTCTCCCACAGAAAAGTACTTCTTAAAGCCAATGGTGGGCCCATATTGCCCCTCATGCACATGAGTGGCACCAGTCGCATTCGACATCGATTTATTTCAAATTTCAAATCCGCCCACCTTCCCATCTCTCTTCCAATTCCCCTCATGCCCATCAAACCGTACTGCCCTCATGCAGCCTCCCTTGCACGGCTTCATTGCCCAGTCCCCATCTAGCCACCGCCCCTCCTCCATGTGGCTCCTCTGCCTTGTTCAACCTCACTCAGTATACACCACATGCCTCCCGTCCTCTGCAAGTATCTCCGCCTTTGCCTGCGACTACATGACCATCTCCCTCCTGCTCTCCTGTTCAACCGCCACTGTTCTGAGTGAGTAGATAAAATGGAATTAAGAAAGGGTGGCCACTTTCTGATATCGCTTTTACTTAATGTTATTTTTTGTTTTAGTTTGCTTGCATGGAAAATTAACCTGGAGGTCCTAGACAAAGTCTTACGAATAGAGCTTTTTTTCCAACTTAACTAACATTTTGGTTGTTACTTGATGTCATAGTTGTGGCATCGTACTACTCTATCATTTACCAACATATCTCCTTTAATTTTTCACAATCCATAGCTATTGCTCAATTGTGCACCTGCTTCTTGTTGCCTTGTTTAGTAGGATGGATTTCTGAGTTTGTGGTGAGCTACTGTGTTAAGATCACACTATTTAATCGTAACAATGCACACATGCTTCATTGTTGAAACAATGTTTCCACATAAGATGTTAAAGTTTGAAAACAATTTACTCACAATAAAGCAATTATGTTTTTAATATGTCCAAAGATCTTTTTTCTTTTGCTTTGTTTGTGTGGTTTGACATGATATTTTGACTCGATGAGCCTTCAGAGAGTCAGTAAATCAAACAAGTGCACCACCTTTTTTGTAAGCTCTGATCACAGTCAATGTTAGTACTTGTATGATTTTTCATGAATTATTTTCCTCGATATCCATTCCTTTTGTAGAGTTCAGAAAACATTGTGTAGAGCATATATCTTAAAGTAATAGTGATTTGTGAGCAAATGGCAAGGATTGTGATATTATTATTGTATAGAACTAGATCACCAGTCATGCATGGATTGGATGGCCTACCCTGTGGGTAGTAGTTACTGTAAGCTTGTGGTTGTTATGCACCCATCCACACTGGAGCCAATGAGGCAACATATTACTCTTTGAGGCCTTGCACTGTGGATGGCAGTGCTAGAGGTGCACAGTGTTGGAAATCTAGTCAATTTTCGGCATATTTTAATCCAGAAATTTAACATATAAAACATGACATAGAAAGATATGAGCGATCTAACAATGATGTATTCATATTCGCTAATGAACAAACTAACAGCAGCATCTATTAACAAATTCATAGCGCACAGAAAATACATCAAAGAAGTTTGCAGTTTATACCCTCGGGCGGGGCCAGTGCCGGAGGCACCAGAGGCGCCGTTACCATCAGTCGACATGATAGCCTATTCGGTGTAGTCGATCGAGGCGTGATGCAGGACGAGGCTTGATGCAGGAAGATGTTCGCAGTGTAGTCCCGCGACCAGAAAGTAGACGTCGCAGATTGAGTAGTCGCGCCGATGCGCTCCCCAAAAACTTGATCGCCCGTCTACCCGTGCAGGTACGCAAACGGACGGAGTTCCGGAGGCCTACTCGCCCAGAAACTTGTGCGCGCAAGGTTCTGGACCGGAGATAGCAGAGAGCAGCAACAAAACAGAGGGAGAGAGAACTGTTCTTTCGTATGGAGAGGAGAGCCTTCTTATGCTGTTCTCTTGTAACAGAAAAAATGAAGAGACCAGTAACTGCCGCCATTAGTCACTAGTAACTGCACCCATTACTCGAAAGTAACCGCAGCCATAATCCACTAGTAACTGCCAGCGAGTCAGTGCGCTTCGATTTTCGAATAGATAAAGAAAAACGCGCCCGCACCTGACACGCCTGCGCGCGTACGTATGCACGCACACACACACGCACGGCATGGCACGGCTCGGCTCGGCGTGGCGTGGCGTGGCGTGGTGAGGCGAGCGAGCGAGCGCGCGCGCGTGTAATGGCTCTCTGCAATTTCATAAGGGGGTTACCACATTCCACCTTTTAAAGTGGTGTAACTCCCATTCAATTCTCCATATGGGACTAAACAATTTTCTATCTAGCATTAGTTGCTAAATTAAAATGGGCCAATCCCAATTAATCCAACACACAGGTGGTCAAGATCTTTAGCTACATCATTTCATTCTTTTTTGACATAAAATAAAATATAAACATCATTTCATTTTTACTGAGAAGAAACATAATACCTTTGTTCTTTGACATGTTTGGTTGGTTGATTGTGATTTTACCCTTTTTTTCAATTGACCAAAGAGTTATAGATAGTTGTAATTTAGCAGGTGTGGAGATTGTAAGTTAATCCTAGGGTGTTGATTGCAGTTCACAATGTTTCAAACCATGTCACTAGGTGCTGGATTCAGAGTTTCTTTCTACCTAAAATGACTTAATTTTATATTGTTGGTCTAACTATATTTTTGTTGGGCAGCCTGAAAGCTGCACAATAGAGCCCATTTATAAGATGAAATTGATCAATTCTACCTTTGCAATCTGTACTTTTATCAAATATTGGGTAGATCTGATATTTGTTTTATATCTATAACTAATCTTCAATTTAATTTTTTTATAGGTTAGTACATATTTACCGTCATCTAATGTTAAGTATTTTACTTTAAGATTTGTAAACTTTTCTAGAAGAATGCTCACTCCTGCTTTTATCATTTTTTTGAATCATCTACTACTTGTTTTAAGTGTCGACGTCCAGGGAAAAAATTGTATAGGCTATGATTTTTTGTGTTGATGGTTTTTGTATGTGCTTTTCGACATAGCAGCGGTCGGCAGAGGCACTGATACATTCGGTTCGGTGCACACGGTTTTGAGCTCAGAAAACCATTTAGAGAATCTATTTCAAGAAGCCACCCATTTCGATGTTTGAGTTTTTGACTTCTGGAGAGGCCAAAAGCCAAAAAGAACACTTGCGAGATGGGGCCTTAGGCCCTACATCTAGATGTTTCTGTCCTTGTGATCCATTTTTAATACTGTTCTATGTCTCCATATAACTTGAGAACAAATTTCTTGTTTTCAATACTTGAGAACAAATTTTTTTGTTTTCAATAGTTGTGCTAACACGTGACTAAACTATTCTTGTATAGTTTCAACTATAGAGTGCGCTTGGTGGTAACCAAGTCTCAACTGCCTCAGATGTTTACAGCTGGTTGTTCTCCTTTAAATATTCAATCGAAGGAGGCCAACAGGTGACATGTTTAAGGACGTATTGAACATTGCAAAGTTCACAGCGATCAACTTCCCTGACAAGATATTGCAGATTGCTGATCCCAACTGCTAAGCTTTGCCAATAAACTTTAGTTGGCGCTGCGGTTGGATACTTTTTGCGTGAGCTCTGGCCGGGATGAGAGCTTTGAATGTGTGATTAGATGGGAGGTGATTAAGGGCTGTTTTTGATGGTTTTTAAAAGTGGCTTTGTGTTTTTGTTATAGTAACTAGTTTTTAAACGGAGTATTTTCTCAAGATAGGGTCTACAAGTTAATTATAATACACGTTAAAATCTCAACATCTGTATCAACCAAAATTACAAGCGAGTATCTCTCTCCGTAATCTCTGTCGCAAACAGCTAAAATTCAAAAATTTCAACTAAAAACTATAAACCACAGCCATATCAAACAAGACCTAAGTGTGCTGGCCAGAAGTGAACCGAGTGTTTAGCTTAGGGGTGGTAGTCGGTTTCCACTGGAGAAACTAATTAGGCATTGCGGCCAGACCGACGTGATTAAGAGAAATAGCTGTTGTTGCATTCATATGCCATCGGAGGTAGCTCGGCCGGACGTCGGGATTAGTCGGTTTTTCTCGGTGAATTTTTATTTCTACTGTGTTTTTTGCTTTTGTGTTTTTTCAGTATTTGCAAGTTGAAAAATTAGAAGACAGTAGATTTTAAAAAAAGTTTCCACTGCAAATTATAATTATTCATCCTCTCTAATTGTCATCGATCAACGATTCTATACTTAATTAATTCCTTGAAAAGCTAGAGATTTGTCTGAATAATTAAGTCACTGCAGACTTGTCATTTTGTCACAAATCATGTGTGTGTCTTTCCTGTTACTGTGTAATCACTATTCTTTCAAAATAAATTGTAACTGTGTACGAGTCCCAGAAGTGGGGGGCATGTCCTGTTTACATTGAGTTATCTTTCTACGTACCCCGTACGATGCATTGGCATTGAGCTGTTTTACGTGATCTCACTACTACAGAAAACTGTATTACGGATAATTCAAAAACGTCATCACAGACGATTTTTTGAACCATCTGAATTTATGGGTCTGTGATAATCGAAGGTTATCACAGACAGTTTTCGAACCGTTTGTGGTGTAAATATCACAGACAGTTTGTAACTAAAAACCGTCTGTGATATTGATATATCACAGACGGGTTTTACTTAAAAACCGTCTGTGATTATCAGCTATCACAGACGGTTTTTAGTTACAAACCGTCTGTGATATTCTTTTCTACCCCTAAATCTATTCCTGTTTATTGGCTAGCCTCAAGAAATGCCGCTCAAGAAAGGGAAACAACCCTCACCCTGGTTCTTCTCCACAATGTGCACAAAGCGGAAGAAGCTCTACAGGCATTGGAAAGACTGATGGATAGTATTGCCGATCAAGCAGAAACGGCAGATTCTAAGGAATCTTATAATGTTATCCTCTACGAGATTATGGGCTATGCTACTGATCATTTGCCCAGGCTGGAGGAGGAAGTGCTGAGGACAAGGACAATCTTAACGACGTTCGAGAAGTCAGCGGCTGATCCTCCAAGTCCCAAAGTCGAAGAAGAAGCGTACGAAGCCCAAAAGATTACAATCTGGGAAACTCTTTACCTGTGCGACTTTTGTAATAAATTTGCCTCTAATTGAAATTAATAAATTTGCCTTTAATTTGTGATCTCTTGTCTCAGTAGTTCTGTAGTTAAGTTATTAGAAGCAATGTATACTTATATATTAACCTCTGATCATGTACAGAATATGACAGACAGGACATCACAGACGGTTCTTGTTAAAAACCGTCTGTGAATGTTCACAGACCAAAAACCGTCTGTGATAGTCTGCACAACACAATAGAGGCAAATTTATTCCAGATTATCACAGACGGTTTTTAACACAAACCGTCTGTGATACTCGTTTTCTCCGACGCAACCAACACAGACGGTGTCCAAATTAAAACAATCTGTATTAGTATTGATCACAGACGGTTTTGTCAAATCGTCTGTGATTGGTCGTCTAGTATTGGGCTTTTTATAGTAGTGTCTTGTTGTTAGGCTTGGGCGTTCGGGTTACCCGATTTTTTCGGGTCGGGTAGTTCGGGTAATTCAAAATTCGGGTAATGAAAACTGCTACCCGATATTAGCCCCCAAAGAACACTACCCGCAATTTCGGGTACCCGAAAATTCGGGTTCGGGTTCGGGTATACCCGATATACCCGAATTTACAGAAACCAGCAAACTGCACAGAATTTGCACAGAATTTCAGCAGCAATTTGCATAGAATTTCAGCAGCAATTGGCACATAATTTCAGCAGCAATTTGCATAGCCAACACATTACACATCACACAAGAAAAGTGATAAGTTCAAGTGTTCAAACAGAGAGCAACAGCCAATACAATACACATTACAGATCACACAAGAAAATAAAGTAGATGAGCAGCATGTGCTAGTAGGCCTGGGCAGCTGGGCAGGGCGCACTAAAGCATGACAGACAGGGTATGCGCATACAGGGAAGAAACAACAGCAATGCGATCCAATACAACTTTAACATCTGCAGTCTCCAGCACAGCAAGTTGTTCTTCTCCAATACACTAGCCACTATTTTAGTCATTGCAATAGTGATCAATGGAGTAGTTGGAGCACCTTTCCTACAATAATTGGAACAAAATTACAAAATGAAATCGCACAGTTTGCAAGACTGACAGAGATTGCTAACACTGAAAGAAAACAAGGTGACAAGTGAGATCTACTAAACAGATAATATTCAATTTAGCATTTTAATATTCTTGCATTAGCATATGGACAATTTTTCACTATTTGTCTTTTAAGTTGCTTTGTCATATTTTCCTCCAGCCACAACAAACCATATTGTGCATAGTATGTGCAGAAGATGTGGAAGGATGGGGATGCCAAAAGAAGACGTCATGCGGGAATATATAGAAGCAGGTGCTGGCTGCATAAGCTACATAGGAAGAAATTCACGCATGAAGTGCTGCTGCAGCCTGCATGGAACCTGACTATGGAGGTTACAAGTGACTTGTTGGACAGAACAGTACCTTTAAGTTTTGCTAGAGGGACAGTTGCTGCTGCTTGTTGTTGCTTGTGACTTGGAGGCGGAAGGCTGCTCATTATTTTTTCCTTTGCCACCATATTCTTCTATCAACTCTGTAAATGCACGGTTACATATTACATACAAGAAATACACAAATGCAAGCAAGTAAGGAAATATGAATATATGATACCCTGCGTGCATACTAGAGCCTCTAGCATGAATGGAGTAAGAGAGGTACGGAAGTCATCTAAGATACGTCCACTTGTGCTAAAAGCGGACTCCGATGCTACTGTTGTGATGGGTATAGCAAGCACATCACGAGCCATGTGACCCAAAACTGGAAACCTATTTGCATTGACTTTCCACCAACTAAGAATGTCAATCTTCTTTTCTGTGTTTTCAGTTTCTTCAGCAAGATATTTGTCAAGTTCAGATTTGGTAGTGCTGGTAGAACAGTTGCTCATTTTCATCCTCTTGGCGACTTTTTCTTTAAGCTTGCCTCCTGGACCTCCCTTAGATTGATTGGCATCAATTACTTCAGTTGTTTCTTCACTTGGAGCATACATGTTCTTGTATTCTTCAAACAGCTCTCTTATACAAGTATTAATTGCTGCCCAAACTAAATGTCCTCGTTCCTCACCAAATATCTCTTCAACGGTAATCTTTGTGTACAAAGATAATTTGTACCTTGGATCAAGAAATGCAGCCACAAAGATCAATAGATTGATGTTCGCCTTGTCCTTCTCCTTATCCTTCCCCCTGCCCTTGCTCCGCCCTTTCTCCCTCTCTTGCTCTTGTTCCTGCCCTTTGTCATTGTCCTTGCTGTTGGTGTGCCAAAGTCCCCAGTATTTGTCAAATTTCTCTTTCATTCTCATGCCCATTGATACTCGCAAATTATCTTCACTGCTCAACCAAGCTTGAATCAACAAACAGACTTCTCCAATCTCATGAAACAAAGTGTTGGAAGTGACATGGAGAGTAGAAGAGACACGGACAGTAAGATCATGGAAATGCTCTAGAAATTCAGCCATCTTCTTTGCATTGTCCCAATCATCTTCATCAGGATGCCCAAAACCATCCCTTGCTTCAGATAGATCAATAACATAATTAGTGTCATCTTCAGCTAACTTTAAGAACACCTTCTCATACACAATTGCAGCTTTCAACATCAGATATGTGTAATTCCACCTTGTCGGAACATCAAGTTTCAAAAATGCTTTGCTGTCCACCTTCTCTTCCTCAGCAATTTCTTTAAACTTGACCAATCTTGAAGTCCCATTTTTGATATATCTAACAGCAGCCCTAACACGCTTAATAGAGAGGTCCACTTCTTGCAATCCATCTCTTACAATAAGATTCACAATGTGTGCAGCACACCTCATATGCAAATACTTGCCTTTGGCAATGTTGGTTTTCTGTAACTGCCTCCTCAAGTAATCAACACCACTGTCATTGGCACTTGCATTATCCACGGTTATAGTCATTACTCTATCCAAACCCCATTCAGCCAAGCATCTCATCAAATTTTTCCCAATATCCTCCCCCTTGTGACCCTTTACCATGAAAAAACTTATCACTTTCTTATGCAGATTCCAGTTTTCATCAATGAAAGTTGCTGTAACAGTCATATATCCATCTTGGACCTGAGAAGTCCAACAATCTGTTGTGAGGCAAACTCTCTGACAAGAATCTTTGAAGAACTTCTTTAGTTTGGCTTTCTCTTGAAAGTAATGACGTACGGTGTCCCTTGTGCAAGTTCTTCTAGATGGAGGTTGGAATCGTGGACATGCTTTGGACATAAATTTCCTAAAGCCAGGCTTCTCACCAAAAGAAAAGGGCTGCTCATCTTCTATTACCATCTCAGCAAAGGCTTCTCTAAGTGCTTCTTGATCAAACCTCCAAGTGGTAGGAGCTTCCGCATGAGATGCTTGCAAGGTGCCTTGCTTTGAGTCCTTGTTGAAAACATGAGGATTGCGTTTGCAAGTACCGAAGTGTTTCTTCAAGGCAGATGTTCCATGTCCCCTTGTGTCAGCCTTGATTTCACGGTGGCAATATTTGCACCTTCCAGCCTTCAAAAGTCCATGGTTGTCCTTGATCTTGATGAAATGTAGCCACATCTCTGACCTTGGTGCCATCTCCTTCCTCTGACCTTTTTCACCTTCCTTCTCCTCCACATCAATGACCACTTTTTTAGTTCTCCTGTGATGGTTGTGACCCTGACCCATGTCCATGTTCATCTACTGCCATTGGTACAATTGCCATTGCCTGACTTTCAACTTGTGTGCCAGTGCCAGTGCCCACTGACTCCATGTATATAATATCCTCAGGTTCTGGCATCTACAGAAATAAAAAGAGCAATATAATCACTAAGACACTAACTATCAATCTATCATAGATCAACAGATTAACTAAATCATGTGCCACTGTTAACCATAAACAAAGTATTTATATGCAGTGCCTCTGTGGCTCTGTTAACCATAAATCACAGAACCACTGAACCGAAATAATCAAAGTTCACCATATCAGACTATCAGTAGATCTACATGACTACATTAGTCCATCACCAAACAATCGAATCCAACTATAGAAGAACTAAATAGTGCACTGGACCAGTGGACCACATCAAATAACATATCTACACTACACTACATACATTGCAATTTGCACAGAGCCACAGATTCACAAAATATTACAAGAATACAAGTACGAGATGAAAGACTGTAGGTATTAGGTAACTAGGTATTAAGGGCATACATACATTGCACGAGGACTCCGAGGTGGCAGCCGTCCTTCAATCCTCAAGCCGCCGGTGCACCTTGTCCCTCCCCCGAGGTCGACGCGCGGCGGCAGCTGGTGGCCTGGCAGGTGAGGGCGGCGCTCGGGACCGGCGGGGACGCGGGGTGCCGGGGTGAGAGAGGGCGGCGTGCGGCGGCCTGGCCGCCTGGCGCAGAGGTGGGTGAGGGAGTGAGGGCGGCGGGCCGGCGGCGGCGGGGTGAGACCGTGAGGGAGGGCGACGGCGTCGCCCCTTCGGTGGAGGCGGCGGCTCGACTCGCTGAGTCGCTGGGCGATCTAGGTTTTTGGAGGAGAGTCTGAGGGAGTGACCGAGTGAGGTCGCTGGTCGCGGGCCGCGGGGGGCCGGGGGGTATCTCGGGTTTTTGGCCTGTTGGGACTTGGGCGAGTGGGCGACTGGGGTCTGGGGAATATCCGGATATGCAATCTTTGGGTAGTTCGGGTACCGGGGGTTATTACCCGAACTACCCAAACTAATTTCGGGTAATCAGAATCGCTATCCGAATTTGGGATCGGGTACCTCGGGTTCGGGTATTTCGGGTTCGGGTCCGGGTAATTCGGGTTCGGGTAGCGGGTAGCGGGTATTTTGCCCACCCCTGCTTGTTGTGATACTACGCAATAGTACGCATGGTCTTGCGCCGGCCGGGCCGGCCTGAAGAGGCATAGGCGCCCGTCAACGCGGCATGAGAGAGACTATCGTGGCGTGCTGTTTCTTATGTTGCATGCGTGGGACCGGCCGTGAAGGACCGACTACAGCGTAAGAACGCCCATGCGATCGCGTCTGTAGGTAGAACTGACACAGTGAGACTGCCTGCCCGAAAGTCTGAAACTACACACGCGAGCATGTACTCTGTAGGTAGAACTGAAAGAAAGGCGTTCCAACAGACCAGCCCAGCTCAGCTCTCTCAGTTTTTGCCCACGGGAAAAATTGCGAAACCAACAGCGCGCTCGGCCGCGGCTCACGCATTCACGCCAATAAATTAACCAATCTCACATCAGTTGGCCTTTGAGCACCAAACAAACTTTACGTAAATATATTAAACTATCACTAGTGAATTAAGCTGCCTGCCTTGACTAATCTATGGCGACGGTGGAGTCCTCCACTACGTATAGATGAACATCCTGAGGAATGGTTTGGCGGAGACTCGACCAGTCAGGTTCCGTCTTTTACCGATGGAAATGGGGTCGCTCACCGTGAAGCCGTCGCAATCTGACCAGCACAATGCATGTACCAAAAGTGTCTGAAGAAAATGCTAGCTATAGCATGCACGATGCAATCTGACCAAGCACCGAACCAAGTGGCGACGAGCAAGCGATGACTAATGGCGCGCCTATAAATTAAGGAATGGTGCAGGCGTGCAGCACCACTCCGCACTCTACACCAATATTTCTGACTGGTCTCTGCACCTATATTTCCTCCCGGTGGCCATCTCCCGTGCTCCTCTTGCTGGTGCCCTCGAGAAGTCGAGCTGTGAGTGTGAGCATGCATCTCATGCTAACATTTGCTCACCGACTGCATACAACTGACAAGAAACTTTGTGTGCTGGAATTGATTAGGTCAGGTAAAGTAGCTGCTACTTGTCACCTTTCTCTGATTTGTGTGTTCCTTGAGGCTTTTCTGAAGCAAAATCTCAACTCCTCCAGTGGCGGTGACAGTAACAAGTCAAGACAACAACTGATATAGTAATCCTGCATTGGGAATTTTCGGTCCTGTTCAACAGTTCTGATCAAGGAGTGGAAAATATGAAGTAGAAAGAAAAAATCGCCTAGGTACTTCACAGTTCACATAGTACAAATGAATATATTTACTAATATTTAATGACTATCTAAAATTTTCCTTGGTTTCAACTATGCATGCATGTAATGATGATGATCTTGTTGTTATGCGAGGGTATTTCGGTAATTTTTCAATTGAAAAAGGAAAACAAAGGAAAGGAAAAAACCTGCAGGCAGGGCCCACTTGTCAGTGAGTCCTGCGAAGAGATAAGGGAGGAGACTGCGTCTCCTCCCCGAGCGCGTCCCGTGCACGTGCGTGAGAGCAGGCCCGTGTGGCCGTTTTGGCTTCGCCCAGATCCGATGATTTCGGTGACGTGTGGAGGAGCAACGAATGGGTGGCAACGATGGAGGCATGGGCTGGCTCGGGTTCCTCGGAGCCGGCCGCTTGCGTCACCTCTCTGCAACCTCCCGCCTCCTCTTCTTAAGGCCGAGTTCTTCCACTGTGCGAGGAAGCTTTCTTCCGATCCCGACTTGCTCCTCTTTGGGTCTTCTTCCTCTCTGGTCTTTGGGTGTGCGGGTGCTGGTGTTTCTGCGCCGTCACCGATTGGAGCTTTTGCCTTTGATTTTCCGTGTGAACCCTAGAGATTTGGTGGGGTTTGAGGGGAAATCAGAAGGTGAAAGTTGACCCGAGGGAGGAGAAGGCAGTGGCAATCCCCATTGTTGTTTGAGTGCATCTGGCTGGTGCATTCTTTGTGATCTTGTGCGGCATCACCCTGACTTTCGTCTCTGGCTTCGGCAACCGATGTTGGAGTGGGCATTGTATATCCGCCTACCTCACTCCTCTGCTGCGAGCGGCACAAGGGGATGCTAGGTTTTCTGGGTCAGCGCTATGAGTGTGCCTTGCACTGGTTTTCTTGTTCTTCACCTTCTTGAGTTGCTTCTGGACGGCTTCGAGTGTCGTCTGCACCGTGAGTATTTTGATTCTTCTTCAAATAGCAGCAGCTGTATTTGTTCTTTAATTTCTATTTTAAAGTTCAAATACTTGGAATGCTATGATGTGTGGGCTCGGTTCTTACTCTGTGATGAACTAGTCGATTACTGAGATAAATCTTGATAACAAGATTAGGATTTTGAGCCCTAGTGGTTTGGTTTCCACTGTCAGTGCCTTAGTTGTCTTTCGGCTGATGAGATTTGTTCATGTGCAATAGACTTTTGTTGTGCAGTAGTTATTCCAGAACAAGATACTTTCTTTTGTTTGGCTCCTGATACTGCATGTTAACGCCATGGTATATGTTGCATGTTAAATTCTGTACTCAGGTTGATTACTGCTTGAATGCTTACTGTATGTGAACATTTATACTGAAAGTTCATTCTGCTGTTCACTGGTTTTCTAAGTCCTGACAGTAGAAACCTATTTAGAGCTCAAATCCTGATTTCTAGTTATTAGATTGTTAGTGAAGAGTTTCGACATTAGCATGAGAAAGCCAAGATTTTCAATCTTGAGCAACTCTGTTTTGAGAGCAATGCTAAAACAATTGATTTGTCATATGCTAGATTTAATTACTTCCCTGGTTATAAATCTGCCAGTCATGTTCTTTTTAGCAGTGTTTCGCTTATATACTTCGGTTATATGCACTTGTATGAATGACACAATGAAATTACATAAGTTCATGCAATTTATGTCATTTATATACTGCTGGAAATGTTCTAAATTATGTTTAATATAGCTGGAATTAAAACTGAATACATGCTCATTCCGCACTATTTACAACAGATCTAAGTTCAAGCAATATAGCTAGCCAACTTAGGGTTTAAAACATCGGCCGGAATTCATCGAAAATTGACGAATATTGATTTTACCGGTCCAACCCAGTAAATATACCTACCGGCCCAATTAGGGTTTGGTGTTTTCTTGTGACCTAGAATGTGTCTCAAAGGGTTTGTGCCTGAAAACAGAGATGCAGTAGTACCAGCCACCCTTTGCAGTAGTACCAGTTGGGAGCAGTCGTACCGGACTCCCTTAGGCAGTAGTACTGGTTGGGTACGGTCTTTGGCGACACTACAGGGTGTTTCATCTTTTGGTCCTGAACTTGATGACTCTCATAGTCATTTCAGTAAATATTTCGAATACTTGGGAAAAGAAAAGCTTCCGCAATCATTCATCCCTTGATTGCCGGTATCGGTTCAACAAGTGGTATCAGAACCCGGTATGTAGTCCTATTTTAGGAGATGCATAATTATGGAATCTTTGCCACAACTTAAGACAATTATGTACATATATCAAGAAACTTCTAGGCCAATTTGCTAATGTGTATGCGCGTGCGCGCGTGAGAGAGAGAGTTGCTGTTATGTTGAATGTTGATGAAACTTTCCATCGTTAAATTAACAATGTATATGTACAAAATATTAGGTGTATAATGAGGCCCATGAATTATGATGGGCTTAAAATCATGTAGAACTTTTCCGCATTATTGTGAAATTTTAGTAGATGAAGAGCTTTTTAATTTTTTTTTGAAGCATGAAGGAGCAACTCCATTAATATGGTTGTTAAAAGTGGTAGAAAGAACTGTTTTGACAACACTAAAAATAGAAATTTATATACGATGACATCAAAGGTTAGCTTAAAAGTAGAACATTCTAAAAATACAATATAAGATTAATCACACTTTCTAAACTAGCAGCATCTCGTTTACTTGCATGGACTAGTTTTAAGATTGGTTTTTGAGAGCGGGTTTGCCATCTTGGCCGCCATGTACCCGGTTGTCACCATGACTGCCACATCTTGTTAGATATTTACATGCTTTAGTGACTAATTCAGTCTACATAACAATGATCAAGATGTGCGCAAAATATATACTAGGCATAATCACAACATTGGATGCGCTATTTTGTGCCTGCGCGCACTGTGCGCGTCGGGCAGTTATTGTGATACGTAAATGAAGTTACTGTCAAATCTATATAGAGTTACTGTCAGTTGTGTAATGTTACAACTGACAGTAACTCTACTTGTATTTGCTAGTAATTTCACTCACATATGGCAGTAATTTTTTGACGTGCATTTTACACCTGCGCGTAGAATAGTAATTTGAAAGAACCCTAAATCTAATACCCTAACTAAGTAATTAGCGGGTAATTAAAGATTAATTATTGCATTCCATCAAGCATTATTACAATTAAAATTTACAAGACTAAATTGCATTTACAATAGCAAATTACATTACAAGCATATTTTACAAAATTGAAAAAAAAATAAAATCTTGTCGGTGAGCCCTTCGGCGTGAAGTCATCGTGCATCTCTTCTCGTTCGCCTGCAATTAGAATCTTCGTTAGTATTGAACCCGATATACGTTTTTATGTAAATCAAAGATTAGATAATTAACAATCCAAGGGAGAATAAGTAAAATAAGTAAAGTTTGCCGTCAGTGCCCTTGGGCTATTAGGGCCATTTCGAGAACGTTTTAGAGACTCCCCAGACCATTCCAAGCCGGTCGGCACCTCTCGTCTCGGTGGGCTTCATCATTCGGCAAAACTTTAGAAAAACAAAAGCCCACGACTCTTACCTTAGCCCAAAGCCCATGCATTCCAGCCCATTCATTTCCAGCCTAGCAAGTCCAAAGCCCTCATTTTATTCATTCATTTTAGCCACAGCCCAACATATAATTCTTAGCCACAAGTGAAATTCATTCATTCCAGCCCAGCATATAAGCATTCAGCCCACAAAAAAAAGCCCACAGATGCAATCTTTGCATTTTCAACCCATAGGCCCACATATGTTTTCCAGCCAGCCCATCCCAGAACAACAAGTGCCCAGCACATCAGGTCGAAGCAACCTCGGCACAGGAGACCGAAGAGGATAAGGGCAAAGCAGCCAGCTACAGCCAGATAACACAGCGCCAGCAGGGAGAGGCCAGAAAATATCTCCCCAGCGTTCCCATAAGCCAGCCCCATACACTGCATTTGCCACAAGCCATCGCAAGGATAAGCACAGCCAGAGCATAGACTGTCCACAACCGAGCACACCCAGAGCTTCCCCCATTCCAGCAAAGAGCATAGCACCTTCGGCCGGAGGCCAGAAGGTGGAACCAGAACCTTGGTAGCAGAGGGTAGAAGAAGCCGGCAAGGAGAAGGCAGCCATCAGGGAACTAGCCAGGACCAGAGGACAAGAAGCGGGTCAACAGGGACCACCATATGCCAGAAAAGGCCATAAACGGCAAAAAGGCGGCAAGCAGTATCTTCTTTCACGACAACAACAACATGCAAGCCACAGTGGTCCCCATCGATCCCTCAACTTTCCTTCGTCAGCCCGATAGCCCAGACAGCCCAACAAGTAGGTTCCTACCTTCCCTTGATTGCCATTTCTTTCTTCTTTGGGGAGCCAGCCGAACCAACCACATGGGGAAAGAAACCTCTAGTCACCATTGCCACCATAACAACCGGCGACCAGCCTCAAAGCCCAAGCATGCCTAGAGTGAAGGTAGCCAAAGAGATAGTAATCCCCAACATCCAGTACCACTACCCAAGACCTTAAGATCGGCCGTCAATTGCAATGGCATAGAACAAGTAGTAGAAGAGTAAACTAGTAAATAAAGTGCTTGCAAAATAATTAGAACAAGGAAGATAGCACCATGGTCATCCGAGTGCTCGTGTGCCGTCGTCCGACCCGGCATAGAAGCCGATGCGGTCGAGCACCGTGGAATCCCAAGGCCGCATAAGCCGACCTCAAACTCCAGCTAGGTCTAGCCAGATCCACCGAGGGGGAAGCGGGTAAGCGTAGATCCACCGTAGGAGAACCGATCTAGGCCGGATCCCCCAGATCCGAGCCGAAGAAGAGGACGTCGTGGCCAGATGAGAGGGAGAATGGGCCATGTAGTAGAGTAAAGAGAGAGGGAAGTAGAGTAGGGGAAGAAGTGGTGGCCGGGTGAGGGTAGGAAGAGAGAGGAACCGAAGGCAAGGCGGCGGTGTGGAGGTGGCGATGAGGAGGTGCGGTGGGGAGGCATGGTGAGAGGTGCGGCGCAGCAGAGAGAAGAGGCATTGCGGTGAGGCGGCGCGGTGAGAAGGCGAAGAGCCGTGGTAGAGGCGGCGGCGAAAGGCGGCGCGGCGAGTAGAGGCGGTGGTAAGAGAAAGGCAAGGCGGCATGGAGGCGCTGTGGAGCGCCGTAGAGAGAGGAGGCGGTGGAGCACCGTAGTGAGAGGAGGCGACGCGGAGCCGTGATGAGGAGGTGGGAAGGCGAGGCAGTAAGAAGAGGCAGCGAGGCGGCGAGGCTGTGAGAAGAGGAGGCGAGACGGCACGGACAGGAGGGTGTGAAGAGGCAGTAAGAGGGAGGCGTCGGTGGAAGGAGAAAAGGAGGGGAGGCAGTGAGGCGTCGGTGGGAGGAGAAAATGAGGAGGCGAGGAGCCACAGTGGGCCGAAGCCACTGAACTGTCACGCGCGAGTATAGGGCCGCAAGGCCCAGTAAAATATAAGTAGGCCGGTTTTTAGTAAATATCCCTAGTATTTCTTCATAGCCTTTTCTATAGTTAACTAGAAAATGAACCTGACTAATAACTCTGTAAATATGACTAGAGAGGCCATGCTACTAGAGATAGATTTTAGAGTGGGAGGGGAAATATTTCTCTAATTAATCATTCTCTAAAATTAGTAGTTGTAAGTATTTATTTTAAGTCTAGCGTTAATTCTGCAGAATTCGAGCCTTCGCTAGTCGAGGGAGCAAATCCGAGTTTTGATTATTCTGAATTACCCTGCGTCTCAAGCAAGCTCATTCTTCGACCATGCACGTAGTTATATTAAAAATATGTGTATTTCCAGAAATATTACGAACTCTATCTAAGTGCATAAAAGTTTTTCTTAAAGTAAGATATCAGAGCATGATGATGTTATGATGAGAAAAGAAAAGAGGAGAAAAAGAAAGAAAGAAAGTAAGAAAAGAGATGAACAGTTGTGGTACTGCTGAGAAGAGCAGCAGGCCCACAAGCAGAGAGGTATTTGGTGGGTAAAGAGGTTCAGGGAAAGGATGCAGATAGGCTAGGCGGACCTCTTTACATAGGGCTATGATGTAAGGACTTACCCCATTTTCACTCGGATAGGGAACCGTAATTATCGTGCCAACCAATTTCCCGTCTAGTACGGGCGGAAAATAGTATCCTATTACGTTAATCAGTCCACCACATTGGGTAAGTACTTAGGTGTGAGTAAAGAGATGGATGAAGCTCAGGACCAGTAACGCAAGTCTGGAAGTGAGTAAGTCCCAGACGCTATATGCGTTAGGTGGAGTGTTGGGCCGGGAGCCGGTCCAACCAAACACTATTGGAAGTCGGTGGAGCCCAAGTGAGCGACTTGGTACACCGATGGATAATAGATGGGCTGGTGGATGGATTAACGTAAGCGGAGAAAAGTTCTGTACTCTGAACTGGATTCCATACCTAAGGCAGTGTGGAAGAACCGAGTTAAGAAGGTTCAGAGCAGCTTTGGGTATAGTGGTACAAGCCTGCGCAGTGCTGATAAAATCATGAATTCATGCCAGTTCACTGGAATGTGGACTACGGTGATCACTCGGGATCGTACCTTACTGGGTGAAAAATAGAAATCATTTGAGAATTAAAAATGCAAGAATGGATATTTTTGTAAGATTAATTTCAGAATTTTGGAGCTAAAATCTTGACTAAGGACATGAGATCATATCAGTGCATTTATTGCTAATATGCTTGCTGAGTACCTTGGTACTCACCCTTGCTATTAACCTCTTTTGTTAGACCCTAATCTGCTCGAGGAAGCTTACGAGCCAGATGAAGGGAAAGCAGGTGACGCCGAGTCGACCGGAGTGGAGGAGAGAGGTTACAAGGAGCCAGACGAGGTGGACCCCGTATACTTCGGCTGGGGCGAATGGAAGGCCCAGTGGAGTGGGCAGAGGAGCCCTGGGTATTGGTCTTGCTTTTGTTATTAAGTGGTACTTTTGTAATACTAGACTGTAGGCCATGTGGCCTTTGCTGTAATAAAATCTACAGTATGTATGTTATTGTTCCGATGCGCAACTCTGGTAAAGGTTTACCATTTGCCGGAGCAGTGTTCTACTGATCAGGCAAATAGTAACCCGTTTGTCCCATGTGGTTATCCGGATGGATAATGATGCGTGGGGTGTCACATAATTCTAATCACAATATTACATATACCTATCTCATGTATGTGCGCTACCATGGCAATAGTGATGAACAAAGTAATGGAATGAACCATATGTAAATGATGCACAATTTTCCTTACAGCAAAGCGTTCCGACGAAGGTTGCAATAGAGTCAGGAAACGCAGACGAGGAAGACCCACGAACAACAAAGACAGGAAGCAGTGAGCAGTTGCACAAAGCGCTTCCCAAAAACTTTTGACTCTACTGCATGGGAAAGAGTGAATCAGGTTTTTGGTTCTGCGCGTCTTGTGTTCTTGATCTGTGCAGGACCAAAAACCAGTATTTTGGGTGATAGTAAATACTCTAGTTTGTTTTCTACTAGAACTACGAATTCTAATGCGAATTAGATTTCTCGTATTAGCATTGGTGACGTGTGTGAATCCATGTGTGGATTCAGGGGGAAAAACTGTAGTGCCACAAATTCTATGGCGACTGCTTGATTTCATTGCTGCCTTTTGTTAGGATGGCTTGTGGAAATTAGGCCAGTCAAGTCAACTCGTGGCTGGCGTTTTCATCTTCAATGACGATGTGAGAAGGCTGTCGCTTTCTCCATTTTCTTTGTAGAAGCTGGGTCACTACTCACTATGGAAGCCGTCTTTGACTGGTTCTATGTATAGTTCGACTGAAGAAGAAAACAGTTTAACTCAACAAAACTATTTTTTTTAAGAATATAAAACTGAAATAATTGAAGTAGCAGTCGAGTAGAAGATTAGATAGCTTTTCACTCCGTTGAAGCGATGCTTTTCACTCCGGTGAAGCGATGGTGGAGAGTTTCACTCCGGTGATGTCGACGGGTGATCACACGAAGACGTCTGTGTTCTTGCATATTACTTCTAGTAGGCTCCGTTCGGCCTCCAGGGTAAGGCTGCCCCTAACTGATACTTGCTTCGACGGGTCTTTATTGTTGAGCGGCATCCTCTTTACCTCACCGTCCGACATTGATTTTGGTGTCCACCTTGTTTCGGAGAGCATCATGGCGTCCTTTTGTTTGGATGGCTTTTGGAAATTAGGCCAGTCAAGTCATCTCTTGGCTGGCGTTTTCATCTTCAATGACGATGTAAGAAGGCTGTCACTTTCTCCATTTTCTTTGTAGAAACTGGGTCACTATGGGAGCCGTCTTTGACTGGTTCTATGTATAGGAGTTCAACTGGGGAAGAAAACAGTTTACAAAACTGATTTTTTAAGAATACAAAACTGAAATTGAAGTAGCAGTCGAGTAGAAGATTAGATAGCTTTTCAGAAGTAGATGATTGGTATGGCTATAAATGAAGTGTGCAAGACTGTAAGCAGAGCTATGGCCGTTCTCCAACCAAAGTACGCAGCCTCTCTCTCATAGAAGTGGTACAAAGTCATTGTAAGTTACATCTACTATTTGATGAAGCATATATTTTTTTGTTTTTTTGGGGTAGAAGAAACATATTGTTTTCTGTACAGTTAAGATGACATGTTCTTGCTGTTTTGACGACCCTAACGGTTTCCCCAAATGTCGAATGGTGGTGAGATAATGGCACACAAGAACTTAAGGTGCACAAATGTCTTGCTTATCTTTTGAGTTCGTAAATAGTGTTAATCTAGATTCTAGAGTGCCTTAACTTTTTTTCGAGAGAGAAAGCATTGGTTTCTAATCAGTCAGGAATACAATTGTATGTGTATTAGCTAGTGTCTTGAGGACGTCCATATGTCATGGTCCTTGTTTACTAAAAAAGTAAGTTATAAATAACAGGTCATTTATTGCTAGAAAAGTTTCTGTGTTGTAACACAACATGTAAAATAAGTTGGAAATATATACACAACTTTCAGAGTTCAACAAGCGTAGCACATACACTAGTTGTTTTGTAGCATCTGGTTCAGTTTTTCTTTTTGGAAAAGAAACTCCATGCACAAGTGAGGAACCAGAAAACTGGGAAAATATACTATAAGAAAAAAGAAAAAAGAAATATACAAGAAGAGGGAGAGAGTAGAAGGAAGAAGATCACAATCAAAGTTTTGTTCAGTAGTTTGAGAAGGCAAATTCATGAATAGTCAGCAGCATAAGATAGCATAACTGATTAACTCCCAAAAAATTGCAGGATTCTGAAGAAAATTCACATATCTGAATGGCAATTAGATTAGTCAAGACTACAGTTATAATATTCAACATGCAGTGGCTGAATTTTTCACTTGTGTTGAATCTTGCTGATGGAATAGAAAGAAAGTGCTGATTCCTAAGAGTACGAGGGAAAATCCTTCAGGTACTTCACTCACCAACATTGTATCCCTGCTTACACTTGTTGACTGTCTAACTTTTGTCCCTTGCATATACCTAGCCATGAAGGTTATTGCAGTCGGACGGTTTCTCTTGGTTCTCATGGCTTGCAGTGCACATGTTGTCATCTGCTCCTTTAATGGAAATGAGACTGATCATTTATCACTGCTTGAATTCAAGGGTGCAATAAGTCATGATCCACAGCAAGCCTTGATGTCCTGGAATGAGAGCACTCACTTCTGTAATTGGGGAGGTGTCTCGTGTAGGTTGAAGAACCCACGTCGTGTCACTTCCCTCGACCTCAGTGGTCGAGGCTTAGTGGGGCGCATCTCTCCTTTACTTGGAAACCTAACACTCCTAAAATTTCTACTCCTACCAGACAATTCATTCACTGGACAAATCCCTCCATCCCTTGGTCACTTGCATCATCTCCAATATCTCTACTTGATTAATAACACACTCCAAGGAGAGATACCTGACTTTGCAAATTGTTCTAGTCTCAAGAGGCTATGGCTGGAGGGCAATCAACTAGTGGGACTAATACCTACACAAGCCGATTTGCCTCCTCGACTTCATGACTTCGACATTTCAGATAATAATCTTACCGGAACCATTCCCACCTCTCTTTTTAACATTACGACATTGACTGGACTTCGTTTCGCCGCTAATCATATCAATGGAGAAATCCCGAGTGAAATTGGAAAATTGCCCATGCTGCGAGAATTTTACGCTGCTGCAAATAAGCTAACAGGAAGGTTTCAACCAACCATCCTTAATTTGTCTTCTCTTGTTCAACTAGAGCTTGCCTCCAATTATCTTAATGGAGAGTTGCCATCAAATCTTGGTAGTTCATTACCGAATCTACAAATATTCGGTTTATATAACAACCTCTTTGGCGGCCATATCCCAAATTCATTGGTAAATGCTTCTAAGCTATTCTTGGTCGACATGTCAAGAAATAATTTCACTGGTGTGGTGCCTAGTTCTATTGGCAAACTTAAGGAACTCTCATGGTTGAATCTTGAATTAAATCAACTACAAGCACGTGACAAGCAAGAATGGGAGTTCATGAATAGCCTAAGCAATTGTAGTGAGCTACGAATATTGTGGCTAGATGGGAATCACCTAGAAGGACAGATACCAAATTCATTTGCCAACCTTTCTGTGAAGCTTCAAATGTTATACCTTGGTCGCAATAGACTATCAGGGGATTTTCCTGCCGGTATAGCAAACCTTCGCAGCTTGACTGGTTTAGGATTGGAAGAAAATCAGTTTATAGGTGTGGTTCCAGAATGGCTAGGAACTCTAGAAAATTTACAAGTAATAGCCTTATCGAACAACATCTTTACGGGGTATATTCCATCCTCCCTCTCTAATTTATCTCAACTGGGACGGCTCTATCTGAGCTCTAACCAGTTCTATGGGCATATACCCCCAAGTTTAGGAAACCTTAAAGTCCTTGAGATATTGGAAATTTCCAATAACAATCTTCATGGTAGCGTACCAAAGGAGATCTTCAACATTCCTACAATGATACAAATTGACCTATCTTTCAATAGCCTAGATGGACCACTTCCAATTGAAATAGGCAATGCCAAACAATTAGTGCATCTGCTACTTTCATCAAATAACCTATCCAATGCTATTCCTGACACACTGGGTAACTGTGATAGTATGGAAGACATTAAGTTGGATCAGAATTTTCTTAGTGGAAGCATTCCAGCGTCATTAGCCAACATAAGCAGCTTGGAAGTACTCAATATGTCTCACAACCACTTATCAGGATCCATACCAAAGTCTATTGGTAGTCTGCGATATCTTGAACAACTAGATTTGTCATTCAACCATCTCGAGGGTGAAGTCCCAGAAAAAGGCATCTTCAAGAACACAACTGCTATATGGATTAATGGAAATAAGGGGCTTTGTGGTGGGGCAGCAATGCTACACCTACCGGCCTGCCCTGTTGCACCTCCAAGTTCAACTACGCACACGCGATCCATAGTACTCAAAGTAGTGATCGGATTTGCTAGCATGGTGTCACTTGCTATGGTCATATCAGTCTTGCTATTCTGGAGGAAAAAACAAAAGAGAAAATCTATATCTCTACCTTCTTTTGGTAGAAAATTTCCCAAAATTTCTTACAACAATATTAGCAGAGCAACTAATGGGTTCTCCACATCCAATTTAATCGGCAGAGGAAGATACAGTTCTGTGTACAAAGGGGAACTGTTGCAAGACGGAATTGTGGTTGCCATAAAAGTCTTTAGCTTGGAGACAAGGGGAGCACAAAAGAGCTTCATTGCAGAATGCAATGCTTTGAGAAATGTGCGTCATCGTAATCTAGTTCCTATCCTTACTGCATGCTCAAGTATTGATATTAAGGGAAATTATTTCAAAGCCTTAGTGTACGAGTTCATGCCACAAGGGGACTTGCATACGTTACTATACTCAAGTCAAGATGATGATAACACTTCAACTTCAAACCACATTACACTGGCTCAAAGGTTAAGCATCGTGGTGGATGTAGCAGATGCATTGGACTACCTCCACCATAACAACCAAGGAACTATTGTTCATTGCGATCTAAAGCCTAGCAACATTCTTTTGGATGACAATATGACAGCTCATGTTGGAGACTTTGGCCTTGCTAGGTTCAAAGTTGATTCCATAACATTATCTCTCGGTGACTCAAACTCAACTTCTTCACTTGCAATAAAGGGAACCATTGGATATGTGGCCCCAGGTAATGTCTAATTTCTTGTTGTTCTATGTCTCCATATAACTTGAGCACAAATTACTTATTTTTAATAATTGTGCTAACATGTGACTAACTTTTCTTGTACGAGGTCTACTACAGAGTACGCTGGTAGTAACCAAGTCTCAATTGCCTCAGATGTTTATAGCTTTGGAGTTGTTCTCCTCGAAATATTCATCAGAAGGATTCCAACAGATGACATATTTAAGGACGGATTGAGCATTGTAAAGTTCGCAAAGATGAACTTTCCTCACAAGATATTGCATATTGCTGATCCCCAGCTGCGACAAGAGTTGGACTTTTGCCAAGAAACCCCAACAGCCATGAAGGAAAAAGGTGTACACTGCTTGCATTCTATGTTCAACATTGGACTTTGTTGTACCAAGACGTCCCCGAGTGAACGCATCAGCATGCAGGAAGTGGCTGCAAAGCTGCACGCAATTAGGAATGCATATTTCCAGGGGAACTGAAGAATCTGTTCGGTGTTATTGTCTAAATAGTTTACGGAAGATTCATCTGTTATCACATAGCATGCATGTGTCGTTTCTGTTGTTGCGATGAGATTACCACTCTGTTGAATAAATACAATGGTTGAGTCTAGAAAATATGACCATGATTTGGAGTGATGTAGTACCAGATGATGTAGTGTTTCTCATTTTCACTGCGTGACAAATGGCTCTATAAGACTAACCGTAAGACGTAATTTATCCTTGATGCAAATATGCAAGATGTTGTGCTACATTCATATCTTACATCTTGTGTCCTTGGTTTGTTGTTCGAATTGGCTTCAAAATAGATCTACAGTAGCGTCATGAAACACTAGACGTGGATGGATGTCTGATCTCTCTCCTCTTCAAAACACTACGCGCGGCGTGCCAACGCTGCACTATGCGGTATCTACCTAGGAGAGATGTTACTTGCCATGATTAACAGCTTCAAATAGATCTACAGTAGCGTCGTGAAGGTACAAATTCATATGGGTCCAACCTATAGAGCACATTGGAGAGAGTTATCATAGCTTCGTTTTGGATTTTTGAAACTAACCTCAATTGTCTAGTTCACAACAAAAAAAACTAACCTCAATTGTCTAGTTCACAACAAAAAAAGCACTGTGATACATTGATACTTGAAGAATCTAGACCCTCCATTGTTTGTTAATAATGGGTTTTGATGATTAGTAGCAATCAAATTTTTGTGTTACCATCAATTATCAAAACGAGGGAGATTGAGCAAGAAGTAATTTGAGTTTTAGAGTCTGGTGTGTTCTTGTGACCTAGAATGAGATTTTCTTCAATTGAATGAAATCAAATCCAACAACCTTGTGTTTCTTGATTTGATTTGGTTCCTAACATCCTTACAAAGGCCCATATCAATTTTGCTAGTATTTGGACAAAGTTTGACCAAGTTTCATAAATTTGGGTTTTTGTCCTGAAGGGTTTGTGTTTGGAAACATGGGTGCAGTAGTACCAGCCACCCTTTGTGGTAGTACCGGCTGGGAGCGGTTGTGCTTGCCTCCCTTTGGCAGCACTACAGGGTGTTGCATCTTTTGGTCCCACATATCTCTAAATTTTGTGTAGGAGATGTAATCTGAGCTTGATGACTCTCATAGTTATTTGAGTAAAGATTTTGAATACTTGGGGAAAGAATTCACCCCTTGATTATTGGCATTGGTCCAATAAGTAGTATCAGAGCCCGATATGTAGTCCTATTTTAGGAGATGCATAATTATGGGATCTTTGCCACAACTTAAGACAATTATGTACATGTATCAATAAACTTCTAGGCCAATTTGCTAATGTGCTTGTGTGTATGGGGGAGGGGGAGTTGCTATTATGTTGAATGTTGATGAAACTTTCCAACATTAAATTAACCATGTATATGTACAAAATATTAGGTGTATAATAAGGCCCATGAATTATGATGGGCTTAAAATCATGTAGAACTTTTCTGCATTATTGTGAAACTTCAGTAGATGAAGTGCTTTTTAAGTTTTTTGAAGCATGAAGGAGCAAGTCCATTAATAAAATATGGTTCTTAAAAGTGGTAGAAAGAACTATTTTGACAACGCTAAAAAGAGAAATTTGTATGTGATAACATCAAAGCTTAGCTTAAAAGTAGAACATTCTAAAATATAATATAACACTACTACAAAATAAACTATACTGGATGCTTCATCACAGACGGTTCATGTAGAACCATCTATGCTTTAATTATCACAGACAATTCATAGTGAAAACCGTCTCTGAAACTATCATAGACAGTTAGATTTAAAAGCCATTTGTGATATCTCTCATTATCATAGATGATTTTTAATTAGAACCGTCTATAAAATATCACAGACATTTTTATTTATAACCATCTGTGTTTTGTCCATTATCACATATGGCTTTTAGTTAGAACCGTCTATGAAAATATCACGGACGGTTTTTATTTACAACCGTTTGTGTTTTATCCTTTGTCATATGAACTACAAAAGTTACTGAGTTGGAACATATAAGAGTGTGACTAGTCACTTTTACAAAAGACAAATTTAAGTCAAATTTATTACAAAAGTCCCCAAAAAAGAGATTCCCATATCGTGGTCTTCTGGGCTTCATATGCTTCCTCTTCTACTTTTAGAGTTGAGGATCAGCACTGCATTCTCGAATGCCGTGAAGATTGTCCTTGCCCTCTCCACTTCCTCCTCTAGCCTGGGCAAATCATTAGCATGGTTCATAATCTCAAAGGGGATGCCATGATAAGCTTCCTCAGAATCGGCCGCTTCTACTTGATCAGCAAAGTTATTCATGTGTCTCTCCACTGCCGCAAGAGCTTCTACTGCTTTATGTACATTGAAGAGAAGAACGAGGCTAAGGGCGGTTTCCCTTTCCTGAGTGGCAACGAAACACATCCATCGATGGCGAATGATGAGGTCCAACTGATGGATGGAAGCAAGTTGAGGAAGGAGAGTAGGGCGTGGGCGAAGGAGCTGCTGCAGATGTAAGTTGTTGGCCGCCTGTGTAAGGTTGTGGTCGAACAACTCTTGATGGATAGATGAGAGGAAGGAGATCAAAAGAATATTAGATGCCATTATTGAGAAATCTAGTGAAAAAGATGAGGGAGAGGACAATTTAGAAGAGATTGAGTTTGTGGTATCAAGGAATTGTACACCACGCTGCATATAAAGCTAGAATGGTGTGGAAGTTTAAGGGTTGCTTGCATCAAAATATTAACAGGCGGGAGTAGGGCGCGCATATTTAAGCGTTATCATAGACGGTTCGTATAACAAACCATCTCTGATATGGCATTATCACAGAAAGTTTGTATAACAAACCATCTGTGATAATGACACATCACTTATCCGTGGCATATCCCCTAGGATTGCGATCTCACTCGTCCATGCTCTCCGCATTGAACGGCAATCACCGATTCCTTCCATCTCTCACCCTTATTCCTCCCCTCTCCCTTTCCACTGGTAGGCACGCTTGAGTTCCACTGACGCTGCTCCTAGTTTATCCAGTCCTAATTTATTCCTTCATCCTTCCCTCAATGATGCCGACTACCACCGTGAGCTAGTGCCTCCGGTTGTGACACCACGGTTCACTACACAAGACACTCTTGTCGTAAATATTGTAAAAGTGTCTTGTCCAGTGTCACCGTCGTGACATAAAGGTGACGCTACCGCCGCCTCTCCTTCATTGCCTATGTTATCCGGCAGCCATCCGATCCCCTCCCCTCTCTTCCTTGATGATAGGCGTCAAGGACATCCAGCTCACACGCTACATTAGGGGCAAGAGGGCCTAGGCATTGTGCGCTGCATCCAGCTTTTACTGTCTGCTAGGATCCCTGCTTCTTCTATGTTCTTACCATGTTTAAGAGTTGGGTTCGTAGGATTAGGAGATGCGTTCTTATAATGTTCTTGCTATGTTAGATGGGTAACCTGTTTGTTATCTTGATATGAAAATGGTGGATTCCAATCTTAATGAAAATGGAATGTACTGTTGTGTTTGCTGCTATATTTGCTTGTTTTCAAATGGCATAGCTAACACGCTAGCCAAAAAATAGAAAAAAAAATTTAGGTATAGAATGAACTATCATAGACGGGTTTGTGGTATAAACTGTCTATGAAGGACTATTACAGACGGCTCTAACCAAGAACCGTCTGTGATATTCACATATCACAGACAGTTCTATCTACCAACTGTCTATGATGGAGAAGTATCATAGACGGTTTTATATACTAACTGTCTATGATACTCGCTCATCACAGACGGTTGGTAGTTAGAACCGTCTGTGATATATAAGTATCACAGACGGTTTTTGGTTAGAGCCGTCTATGATAGTTTTCTTTACGGATGGTTCTTGTTACAAACTGTTTGTGTTGTATTTATCACAGGTGGCTCACAAATCATCTATGATAACCTTCGATTATCACTGACCCATAAATTCAGACGATTCAGAAAACTGTCTGTGATGACAGTTCTGTACCTTCTGTAATAATCCTTTTCGTAGTAGTGTAAGACTAATCTCTCTTTTTAAACTAGCAGCATCTCATTTACTTGCATGGACTAGTTTTAATATTGGTTTTTGAGAGAAGATTTGCCATCTTGTCTGGCACGTAACCCGGTTGTCACCCTGACTGGTACATCTTGTTAGATAAATATGCATTTTAGTGACTAATTCAATCCACATAACAGTGATCAAGTTGTGCGCAAAATATACAATAGGCATAATCACAACATTACGTATACCTATCTCATGTATGTGCTCTACCATGGCAGTAGTATAGTGATGAACAAAGTAAGGGAATGAACCATATGTAAATGATGCATAGTTTTCCTTACAGCAAAATGCTCCGGCGAAGGTTGCAATAGTTAGGAAACGGAGACAAGGAAGACCCATGAACAACGAAGACAGGAAGCAGTGAGCAGTCACACAAAGCGCTTCCCAAAAACTTAACTCTATTGCATGGGAATGAGCGAATCAGGTTTTTGGTTGTAACATCCCATTTTGGACAATTGTACCTTGTGTTTAGAAAAAAATTGAAATCGAAATTGAATTCAAATTGGTTAAGCAAATTTCAGCTGAAATTCAAAATTCAAAGAAAATTTCAAACTCCCAAATTACCTTGGGCTTGGCCTAGCCCCTCTCTACCTTTTTCTTTCTTTGGCCCGGCCTAGAACATGTAGTGGCAGCCCGCGCCACCCTAGAGGTGCCCTGACCGCGTATCGCATGCGTTCGTGTCGCACCGCTTACGCCCAACATCTGTGCCACCTCGGCCTTCGCTCGACACTGCACCACTCTAGCACCCTACCCGTTTTGGGATTCTCCTCACTGCGCCATGCCTGTAACACCCCTCCTTGCTGCAGTGTCACCTCCTTTGCGCCCGAACGCCCAACTGACCTTTCCGCTTTCCCCACTACGCCACCAGGGTCGTCTTAAGACTAATCACTCTTCTTAAGGGGGGGGCAGGAAGTGCGACAGCTGGGGGCCCATGCCACGGGGGGGCCAACCGGCCCATGAGTATATATATCAGTATATGTATGTATGTATGCCACGGAGGCGGTTTTTAAGAAGCACTGAAGCATTATTATTTTATTTGAGGTAATCATAATAGTTATTTTATCGTTCTTTTAGTTTTTTTGTTGTACTATCGTTATCTTTAATGAACTAAACATATGCTGCAAGTTAACTCTTATTAGTAGTACTATATACTTTAATCGTCATATTAAAAAAATAGATTGCTGGACCCTTGCTGTCTTGCTTGCCCAAGGGCCCTTGAAATTGTTGAGACGGCCCAGTACGCCACTCTGTTGCATGAAGCTGAGCCGTCCGTCATGCCCATGGGCTCCCTCACTGCAACGTCTTGCTTCATGTTTCAAGTACCCACTTGAGAATGCTCTGCGCACTCCCTTGCATGCTTGCCCTGGTTCCCCACTAATTTGCTACAATGGCTGCCACAGGTCATCATGGCACCGATGATCATCGAGCTCTCTCCACCTCCATAAAGCGTCGCATCCTGCTCCTTGCACCACCAAACACCTCCCCTCGCCTTCAATCAACTGGAGAACCTTTCGAGCCACCTTCTTCCTCCTTCAATAGTGCTAACGTGTGACTAACTATTCGTGTATGATGTATACTACAGAGTGCGCTGGTGGTAACCAGGTCTAGACTACCTCGGATGTTTACAGCTTTGGAGTTGTTCTCCTCGAAATATTCATTCGAAGGAGGCCAACAGATGACATGTTTAAGGACGGATTGTGCATTGCAAAGTTCACAGAGATGAACTTTCCTGATGAGATATTACAGATAGCTGATCCCCAACTGTGACAAGAGTTGGTCTTATGCCAAGAAACTCCAACGGCCGTGAAGGAAAAAGGTGTACAGTGTCTGCTTTCTATGCTCAACATTGGCCTTTGCTGTACCAAGATGTCCCCGAGTGAACGCATCAACATGCAAGTGGTGGCTGCAAAGCTGCATAGAATCAGGAATGCATATCTCAGAGGAACTGAAGAAGTAGTTCTACGACTTCAGTAGTTTTAGTATTGTCTGAATAATTTATAGCAGACTTGTAATTTTATCTCAAAGCATGTGTTTGTCTTTCCTGTGTAAGTGGGATCACTGTTCTTTTGAATAGATAAGCGCAAGTGATCATAACTAGTGTACAAGCAAAAGAAATGTACGGCTTCTAGCTATTACGGCTAGCGTGACAAATGTCTCTGCAAAGACATCAATATGTTAACAGTGTAAATTAATTATGTATGGAGATTACAGCTATTACAGTTGTATAAAAGATACAATTGTATTTCAAAAGGCAATAGAGTTATATAACAACTGTAATATGTTATAATAACTAGCCGTGTGTAATACTAGAAAGAAAAAAAAAAGAAGAGGGGTGGCCGGGCCAGACACAACTTGAGCCAGCACAGCCCACGCCAACCCCACATAAGGGATGAGCAAGGGAGGCAGCTCATACTTGTCCATTCCCTTGCCCATACGCTCGCCCCAGTTGCTCCAGTGCGCTGCACCATCCACGAGGCCTCTGTGCGCCGGTCGCCGCCGTCAAAACGCGTCCCTCCAAGCTGCGCGCCGCCATTGCGCCGGCCATGCGCCTCCCCCGTCCGCACACTGCCACCACCCGAGCCAAGCTCTGCACCACCACCCCATGCCCTAGCCGCCACACCTGTCCCTCCCTACTAAAAGACACGGTTAGGAGGTGGCTTCCATGTGCAATGACTTCTACAGAGATTTTGAGCTTGTTAAGTGGCTAATCTGAGAATGTGATGTACTAAAAAAGGGTAGATAATTTTGTAAGCTTTCTATAGAGTGTTAGAACACCGAGTTTGGCAAAACAGTTTGGAAGATATGCTTCCAAGAAGGCTGTTGTGCGGTGTAGAACAGCACAACATTTGGGGCTGAAATGGGGGGTTTAGATGGCGTAATATTTAAATTGTGATAACTAGGATTACGTGAGTAAGGTTGTGTAGATTCCAGAACTCATATCTTTTGTTATGTTTGGGTTTCAGGATTAAAAGTTATAGTCATTTAATCACTGGGACAGCAGAAAAGCATTCGTGAAAAGGGGGTTGTATGTGTTGGGTTTTGCATGTAGGAGCGATGCCATTCATTTGTGTGTGTATGTATGTACTGGTTTAGTGATGTATTGAGATGTGTGATGGTTGTTCAGGTGGAGGTTTCGGATCGGTGTCATCGATGCATCGTCCACAAAGTTAACCAAGCAAGTGCATGGTAAAATAGTTAATTGGGTCAGTGGTTGTTATTAGTTGAATTCGATACACTATTTACCTTGGCAGTTGAGATGATTATACATGTTTACCTATTTATGTGGTAACTTTATAATGATTCTTGGATGATGCCATGATGATGGATAATGGTAATGGTACATGATATGGTTATTTGATATTGATATGTTGGTGAATAATGGTTAATGAAATATAACGTGTAGATATGCTTAAAAATAAATGTTGCATAACATGCATGCACATCATGAAAATAGATGGCCTGTCTGGGCATATATGGTCCACTTGGTGTGGACCTCCCACGAGAGTGGAGAGTAAGATTTACTTTGGTAGACACTCCACACAAGTGGTGATTGAGGTCCCCGTATGAATCAAGATTTACCTCTGACTGCATGACCACCTCCCTCTTGCTCTCTCATCCGACTGCCACTAGCCCCAGTGAGTCGCCCCGTCGCCGTTCCCTGGCCTCCCTCCTACTTTCCAAGTTAATACTGGAAATATGGGGGCAAAGGTTGAATTTTGATTCCTTATTTTGTACTCTCCAGCCTCTAGGTTGCCAATGATTTGATTTGAAGACTTTTAGTCCCACCCTCACCGAGGACATTTAATTGACAAAAAAGGTTTGGCTTCCTTACAAGTTTACATATATTCTCCTGCAAAATGCAAATTGTTATAGAGATAGTTGCACTCCTGCAACATACATGTTAAATTTTGCTCGAATTGTTGGGGAGCGAAGTTATAAGACAGCCATTGCACTCTGTAAAACACAATGGCCAATTTTAAGTTACTAAGAATAGATTTGATACCGATAACATCAATGTTATGTCCCCTTAAGTACAAAGGTAGATAGTTTGCGTAGGATATTATAAAGAAGGGGTGGAGCATGAGTTTAGGATTTTTTTTTGGTAGGAGTGTAAGTGATGGTGGATGCTGTGGAGGTATACTCTAGCAAATTCTCTTAACTTATCCTCTGTGTAGCTAATTAAAATTCTACATTGTCCGTTATCTTTGGTGTAGATAAAATGGAATTAACAAACGGTGGCCACTTTCTGATATCGCTTTTACTTAATGTCATTTTTTTCTTTTAGTTTGCTTGCATGGCAAATTAACCAGGAGGTCCTGGACAGTCTTACGAACAGAACTTTTTTTTCCAACTTTGCTAACATTTTGGTTGTTACTTGATGTCATGCATCGTACTACTCTATCATTTACCAACGTGTCTCCTTTGATTTATCACAATCCAAGCTATTGCTCAATTGTGCACCTGCTTCTTGCCCTGTTTAGTAGGATGGACTTCTGAGCTTGTGGTAAGCTACTGTGCTAAGATCGCACTATTTAATCGTAACAATGCACATATGCTTCATTGTTGAAACAATGTTTTCATATAAGATGTTAAACTTTGAAAACAATTTACTCACAATAAAGCACTTATATTTTTAATCTGTCCAAAGATCTTTTTTCTCTTGCTTTCTCTGTGTGGTTTGACATGGTATTTTGACTCGATGAGTCTTCAGAGAGTCAGCAAATCAAACAAGTTTACCATCTTTTCTATAAGCTCTGATCACAGTCAACGTTAGTACTTGTATGGTTTTTCGTGAATTATTTCCCTCCTTGATATCCATTCGTTTTGTGGAGTTCAGGAAGCATCGTATAGAGCGTATATCTTGAAGTAATGGTGACTTTTGAGCAAACGGCAAGGATTGTGATATTATTATTGTATAGAACAAGATCATCAATCATGCATGGATTGGATTGCCTTCCCTGTGGGTAGTAGTTATTGTGAGCTTGCGGTTGTTATGCATCTATCCACGCTGGAGCCAACGAGGCATCATATTACACTTTGAGGCTCTGCGGTGTGGATAACAGTGCAGTGGTGCAGAGTGTAGAAGTAGAACTGACACAGTGAGACTGCCTGCCTGAAACTACACACGCGAGTATGTACTCCGTAGGTAGAACTGAAAGAAAAGCGTTCCAACAGACCAGACCAGCTCAGCTCTCAGAGTTTTTGCCCACGGGAAAAATGCCGAAACCAACAGCAAGCAAACTTTACGTCAATAAATTAAACTACCTCACATCAGTTGGCCTTTGAACACCAAGCAAACTTTACGTCAATAAATTAAACTATCTCACATCAGTTGGCCTTTGAGCACCAAACAAACTTCACGTCAATAAATTAAACTATCACTAGTGAATTAAGCTGCCTGGCTTCACTTATCTATGGCGACGCTGGAGTCCACCACTACGTACAGAGGAAGCACATACCGGTGAATCAGAATTAAGCGGCGCCTTTGGGAAGATGTGTTGTAAATAATCTTGTTTTAGAGTCATGTGCAAAATTTGGGTGTAATCGAAGTCGAGTTACAGCCGAAATTCAAAGTCGTAGAAGGAAAAGAGTAGAAGTCGTATCGGAAGCGGAGTTGAAGTAGAAGTCGTATCGGAGTCGGAATCCGAGTTTAAATCGTAGTGAGAACCCGTGTTGAAGTAGGACAGCCGGGTATAAAAAGAGGCTTAGAGCCATGTATTCGATGTACCAAGCCATTGAGAAAATACCAAAAAGAGGGGAAAGACACAGAGCATTGTTTTGTGTTTGTGCGAGACGTGGTCGGAAGGACTCACGATCACCGCAAGGGTGATCGGGAGGAATTACGACCACGGCAAAGTTCTAGCAGGCGTGATCGTGAGGTGCTACGACGAAGTTTCGACAAGGGTGGTCGAAAGGCGTTCGACCACGACTACGCTGTGAAGACCAGTACGTGATCGGAAGCGACTCCGATCACGTTGGAGGAAGTGAACGTGGTCGTACGGGTGTTCGACCACGGTGAACAGTGATCGCCAGCATCACTGCGTGATCGTAAAGACTTCGATCACGGTATCTCGAGCGGCTGAAGGAAGGCAGCGGCAGAGATATCGCAGAGCGGTCGTAAGTTGCTACAGTAAATTTACGACCACGTTGAAAAAACGATCGGAAGAGTTTGAAGCGGTCGGAACTGGTCGTAAGCACCCAGAACCGATCGTACTTGATCCTCACCGGTCGTAAACGACTCTAACCGGTCGTGGAAGATCCTGGGAGGTCGTAAGACCCTCCAACAGTTGGTATTAGAGCCGTGGTTAAACATGGCTGACACGGCGAAGCAGAGCGTGTCGCTGCAGTACCCGATCCTCAGTTCGGACAACTATCCGGTCTGGGCGATGAAGATGAAGGTCAACATGATAGTGCAAGGCGTCTGGGGTGCGGTCGAACCAAAGGAGAAGGACAAGGTCCTCGATGATCGTCTCGACAAGATGGCGATGGCAGCGATCTATCAAGCTGTGCCCGACTCAATGATGCGGCAACTAGTCGGCAAGGAGACGGCAAAGGAAGTCTGGACTACTCTGCGAACCATGCATGAAGGAGTAGATCGAGTGAAGGAAGTTCGACTTCAAACCTTAAGAAGTGAGTTCGAAGCCATGAAGATGGGGAAGAGTCAGACCGTGGAAGAGTTCTCTGGTCGATTCAACGAAGTCGTGAACGAGATCAAATCTCTCGGCGACGACTTGAAAGATGAGGTGGCGGTGAAGAAGTACTTGAGAGTGCTACCAGAGAAGTTTCTTCCGGTCGCGACCACGCTTATGTACTCGCAAGACCTCTCGAAGATGAAGATTGAGGAGGTAACCGGAGCGCTCAAAGCACACGAGCAGCTCCTAAAGAGTTATCAAGAAGACAACGGTCAGCAAGTACTGCTCGTAAGAGAAGATACGAAAGACCGAGGAGACTCGTCATCGAGGGGCGGTCGTGGTCGTGGTCGTGGTCATGGCACATCGACCGGCCGCGGTGCGTCTCATGGACGAGGTCGAGGCTACGATCAGAGAGGTCGTGGACGAAGTAGTCGAGGAGGTGGTCGTGGAGGCGGCGACCATCATACCGACAAGTCTGATGTTCAGTGTTACACGTGCGAGAAGTACGGGCACTACGCTGCTGAATGTCGGAGCCACATCCAGTGCCATAACTGCAAGAAATATGGTCACTATGCTGCGAATTGTCGGGGCAAGAAGAAGGTGGAGGAAGCAAACTTGGCACAAACTACAGAGCACAAGGAGCCGACACTACTATTGTCGCTCTGCACTGTAGACGAACCGACAATGGTTCTGTTAAACGAGGAGAAAGTGTTTCCGAACCTGTTGGAGAAGGGAGAGCAGACTCAAGAGCGGACAGCAGACTGGTATCTCGACAACGGAGCCAGCAACCACATGACGGGTACGTACTCGATGTTTTACGAATTAAATACGAGTGTGCTCGGAAAGGTACAGTTCGGAGATGGCTCTACTATTCAGATAAAAGGGAGAGGCACAATCCTGATGCAATGCAAAGATGGAAATCGAAGAAAGCTCTCGGATGTATATTACATACCGAGTCTTCGGAGCAATATCATAAGTCTTGGACAATTGACCGAAGAAGGTTGTCGGATCGAGCTCAAAGGCAACCATCTGAAGGTGTTCGATCACAGTGAGCGTCTGCTGATGAAGGTACAACGGACCGTGAACCGTTTGTACAAAATCAAGATCGAAACATGCAAGCAGAAGTGTTTGAAGACCACAATTGAAGATCCCGCCTGGCTATGGCATGAGAGATTTGGTCATATAAATTTCCAAAGTCTTAGAACAATGGCAGAGAAAGAGATGGTGGTCGGATTACCGAAAATCGACCACCCAGAGCAAGTCTGCGAAGGTTGTCTGGTGGCAAAACAAACTCGTAGCAGCTTTCCACAGCAGACGAGTTTCAGAGCTTCGCAACCACTCGAGCTGGTTCACGTCGACTTGTGCGGACCGATCACACCCCGCACCGACGCTGGAAACCAGTACTTCATGTTGATCGTGGATGACTACTCTAGAGCCATGTGGGTATACATGCAGAAGAGCAAGGATGAGGCAAAGTCGAACTTTCAGAAGTTTATCGCTCTTGCCGAAAACGAAGTCGACAAGAGGGTAAAATCGGTCAGGTCTGATCGAGGAGGAGAATTTCTCGCAAAAGAGTTTGACTCATTATGTGAAGAGAAGGGCATTGCAAGATTCTTCACGGCTCCGTACTCGCCTCAACAAAATGGAGTCGTAGAAAGAAGAAACCGAACCGTGGTCGAAACCGCACGAAGTCTTCTGAAGAGTCGATACCTACCCGGAAGGTTTTGGGCAGAAGCCGTAAGACATGCGGTCTATTTGCTAAATCGTGCGACCACACGGTCGTTGGATGGAGTTACTCCATACGAGTTGTGGTCGGGGAGAAAACCGAACGTCGATCACTTGAAAGTCTTCGGCTGTTTGGCACATATGAGATCATCGACTTACCTGAGGAAGCTGGATGATCGGAGCAAAAGGATGATCTACCTCGGCTCGGAATCAGGTACCAAGGCATATAGGTGCTATGATCCAGTCGAAAACAAGCTACATGTGAGCAGAGATGTGGTCTTTCAAGAAGACAAACATTGGGAGTGGGAAGAACATCAAGACATTGAGAAAGATAAGTCGAAGTGGATAACTTTCGATGTCGAAGAGGTCGACACCGACAATACGACAATGGAGGAAGGAGCTACGATCACACCTCAAAGCTCGGACACGATTGATGCAAATGATCAGGAAGCCTCACCTGATACTGAAGATGAAGAAGACGGCAGGGTGCCGAAAATGAGGAGCATAGATGAGATCTATGCTCAAACTGAGCCGATACAATCAGATGAGTTGTTACTGTACACAACAGCCGAAGAACCTGAAAGCTATGAAGAAGCAAAGGGAGATGAATATTGGAGAGCTGCAATGCAGGAAGAACTAAAATCAATTGAAGACAACAACACTTGGGAACTCACCGATTTGCCGAAGGGTCATCGAGCGATCGGTTTAAAGTGGATCTTCAAGGTGAAGAAGAACTCCCAGGGAGAAGTCGTAAAACACAAAGCACGACTTGTGGCAAAAGGGTATGTTCAAAAACAAGCACATGGTGGATGGCAGATTCACCACATGGATGTGAAAACGGCGTTCTTGAACGGAGACATTGAGGAGGAAGTTTATGTTTCTCAACCGCCGGGTTTTCAGTCCAGAAAGCAAGCTGAGAAAGTCCTGAAGTTGAACAAAGCTCTCTATGGGCTCAAGCAAGCACCACGTGCATGGAACTTGAAACTCGACAAAAGTCTAACGGCACTCGGGTTCAGAAGAATCAACTCTGAACATGATGTGTACACAAGAGGAGATGCAAAGTCAAGACTGATCGTGGGTGTATATGTGGACGACTTGATCATCACTGGATCAAATCTAAGGGAAATTATGAGGTTTAAAGAGGAGATGAAGAAGCTGTTCAAAATGACTGATTTGGGACTTCTGTGCTACTACCTCGGCATTGAAGTCAATCAAACCGACAACGGCATAACACTTTGTCAGTCGGGATACGCTCGAAAGATCCTGGAAAAGTCTGGTATGGAAGAGTGCAATCCATGTCAAACCCCAATGGAGAATCATCTGAAATTGAGCAAGACAGGCCCAGGATCACCAATTGATGCTATGACTTATAGGAGCATTGTCGGAAGTCTACGGTATCTAGTGCACACCCGACCAGACATCTTGTTTGCGGTCGGATACGTAAGTCGTTTCATGGAGAAACCGACTCAGGAGCATATGAATGCTGTGAAGCACATCCTGAGATACATCAAAGGTACTCTGAATCTCGGGATTCAGTACAAGAGAGGAGATGGGAAGTCGTTGCAGCTGACGGGCTACAGTGATAGCGACATGGCGGGAGATGTCGACGATCGAAAGAGCACGACAGGCATAATGTTTGTGCTTGGGGAGAGTCCGATCAGCTGGCAATCTCAGAAGCAAAAGGTGGTTGCATTATCTTCTTGTGAAGCCGAGTACATCGCAGCGAGCACAGCATCATGCCAGGGAGTCTGGCTTGCTCGACTGTTGAGTGAATTGTCAGATGAAGAAAATCAGAAGGTAACGCTCAGGGTTGATAACAAATCGGCTATTTCACTGAGCAAGAATCTGGTTCTACATGATAGAAGCAAACACATAGACACAAGATATCATTATATCAGAAATTGTGTCGAAGAGGGGAAGATTGCTATCAACTACATCAGAACCGAAGAACAGAAAGCAGACATATTGACAAAGTCGTTGGGGTGAATAAAGTTTTCAGAGATGAGGAAGAAACTTGGCATGATCGAAGCCACAAAACAAGATTAGGGAGAGAATGTTGTAAATAATCTTGTTTTAGAGTCATGTGCAAAATTTAGGTGTAATCGAAGTCGAGTTACAGCCGAAATTCAAAGTCGTAGAAGGAAAAGAGTAGAAGTCGTATCGGAAGCGGAGTTGAAGTAGAAGTCGTATCGGAGTCGGAATCCGAGTTTAAATCGTAGTGAGAACCCGTGTTGAAGTAGGACAGCCGGGTATAAAAAGAGGCTTAGAGCCATGTATTCGATGTACCAAGCCATTGAGAAAATACCAAAAAGAGGGGAAAGACACAGAGCATTGTTTTGTGTTTGTGCGAGACGTGGTCGGAAGGACTCACGATCACCGCAAGGGTGATCGGGAGGAATTACGACCATGGCAAAGTTCTAGCAGGCGTGATCGTGAGGTGCTACGACGAAGTTTCGACAAGGGTGGTCGAAAGGCGTTCGACCACGACTACGCTGTGAAGACCAGTACGTGATCGGAAGCGACTCCGATCACGTTGGAGGAAGTGAACGTGGTCGTACGGGTGTTCGACCACGGTGAACAGTGATCGCCAGCATCACTGCGTGATCGTAAAGACTTCGATCACGGTATCTCGAGCGGCTGAAGGAAGGCAGCGGCAGCGATATCGCAGAGCGGTCGTAAGTTGCTACAGTAAATTTACGACCACGTTGAAAAAACGATCGGAAGAGTTTGAAGCGGTCGGAACTGGTCGTAAGCACCCAGAACCGATCGTACTTGATCCTCACCGGTCATAAACGACTCTAACCGGTCGTGGAAGATCCTGGGAGGTCGTAAGACCCTCCAACAAGATGGACATGATCCTGGTGCAGGATTGGTTTGGCGGAGACTCGATCAGTCAGGTTCCTGCTTTTACCGATGCAATCTGACCAAGCACTGAAGCAAGTGGCGTCGAGCAATCGATGCCTAATGGCGCGTCTAGAAATTACGGAATGGTGCCGCAACACTCCGCACTCTACACCAATATTTCTGACTAGTCTCTACACCTATATGTCCTCTCGGCGGCCGTCTCCCGTGCTCCTCTTGCTGGTGCCCTCGAGAAGTCGAGCTGTGAGTGTGAGAATAAATCTCATAAAATCGGTGAAAAAGTCTATTTTCGTTCAAACTTTCAGGTTTAAATAGATTTTATAACTAACACTAAAAAAGAAAGACCTAGCTAGCCTATTTATGAGGGATGGTGATGGGTAAGCATGAGGCCATAAGTTCAAACCTCAAAACCAGTACTATTTTTCTGTTTTTTCTTTTCGCCTCAAAAAATCAGATTTGAAATTAAAATTTTTGAACAAAAATTTTGAATTTCGGATTTATCAGTGGTGAGCGATTTTTTTCCCGAGAACGTTTTCCCTGCACAGGGAGCACTACCGGTGAATCAGAATTAAGTGGCGCCTTTGGGAAGATGAACATCCCGGTGCAGGATTGGTTTGGTAGAGACTCGATCAGTCAGGTTCCGTCTTTTACCGATGGAAATGGGGTCGCTCACCTTGATGCCATCGCAATCTGACCAGCACAATGCATGCACTAAAAGTGTCTGAAGAAAATGCTAGCTAGCACGATGCAATCTGACCAAGCACTGAAGTAAGTGGCGTCGAGCAAGCGATGACTAATGGCGCGCCTATAAATTACGGAATGGTGCAGCAACACTAGAAATCGCTTGTTCTGCAGAGGTTGAATTTCAAGATCATCAGAGACAGGCTAAAGACTTAAGCTTTGAAGTTGGAGACCTCAGTGTTTCTAGTGCAATCTTTAGCATGTCTCTGATGATCTTGAAATTCAGCAGAGGTTGAATTTCTAGTGCTGCCACACAACCTTGTTCTGTGATTATCAAGATCATCAGAGACAGCCTAAAGATTGCACAAGACCGTCAGAAGAGCTACACCGACAACCGCAGAAAAGACTTAAGCTTTGAAGTTGGAGATTTTGTGTACATTAAGGTTACCCTGTTCAAGATTGTCAAAAGATTTCAAGTCAAGGGGAAATTAGCTCCAAGATATGTGGGACTGCTTCAAATAACTGGAAGAGTTAGGGAGGTAACTTATAAAGTTCAGCTACTGCTCAACTTAGCAAGAATACATAACATGTTCCACGTATCACAACTTCGGAAATGTTTGCGACAACCTTCAGATGAAGTACCAATGTCAGACATCGATTTGCAAGACGATTTGACCAACCCTAAAGAACCACTGCAAACACTCGAGACGTCGGAAAGGCAGCTCAAGAACAAGAACATCAGGTTTTGCAGAGTTCAATGGAGGAATCACACGGAGGACGAGACCATGTGGGAAAGAGAGTCAAACTTGCAGCGAGATTTTCCCAACTTACTCCCTAGACCAAGTTAATCTCAGGGTCGAGATTCTTTTCAAGGGGGTAGGTTGAAATGCCCCAGAAAAAATTTCAAAAATTTCTATATTTTTTCCCGAATTTTTGAGTGAATTTTGGCTCCTTTTCTTTTTCGGAAATTTATAGACGGATTACGCTTTCCCTTTTCGGCTTTTCCGCCTTCCCTTCTCCTTGGTGCCTTCTCCCCTTTTCTGCCTCCTCCCTCTGCCTGCGCCCGTAGTCCACGAATTGCTTTACGAGCGACCTCCTGCTTGGCTCTCTCAAAGGAGAAATTGTCCCCTTCTCAAGCAGTAGTGAAGGTTTAAGAGTATATAGACACCCAATTGTCTATAAAGTTGTCATAAAACTGTAGTATCATGACAGTATTTTCTGAGACAATTCAATTTATAACATTTTCATATGGTCTTCCATATGGTTGTTCTAAATATTCATAAACATATCATTGGTCTAAGTTAAAATTATTTGACTACACGTATTCTAAAACTATACTTATTTTTTACGGAGTGAGTACTAGTTTGGTGGTCTCTAAAACTCATAAGAAAGGCCAACATGAATACATCAACATGTAACATCAGATAGGCACGGACAAAATTTGTAAGGTTTCTATCTTTGCCCTCACGAGATAGGAATTGCTTGGAGGGTGGTCATTTGGTCATCAACATCCACTTGCTGCGATGTCAGCTTCGTTGATTTAAGAGTAAATTATAGAAACCACATGTATTGTGGCTCAAATTATAGAAAACCCTAGATATTGATAGGTGACATGTTATAAAAATATAGGATATCTAGAACGAACTAGGTATTGATTTAATTAAGAATATATAGACACCCAATTTAAGATGGATTTTTTTACTGCAGCTTTTTTTTTTTTTTTTGCTTATAGCTTATAAATTCTGGCTGTTGGCGAGGAAGAGTACGGAGATAGGGACACTCGCATGCGATTTTGATCTATACAGATGAAGTTACTATGTATACTATAATTTATTATTAGACTCTGTCTTTAATTACTATAGCATAAGTTAAGAAAGCCTAATTCCACAAATAGTACCGAACCCAGCCTTAGATGGTGGGAGTGTACACCCACACCTCCCACCGAGAGGTAGGTTTAGTTTATTAGGTGACACATTATCTCGGATACTGTAAAACATTGCATAAAGCACGCGTAATTCGAGAAAACGCCGAGCTACCAGCGACGCAAGTTCGGCTCCTGGTGAGTGGTGGTGGCGTACGTTCAATGGCACACCTTATGGAGATTGGGCGGTAAAACGTGCCTCGATGCAGATCTAGAAGCACCATTTCAGCTCCCAACGGGCCACGATGGCCGTGTAGCTGAGAGAGGCCACCCAACAACGGACTAAGGGGGGTGTTTAGTTGGGAACCAAATACTGCCGTACTTACCATAAGAAGGTTTATCCAAATGAGGCAAATGTTTGGTTTGATGCCATAGTTGTGGTGTACCATATTTTCCTAGTCACCTGACTCCCTCGTCATACAATTATTTCTGTGCCAAAACTTGCCGTAGTTGTAGCCAATGATTTGTTTGTTACAAAATATGTGGCATGCCATACTTTGCCATAGTTTTTATGGCAAAGTGTGGATCCCAACCAAACATGCCCTAACGACGTAGGATCTCGCATTGTTGCAAAGCGTGTGCTAGATCGGAATGATGATGCACTGACCGGAGCTCAATGCACGTTGTTGACATCGCTATGACGGTAAACGAGTGGATTTCGAGCGAGCTTGAGATGGGGTTGAGCCTGAACTTGGGCTCGATCTCGGCTCAGCCAAATCTTAAGTAGACTCAAGCTTGACTTAAATAAACCCGATAATAGTTAATAATTCAATATGCATCAATTTTCAACAATAAGAAAGCTCAAGCTTGAGTTCGGTTTGAATAAACTCGGTAAGAGTTAACATACAGCAATATTCAACAAGAATAGAAAAATTACCACAACTCACAGCATAGTAGCATGCATATCTTAATAGGAATAAATATAAAAGAGAAAGACTTAGGGATACAAGTGGGCTTGTTGAAGCTCGTGATCTATTTGAGCTCATCTTATTGAAGCTCGGGAGTTCAAGATCGAACTCAAACTCTGTAGCACCCCACATATAGCCAAGGTGGAATACTACTATGGAACGTCATCGCCAAGAAGTAAAAGTAATAATAAAAGACAATAATAGAAATCCATACACAAATTAAAACCGTTAAAGTACTTTATTAGACAATCAACGGAAGTTGCAATAATGTTTGAAATATGGGACCGGTCCACTTCTAATCAAATGACAATTAAAATAAATGGAAAAATTTGTGGCAAGCCACAGTGCTGAAATTCAAGTGCTCCCACCCATGCATGCTGCTATCAATCCACTGGCCTTTTACCTGAGAGGGAAAGAGCAAGCGTGAGATTTGGAAATCTTAGCAAGTACCCAACAACGGTCGCAACACGAGAGTAAAATAGGTAATGCAACCATATGAAATAAAGAGTAAGCATGACTAGTAAGCAATGGACAACTGATATCGGAAATACTGTCATAAGTGAAGGACGGATATTATGAGAACCATGTATTAAAGATATCTGTTATGTGACAAGTTATAGTAAGTTATAGCACGGGTGCCGGCGACCTCATCCCACATACCCGGTTATACGAGAATAGCCAGGCACAACCTTGTCCTCGACTGTATAACCGCAGACGGGGTGTAATATCCTGTGTAACGAGAATGTACGGCCCCCCGTACGTTACCAGGTTGGGTGGAAAAGACCCCTATATGTGGGTAGCCCCGGCGTGATAACCCTTATTTTGTTATTTAGCAATTTATCCATGATATAATTAGAGAGTTGTAATTGAATTAAGATATAGTTATAAGAGTGAAGGTTTGATACGATGAGACTAGAGACAAGATTGGTGATTCATGATGTTGGAAATCAGATATGTTGATAAGGAGGTTCCTAACCAGAGTCATACAAGGGTTGTCACACAAACCATTTTATTAGGTGATAATTGGTCATTAGCCAAGTTATTGTATAATAACTAAATCAACAGCAGTTCACAAACAATAATCAACTACTATAGCTGACTGATGCAAGACATAAATAACCAGCCAATGTTAAAGATTACTAGTGATTAACCTTATATTTGAGCATGAATCAGCGCAACCCTAATTATTACCATTCAAACGTATGTTATAACCCTAACCACATAAGAATTCTACGGTTGACAGTATACTTCTTACCAGCATTATTACAATCTACCTCATCATATGAAAATCTACTAAACTACAACGATCTACGTTAAGCAACAATTCAATGTAACGATTAGTAATCATGCTAAGGCAACAGGTAAATATGAGATATAGAGTGCGAAAGAAACAGGTTACGGCCGCGAGGTACTTGCCTTGAGCACGCTCGACGGTCACACTACACGAAGGATCCGAGAAACGCAATGGCCTCGCTGCTCCTTCAACAGCGGTGTGAGAACCTACAGAATGATATGGCAAACACCGATAAGATAAGATCAATTGATAAAGGGACGATAGGAAATAATAGACTGGGATGAAAACGGCGTTTGATTGAGCAAACGACCGCTCGGCCGTGCGTCGCGCTTTCGGCCACATGAACGGCAGTCAGCCCAGGGAACGGCATTCGGCCGTGCCGCCGCCGCCGGTCACCGCCGCCAGACGCTGGCCGCCGCCGATTGCCGGCGAAGCCATGCGCGTGAGCGTGCACGTGCGCAAAAGGGTGTGCGTGCGGCTGCAAGCGCGTGGAGGTGCGGCTGTACGAGCCGACGCCGCCGCCACCTACAAAATGGCCACCGCCACCTGCCTGCCGGCCACCGCCGCCTGCCGGCCGGGCCGCCGCCGCTCTTGCCGCCCGAGTTGCCGCCATCCCCGCGCTGCCGCCGCAACCGGCAAGGCTGCGCACACAGCCGGAGCACGCACGGGCCGCCGCCGGCCGGGCTACCGCCGCCTGCCAGCCGGCCGGCCGGTGCCGCCGCCGCCGGACCGACCCCGGGCCTAGCCGCCACCCCGCGCTGCTGCTACGCCGCCATGGCCGGAGCTCCCAGGCCGAACTGTGCACGCGCAGGGGGCCGCTGCTGGCGCGCCGCCGCGTCTGCTGGCCGGCCGGCCGCCGCCGCCGGCGTCACCGGTGCCGCCGCCCCCGAAGCCGCCCTTTGCCGGCTCCATGCAGGTCCATGCAGGAGAGAGAGAGAGAGCAAGGTGGAGAGAGGTAGATGGAGAGAGAGAAGAAGAAGATGCAAACCTGAGAGAGGAGGCGGCGTAGCAGGGAGCAAAAAAGATGGGATCCTCTATTTAAGGTTAAGGCTTGATTAGGGTTTTGGATATGTAATTATTGTATTTATTTATTTATTATATATATTATTTTTTTTTGAGTGTTATAGCTCTCCCCCCTTAGAAGAGATTTGACCTCGAATCGACTACCCCAGATATAAACTTGAGAAATTGAGAGTAATAGATGAAGGGGAATAAGGAATCAGACCTGGAGAAAAGAGATCAGGGTAATTCGCGCGCATTTGGGACTCCAACTCCCAAGTAGCTTCACGCTCAGTCTGATTGGACCACAATACCTTGACATAAGTGAGAGTTCGACGCCGTAATTGACGTTCTGAGCGCTCCAAGATCCGAACCGGCCGTGCCACGACGGACAGGTCCTCCGAAACCTCCAAAGTGGGCAACTCCAGAATTTGATCAGGGTCATTCAGGTACTTCCTCAACATGGAGATATGAAAGACATTATGGACACCAGCCAGCGAAGCAGGCAACTCAAGACGATAAGCAAGCTTCCCTATTCTCTCTGTGATAGGAAATGGTCCAACATAACGAGGGTTCAACTTTCCTCTTGCCCCAAACCGGACCACTCCCTTGGTCGGAGACACCCTCAAGAGAACCTGATCGCCCACCTCAAACTCCAAGGGCCGACGGGAACGATCGGCGTAACTCTTCTGGCGACTCTGGGCGGATAGCAAATTGCTTCTGATGAGATCGATCTGCTCCTTCCAATCCCTGACCTGCTGAGGCCCCAACAACTCTTTCTCTCCAACCTCATCCCATTGAAGAGGAGAGCGACAAGGTCGGCCATAAAGTGCCTCAAAAGGAGCCATCCCGATACTAGAGTGAAAACTGTTATTATAGGAGAACTCTGCCAGAGGTAAGTGATTCTCCCAACTGCCCTTCCATACCAGTATACAAGAGCGTAACATGTCCGCCAAGGTACGAATAGTTCTTTCAGATTGACCATCCGTCTGAGGGTGGAAGGCAGTGCTGAAATTGAGTTTAGTGCCCAGATTCTGATGCAAACTCTTCCAGAAATGAGAAACAAACTTGGCGTCACGATCCGAAACAATGGTCTTGGGAACACCATGAAGGCGGACAATCTCCTTGACGAAAATGGTAGCAAGATCACTGGCAGAATAAGTAGTCCTGACTGGAAGAAAGTGAGCCGACTTGGAAAGGCGGTCAACAATGACCCAAATAGAGTCCATTCGCCGAGGCGACCTAGGGAGTCCAACCACAAAGTCCATAGCAATGTCCTCCCATTTCCATTGGGGAATTTCCAAAGGCTGTAGAAGACCAGCAGGACTGCGGTGCTCTGCTTTCACTTGCTGGCACACTGCACATTGGGACACAAACTTGGCTATATCTTTCTTCATCCCTGGCCACCAAAACTGCCGCTGGAGATCTTTAAACATTTTAGTCTCACCAGGATGAATGGAATAAGGAGTTTTATGAGCCTCACAAAGGATGTCCCTCTTCAAGGATGAATCAGAAGGCACCCAAATGCGGTTTCGAAATCGCAAAACTCCTCTATCATCCATGGTAAAGTCTGGCCCATGAGGTTTTGCTCGAATCACCTCCCCGCGAACATGTCGGATCTCCGACCCTGCGGCCTGGGCCTCAAGCACAGCATCAAACAAAGGAGATGAGCTCACTGACAAGGCTGAAAAAGCCAAGCAAAGTGTGGTCTGAAGGTCCTCCAACTCCTCCTGAACTGAAGTAGGAACAGGTACACCATCACTTCGCCTTCTGCTAAGAGCATCCGCCACCACATTTGCCTTGCCCAGATGATAATGAATGGTGAGGTCGTAATCCTTGATCAATTTCAGCCAACGACGCTGCCTCAAATTTAATTCTTTCTGGGTGAGAAAGTACTTTAAACTCTTGTGATCTGTGAAGATGTCGCATTTCTCACCATAGAGATAATGACGCCAAATCTTGAGGGCAAAAACCACTGCCCCCAGCTCCAAATCATGAGTGGGATAGTTAAGCTCATGCTTCTTAAGCTGACGAGACGCGTAAGCTATCACGTTGTCCTCCTGCATAAGGACGCAGCCCAATCCCAACCGAGAGGCATCACAATAAACAGTAAACTTCTTCCCTTCCTCGGGCAGAGCAAGAATAGGAGCGGTGATGAGACGCTCCTTCAAGGTCTGAAAACTGGTCTCACAATCCTCCGTCCAAAGGAACCGCTCCCCCTTCTGAGTCAATTTGGTCAAAGGCTTGGCAATGGAAGAAAACCCCTCAACAAAACGCCGGTAGTACCCGGCCAACCCCAGAAAACTGCGTAACTCCGCCACGTTACTGGGTCTCGGCCAGTCCACCACTACTGCAATCTTGGAAGGGTCCACAGAAAGCCCTTTTCCGCTAATGACATGCCCAAGGAAACTGATAGAGGAAAGCCAGAAAGCACACTTCTTCAGTTTAGCAAAAAGCTGATGCTTCCGAAGAAGGTCTAGAATAATCCGAAGGTGGTGCTCATGCTCCTCCGCGGTACGGGAATAGATCAATATGTCATCAATAAAGATAATAACAAACTGATCCAAATACTCATGAAATACCCGGTGCATCAGATCCATGAACACTGCTGGAGCATTGGTTAAACCAAATGGCATCACCAAAAACTTGAAGAGACCATACCGAGTGCGAAAGGCCGTCTTGGGAATATCAGAAGCCTTGATCCGCACTTGGTGGTAATCGGACTGCAGATCTATCTTGGAAAAGAACTTAGCTCTCTTCAGCTGATCGAAAAGGTCATCAATACGAGGCAAGGGATACCGGTTCTTGATGGTCACTGCATTCAGAGCGCGGTAATCAACGCACATGCGCAGACTCTTGTCCTTCTTCTCCACAAAAGTGATCGGGGAAGCCCACTCTGAGGTACTACGCCTGATGAAACCCTTACTCTGAAGATCATCCAATTGTCGCTTCAACTCCTCTAGCTCAGTGCGCGACAGACGGTAGGGAGCCTTGGCAATAGGTGTGGTGCCCGGAATAACATCAATAGCACACTCAACCACCCTGTCTGGAGGAAGGCCTGGAAGTTCGGCCGGAAAGACATCAAGAAACTCCCGAACAATGGGCATATCTTCTGGTAAAGGTCCGGATGCAGGCTTCTCAAGCATGGCAAAAAGACACCCGGACTTGGCCATTTCACGGCGACCAAAGTAAGAGGCCAAGAATAAGAGACTGAGGTAACGCTCCTTGCCCTGATAAACAATTTCGCTATCATCTTGGAAAAGAATAACCTTGCGGTCAAAACAAATAATAATAGCATGATGACGTGATAACCAATCCATGCCCACAATTAGGTCAAAGGGGTGAATTGGCGGCATGACCTTCAATTTCCAAAGCCACATTGAGACAAGCTAAGTTGCTAGAGAGAGGTCCATTAGCGGTTGACACCAACACTGGAAGCTCCAACAAACTAACTGGGATTGAATGCTGCTGAATAAAGCGAGATGCCAAGAAGGAAAAACTAGCCCCAGAATCAAATAACGCAAGAGCAGGATAAGAGTGCAATGTAACCATACCTAACAGAGTAAGGCAAGCGTGAAAACAGGCTAAAGAAATAGGTAAAAACATCCGAAGCAAATGTGAAGAAATGATAAGTTACCGTGCACAACATCAGAACGACGGTGCGACTCCTGAGTCGGTAGTGCGTAGAGACGCGCATCCGTACCGTCGGGTGCAGTAGCGATGGGAGTAGCAGTCGGGGCTAGAACAACTGGAAATGGGCAACAAATGAGGCTACACAAGAGAGGAAATATCCGATGGAAACACGAATCATTTAGAACACTTACCCGCTCTCTGATGATCAGCGGGTGGAAAAACCAGTTGGTTCACCGTGCCAGCTGGAGCCTTGCGCTTCTTGATCAAGCCAGGTGGAAGAATGGAATTAGGGTTCTGAGAGCACACAATAGACTTGTGTCCCTGAATCCCACAGATATGGCACTTGCCAGCATAGCCACAGTTGCTACCCTTGTGCTCTTCACCACAGCGGTAACACACCAGCTTCTTTCCAAAGTTTCCCCTAGCTCCTGAGTTGCTCACGCCCTTGGAGCGACGAGGAGATGGAGACCGCTGGCGCTTCCCATTTGAACGAGCCTTTTTGGAATCCCAAGAACCGGACTCGCGCCGTGGCTCAGAAGAATAGGGCCTACAAAATCAAATGACTTAGGGAATCTTGGTCGAACAAAGATTTAGATAAAAGAAGGATTGAATTGAAGGACAAATAAACCTTTTCTTGTCAGAGTTGGCAGCCTTCTGGGCCGCAGTCTGACGAAGCTGGACCTCCATCTGTCGGGCGCGGTCTACCGCATCCCGGTAGGTGCGTATGTCCATAGCAGCTAGGACATGACGAATCTCCTCTCGAAGGCCTCCAATGAACCGCCATGCCTTCTTCTGCTCATTAGCGTTCACCTCAGGAAGGAAACGGCAAATCTCCCGAAATGCCTTTTCATACTGCTCCACCAGCTGACCTTCCTTCTGCCGCAAGGAATCAAGCTCAAAGTCCTTCGCCCTAGTTAGGGCAAAAGGGTAGTACTCTGCGGCAAAAGCTGTAGTGAAATCCTCCCAGGTAGGTGGCCCTGCCTGAGGCCCGCGAGAGCGGCGTACCTCGGCCCACCACAAATCCGCCTCTCCCATCAGTTGCTGAGAGGCGAACAACACCTTGTCCTGGGTTGTGAGTTCCATGGTGTCGAATTTCTTGTTCATGTAGCGAAGCCAATCATCAGCCTCCACTGGCCCCGAACCACTGAAGGTCCGCAACCCCAAGCGCTGCCACTCCCTCATTGTCATGCGAGGAGCAGGAGGGGGTGGCACCTGAGCAGGCGCAGCAGTGACCGCCGCCGCCCGAGACGTCGTGGCCTGATTGGCAATCAACACAGGAAGAGTGGTTTGCAACAACGTGACCAGGCTCTGCACCTGAGCCGAAAGCTGCTGCACCTCGCTCTGGGAAGCTGCTTGCGTCGATGAAGAAGGAATGTTTGGGGTAGGATCCACCGGAGGAGGTAAAGTGGAAGCATCCGAAGCAGAGCGAGCTGGTGAATTGGTCTGACCCTGATTCTCCGGTTCGCCAGTGCGTCCGCGCACCCGATCCACGTACTCCTGCACGCGGCGGCTGGCACGCCTGGCCGGAGGCATACTGTTGCATGGAAGAAGGATTGAAACAAGCAGGGAATAATGATGAGTGAGAGTAACAATGGAATCCTTAATCGAGTAATATGCCAGTGACTAGACATGCATGCATGAGTAAGCTAACCCGAAGCCCTGTGCACGTGCCATTTTCATTTATTAAAATAGATTTTTTTCCAGAAACTACAGCCTGAGCTCTGATACCAACTGTATCACCCCACATATAGCCAAGGTGGAATACTACTATGGAACGTCATCGCCAAGAAGTAAAAGTAATAATAAAAGACAATAATAGAAATCCATACACAAATTAAAACCGTTAAAGTACTTTATTAGACAATCAACGGAAGTTGCAATAATGTTTGAAATATGGGACCGGTCCACTTCTAATCAAATGACAATTAAAATAAATGGCAAAATTTGTGGCAAGCCACAGTGCTGAAATTCAAGTGCTCCCACCCATGCATGCTGCTATCAATCCACTGGCCTTTTACCTGAGAGGGAAAGAGCAAGCGTGAGATTTGGAAATCTCAGCAAGTACCCAACAACGGTCGCAACACGAGAGTAAAACAGGTAATGCAACCATATGAAATAAAGAGTAAGCATGACTAGTAAGCAATGGACAACTGATATCGGAAATACTGTCATAAGTGAAGGACGGATATTATGAGAACCATGTATTAAAAATATCTGTTATGTGACAAGTTATAGTAAGTTATAGCACGGGTGCCGGCGACCTCATCCCACATACCCGGTTATACGTGAATAGCCAGGCACAACCTTGTCCTCGACTGTATAACCGCAGACGGGGTGTAATATCCTGTGTAACGAGAATGTACGGCCCCCCGTACGTTACCAGGTTGGGTGGAAAAGACCCCTATATGTGGGTAGCCCCGGCGTGATAACCCTTATTTTGTTATTTAGCAATTTATCCATGATATAATTAGAGAGTTGTAATTGAATTAAGATATAGTTATAAGAGTGAAGGTTTGATACGATGAGACTAGAGACAAGATTGGTGATTCATGATGTTGGAAATCAGATATGTTGATAAGGAGGTTCCTAACCAGAGTCATACAAGGGTTGTCACACAAACCATTTTATTAGGTGATAATTGGTCATTAGCCAAGTTATTGTATAATAACTAAATCAACAGCAGTTCACAAACAATAATCAACTACTATAGCTGACTGATGCAAGACATATAAATAACCAGCCAATGTTAAAGATTACTAGTGATTAACCTTATATTTGAGCATGAATCAGCGCAACCCTAATTATTACCATTCAAACGTATGTTATAACCCTAACCACATAAGAATTCTACGGTTGACAGTATACTTCTTACCAGCATTATTACAATCTACCTCATCATATGAAAATCTACTAAACTACAACGATCTACGTTAAGCAACAATTCAATGTAACGATTAGTAATCATGCTAAGGCAACAGGTAAATATGAGATATAGAGTGCGAAAGAAACAGGTTACGGCCGCGAGGTACTTGCCTTGAGCACGCTCGACGGTCACACTACACGAAGGATCCGAGAAACGCAATGGCCTCGCTGCTCCTTCAACAGCGGTGTGAGAACCTACAGAATGATATGGCAAACACCGATAAGATAAGATCAATTGATAAAGGGACGATAGGAAATAATAGACTGGGATGAAAACGGCGTTTGATTGAGCGAACGACCGCTCGGCCGTGCGTCGCGCTTTCGGCCACATGAACGGCAGTCAGCCCAGGGAACGGCATTCGGCCGTGCCGCCGCCGCCGGTCACCGCCGCCAGACGCTGGCCGCCGCCGATCGCCGGCGAAGCCATGCGCGTGAGCGTGCACGTGCGCAAAAGGGTGTGCGTGCGGCTGCAAGCGCGTGGAGGTGCGGCTGTACGAGCCGACGCCGCCGCCACCTACAAAATGGCCACCGCCACCTGCCTGTCGGCCACCGCCGCCTGCCTGCCGGCCACCGCCGCCTGCCGGCCGGACCGCCGCCGCTCTTGCCGCCCGAGTCGCCGCCATCCCCGCGCTGCCGCCGCAACCGGCAAGGCTGCGCACACAGCCGGAGCACGCACGGGCCGCCGCCGGCCGGGCTACCGCCGCCTGCCAGCCGGCCGGCCGGTGCCGCCGCTTGCCAGCCGGCCGGCCGGTGCCGCCGCCGCCGGACCGACCCCTGGCCTAGCCGCCACCCCGCGCTGCCGCTACGCTGCCATGGCCGGAGCTCCCAGGCCGAACTGTGCACGCGCAGGGGGCCGCTGCTGGCGCGCCGCCGCGTCTGCTGGCCGGCCGGCCGCCGCCGCCGGCGTCACCGGTGCCGGCGTCACCGGTGCCACCGCCCCCGAAGCCGCCCTTTGCCGGCTCCATGCAGGTCCATGCAGGAGAGAGAGAGAGCAAGGTGGAGAGAGGTAGATGGAGAGAGAGAAGAAGAAGATGCAAACCTGAGAGAGGAGGCGGCGTAACAGGGAGCAAAAAAGATGGGATCCTCTATTTAAGGTTAAGGCTTGATTAGGGTTTTGGATATGTAATTATTGTATTTATTTATTTATTATATATATTATTTTTTTATTTTTTTTGAGTGTTACAAACTCAACTCGCTTGGAGCTTGAGCCAAGCTCGAATCTTGCTTAGAGCAAGTCAAACTTGAATAGCTCATGAGCCATGAGCTTTTTCACAGCCCAAACCATCACTACCCCGCGCTCTAGCCTATCCACCTCTAGGATTAAAAAATACAGTGAACCGCCCATCGGGTACCATACATCCCATACATCCCACCCATCGGGTACTCCCGTGCATCCCTTCTTACAATACAGTGCAAATAGTCTTGAAAAATTAAAAAATCCCCTAAAAGTAAATCAGAAAATAAAAATAAATATAGAGCTATCGTTCACTTAATTTTATCTTTTTTTTGTTTCTCCTAATGTAAGTTACAATTTCAGTGACTTTTTTTGCAATATCCTTGATTATGTAATGACACGTATAACCAATTTTTTGGGAGATATTTTCATGATCATGTGCACCATGTTTTGAGTAGGGATACAAGGGAGTATCTGACGGCCGAGACGCAATGGATACACCCTCTCCTTTGTCCCCCTTTGCCACTACCGCTTGCTGACCAAAGCTCGGAGCAATTCGAGCTGGGGTTTACGCGATCTTTGGACAAAAAAAAGTACTCTCCTCTTTCCGCAATATAAGTCCATTCTTTTGAGAAATGTGTCCCACAATATAAGTCCATAAAAAAATTAAATTATAGTTATTGCAACATTTTCGCTTTTTACCTTTGCTTTAACAGAGAAAAAGTGGTTGAATATAGTTCCAATATACCCTTTAATTAGGGTATGTATAGTTCAGTAACATTTATTTTTCTTAAATTTTAGTGTTTACTTGGTTTGTACATATGGTATGGTGGGCGTGGACTTATGTTCCACCACTTACCAACATATACTCAATTCTTCTGCCACTTGTGCCATATATTTTTCATAGTTTATTCTGGGCTATCTAGCAAAAATTGACTTGGGAGGGATGAAGAGTCCCACATTATAATATTACGAGACATTCATATTTTGTAGTATTTACTCTAGGACATTATATTAGTTTTTCGTATTTTTGTTAGAACAAACTACTAATGCCGTCCACAGTGTAGATAATGCTATATATTTGCTACATCACCGCAACATCACACAGATGAAAATTGTGCTTTTCTCCTACAGTGTTTAGCACCTCATTCTCTCTAAAGTAGACCCATAACTAAATAGATATAGATTGATAAATTTAAAAAATTTTGACTGCATGTACCCTAAACAACATTATTTTATGATTACAGAGTATATCACTCTTCGTTTTTACTGTTCCATTTATAAACGAACAATGTTTTGCTCTAGCATGAGAATTAAGGTGTGGTCTGAAATGACCATAGTTTTAGTCGACAAGGGTAATCGGACAAAATGGTTCGCTTTCTCTTACGGGGATTGGATTATAGTGAAGCTATCTTCGACTGGTTATACGTCAGAGAGGATACAACCCACCAGCTTCGCACACTTCAATTCGACAAAACAAAACGGGATAGAATTGAAGTCCACACCAGTCCCGTTCAATTCTACAAAACAGAATTGAAGTCTACACTTCAATTCTACATCAGAATATTCTATCACGAGGAGTATAGACGGTGGCAAAATCGGCTGGGGAGGAGAAATATAGTTTTTGAAATCTTGTTTTGAGATATAACATGTGTATGCAAATTTAATGACTTTTCTTTTTTCTGCTTTCATTTATCTCCACTCCCTCTTCGAATTTATGAGGGGACACCAACACTAATTATTCTCTTATTCCCAAGACATTAACACCATGTATATATCATGATAATTTTACACTACAATCTTAGATTTATGTTCTCCTTAATCCTCTTGCTTAACCAAAATACGCTTCATAAAAAGAAAATAAGCTAAGGGAGAACCTGATACTTAGGAGTTTTCTTTTTCTTTTTACGCATGAGGGAAAAATCGAGTAGTGGGATAAATTACACACTACCCTCTCTACTACAAAAGATACTATACTGGACGGCTCTATCACAGACGGTTCATACGGAACCGTCTGTGCTTAAACTATCACAGACAGTTTATAGTAGTAATCATCTGTGATATTTTTACAAACGGTTATTCACACGAACCGTCTATGATAAATGAGACATCACAGACCGTTCGTGTTAATAACCGTCTGTGAACTTTCACAGACGGTTCTTAACACGAACCGTCTGTGACAAGTGAGACATCACAGATGATTCATGTTAAGAACTGTCTGTGAAAGTTATAGACATCACAGACGGTTCATATAAAAAACCGTCTCTGATCTAGCAGCACTATTTCAGCTCCCCACGGGCCACGATGGCCGTATAGCTGAGAGAGGCCACCCTCTGCTGCGGCATCATATCTTGCCCCCCAACAACGGACCAAGGGGGTGTTAGTTGGGAGCCAAACATTGCCGTACTTACCGTAGGAGCTCTGTCCAAATGAGGCAAATGTTTGGTTTAATGCCATAATTGTGGTGTACCACATTTTCTTAGTCACTGATCATCCTCTCGTCATACACTTATATCTTGCCAAAACTTGCCACAGTTATAGCCAATGATTTGTTTGTCACAAAATATATGGCATACCATACTTTGCCATAATTTTTGTAGCAAAGTGTGGATCCCAACCAAACATGCCTTAACGACGTAGGATCTCGCATTGCTGCAAAGCGTGTGCTATATCAGAATGACGATGCACTGACCAGAGCTCAATGCGCATTGTTGCCATCGCTAGGACGGTAAACGAGTTGAACTCGAGCGAGCTTGAGATGGGGTCTGAGCCTGAACTTGGGCTCAACCTTGGCTAAACTCAAGCTCAAGTAGACTTAAGTTTTACTCGAGTATACTCGGTAATAGTTAATACTTCAATATGCACCAAATTTCAACAAGAAAAAAATCTCAAGCTTGAGCTCGGCTTGATTAAGCTCGGTAAGAGTTAACATATAGCAATATTCAATATTCAACAAGAATAGAATAATTATCACAACTCACAACATTATAGCATGTATTTCTTAATAGGAACAAATATGAAAGAGAAGATTTACGGTCACAAGCGGGTTCGTTGAAGCTCGTGAGCTATTTGAGCTTATCTTATTGAAACTCGTGAGCTTGGGATAAAGTTCGAGCTCAGCTCATTTACAGCTCAAGCCAAGCTCAAATTGAGCTTAGAACGAATCGAGTTTGAGCTCATGAGCCATGAACTTTATCGTCTATTCGTTTGATGACTGCATTTCTGTCGCCCTTTGTAATAGTTACAGAGCCTCTATCGTCATTTGAAATGGCGACAGTAGGATATTTATGTAATTTTTTAACAATGATATTTTTACGTGATATCAATAAAAAATATATTATTTTAAAAAAACGTTGCAAGAGAGCTTGGTTGCTTAGGCTACATACTGTGTTTTGTTTACGTATGGAGTTTTAAGATTCTCAATTCGTGCTTTTGGTTTAGAGCAAGTTGTTTGTACGGAGGTCCCAGAGAAGAGCACTGATGCCATCTTCGCATCCGGCAGGGGAGGCTCCGGTCAGCCTGAAAAGCCTGAAAACAAATATTGGGACCCCGTCTCAATGGCCGCAGTATCCTGCCAGTGCGATCAACTATGTAGAACTGGAGACCTGCACCTATTGTGGTCTCAACAAGATGTTTCATATTTGGTATAGTTAGAACTTGTGTAACACAATATAATCTTGAGAGCTTTCAGTTTTGTTTGGGCCGTTCGACCTGAGGGCTAACATTGTGGTGAGTGGTGACCCTTTTCGCCAGGACCGCATGGCCGGAGTTTCGACGGGGATAAACTAAAACAAGCAGCTTGGATTAAAAAATCGTTAGTAAAAGAGGAGCTGTCACCGTGTCACGCCATCACCATCGTCAACAGTGGCACGCTCGAAAATTCTATATTGTAGTGCACGCTCTGGCATCGAAAATTGGCTGGTGCCGTCAGGTCTTAAAATTCTATATTGTCGTCCACTGGACGGTCTCGCGGACTCGTCCAAACAAACAAGCAGCACAAGATGGGAGAAAATTCCTTCTTTCAATAAAGATGACAATAAATTACACCAGCGCTTCAAACTTGTAGCCTAGTTTCACTTATGTAACTAAACTCAAAAATTAACTTTGCGTGCCTCTAAAGTTGTCATAAAATTGTAGTATCATGATAGTATTTTCTGAGACAATTCTATTTATAACATTTTCATATGGCCTTTTATATGGCCGTTCTAAATATTCATAAAGATATCATTGATCTAAGTTAAAATTATTTGACTGTATGTATTCTATAACTATACTTATTTTTTACGGAGTGAGTACTAGTTTGGTGGTCTCTAAAACTCGTAAGAAAGGCCAACATGAATGCATGCATGTAACATCAGATAGGCAGGGACAAAATTTGTAAGGTTCTATCTTTGCCTTCACGAGATGGGAATTGCTCGGAGGGTGGTCATTTGGTCAACCTCCACTTGCTGCGATGTCAGCTTCGTTTGCTTATGTTCTTGATCTTGCTTGTGGTGATTTGGTTCTTTTATGCTTTTCTTGGTCTTGCCATGATACATGATGTGTAAGAAGCACCAGTAGATCCATGGGATCAATCTCTGCCCATCTAGATCACTTTTATAGCAAAAATCAAGATCTTGCCTGATTCTTACATCTCTTGACCAAAATTTGTGATTTTATGATCGTTGCCTTTCTAGCCCCAATCTATGCTTAAATTACATTGGTAGGACATGTGAGAGATGATCTGAAAGTTCTCATGACTCAGATCTTAATGAGTAAGAAGTAATTTGAGTTTTAGGATTTGGTGTGTTCTTGTGACCTAAAATGATATTTCTTCAATTGGATGGAATCAAGTCCAAGAACCTTGCTTTTCTTGATTTGATTCCTAACATCCTAACAAATGCCCATACCAATTTTGGTAGTATTTGAACAAGGTTTGATCAAGTCTAACAAATTTGGGTTTTTATCTCAAAGGGTTTGTGCCTGGAAACAGGGGTGCGGTAGTACCAGCCACCCTTTGCGGTAGTACCAATTGGCAGCGGTCGTACCAGCCTCTCTTAGGTAATAGTACTGGTTGGGTACGATCATACTGGTCTCCCTTTGGAGGCACTACAGGGTGTTGCATCTTTTGGTTCCAGATCTCTATAAGTTTTTTTGTAGGAGGTGTAATCTGCATTTGATGACTCTTATAGTTATTTGAGTAAAATTTTTGAATACTTCCGTAATCATTCACCCCCTTGATTGTTGGTATCGGTCCAACAAGTGGTATCGGAGCCTGGTACGTAGTCCTATTTTAGGAGATGCATAATTATGGGATCTTTGCCACACCTTAAGATAATTATGTACATGTATCAAGAAACTTCTAGGCCAATTTGCTAATGTGTTTGTGCGCGAGAGAGAGTTGCTGTTATGTTGAATATTGATGAAATTTTCCAACGTTAAATTAATCATGTATATGTACAAATTAGGTGTATAACGAGGCCTATGAATTATGATGGGCTTAAAATCATGTAGAACTTTTCCGCATTATTATGAAATTTTAGTAGATGAAGAGCTTTTTTATTTTTTTTGAAGCATGAAGGAGCAAGTCCATTAATAAAATATGGTTCTTAAAAGTGGTAGAAAGAACTGTTTTGACAACACTAAAAAAGAGAAATTTATGTATGATGACACCAAAGGTTAGCTTAAAAGTAGAACATTCTAAAAATACGATATAAAACTAATCACTCTTTCTAAACTAGGAGCATCTCGTTTACTTGCATGGACTAGTTTCAAGATTGGTTTTTGAGAGCGGGTTTGCCATCTTGGCCGCCACGTAACCCGGTTGTCACCATGACTGCCACATCTTGTTAGATAATTACGCACTTTAGTGACTAATTCAATCCACATAACACTGATCAAGATGTGCGCAAAATATACACTAGGCATAATCACAACATTACGTATACCTATCTCATGCATGTGCGCTACCATGGCAGTAGTGATGAACAAAGTAATGGAATGAACCATATGTAGATGATGCATAATTTTCCTTACAGCAAAGCACTCCGGCGAAGGTTGCAATAGGGTCAGGAAACGCAGACGAGGAAGACCCACGAACAACGAAGACAGGAAGCAGTGAGCAGTCGCACTAAGCGCGCGCTTACCAAAAAACTTGACTACTGCATGGGATGGAGCAAATCAGGTTTTTGGTCCTGCGCGTCTAGTGTTCTTGATCTGTGGAGGACCAAAAACCTGGATTTTGGGACTCTACATCATGGTGTTCTTCGTCACCCTGACGGGAGCTTGACTTGCATCTGGACGAATCAGCCCGTGTCTCAGTATGGCTAAGGAGCAGCTTCTCCTTCTCTTCCTCCGGAACATTAATTCTAGACTATTCAGCTGGTGTGTGGCACATATCCTGCCTTTCTGATTTGAAACACCAAATGAATCAGCTCTTCATATATCTCTGCAATTTCTCGATGTGGCTTCCATGGACCTCAAAGACATGGATACCATGCTCAGTCTGTCCAGCTCTGCCCAGGTCTAGCATTCACTCCTCTCGCTTTCATTGCATACATGAGGCTCTCAGCTTCATCACACATCTTGTCATACTCATACAACCTCATCATCAGCAAGTAGTTGGCCAAATTTTACAATTCCGGCCTAAACAATTTCCTTGAACACACCTCTGCAAGATCACAGGATTCCAGTGTATTGAGCAACCTATGACAAGGGCGCCCCCACAAGCTTGCTCCTGAATCGACTGGTGACCTCTCAATGTGTTGATTTTGTGATTCGAATTCCGATGTCGAAACACCCTCAACATGTCCACGACCACGAGCGTCGTCCCCGTGTAGACGACGTCCAGCTCGAGCTGGTGCCTCACAAAGCAGTAGTGCATTCCATGCCATGCCAAGTGTCAATCATATCTAGATTATTCCTTTTATCCAGTATCCGTATCTAAACTATTCAATTCTTATTCGATACATTAAGACTCAAAGAGTAACAATCATATCTTTATTATCTGTTTTTTCTATCATCAGTATCCGAATAGTGGTTGAGTTTTAAAAAATAACCATAAAAATTGGAGTGTAGTACCGGATGATGTAGTCTTTCTTATTTTCACTGCGTGACAAGTCGCTCTGTAAAACTGTAACCGTATGACATAATTTTATACTTGATTCACATATGCAAGATGCTATGCTGCATTCATATCTTACATCTTGTGTGTCCTTGGTTTGTTCTGTTCGAATTCGCTTCAAAATAAGTCACATCCATATTGAAAAACCGGTTATACAAAGTCTGCCGTCCAAAAGAGATGGACCTCAAAACACCGCGAGCCCAAATAGGAGGAAAAAGGCCGAAACCAACCGCACACTCGGCCGCAGCTTAGGCCCTTGTGGCTGTAGGCTGTGCTGCAGAAGCTAAGATCTCTATGATTTTCTTTGAACAAATAAATGAGACAAATTTTTTTATCATCTTTTCAAAGCGGTTCATCAGGACAGCCTTTTTGAAGAAGCTTATTGGTATCCGGTGACAAGTGGCTATGTAAGATTGTAACTATAAGACATAAAGTATGCTTGATGCAAATATGGCTGCAATTTCTGGATGTGGCTCCATCGACCTCAAAAGACATGGATAATATGTCCAGCTCCGTCCAGGTCTAGCATTCACTCCTCTCGCTTTCATTGCATACTTGAGGCTCTTAGCTTCATCACACATCTGCTCATACGCATATAAGCTCATCATCAACAAAATAATTGGCCGAATTTTACGGTTCCAGCCTGAACAATTTCCTTGCACACACCTCTGCAAGATCGCAAGATTCCAGCATATTGAGCAGCCTGTGAGAAGGGTGCCCCCACAAGCTTGCTCCTGAATTGATTGGTGACCACTGAATGTGTTGATTTTGTGATTCGAATTCTGCTGTCGAAGCACCCATGTCCACGATTGCCATCCCCGTGTAGATGACGTCCGACTCGAGCTGATGCCTCAGAAAGAAGCAGTGCATTTCCATGCCATGCCATGGTCAAGCAGCCGATTTGGCTTCCTTGCGATACAAATTAAATTCCTTCCAACCACGTTCAACGTGATCGATATTAAGCGCCTTCCGACCACGTTCACTTATTCACAACGTGGTCGTAACTCCTACCGACCATCTTCACTTTGTACTGCTGTGGTCGTAGTACCTCCTGACCACTTTTAGTTTCTTCTACCACGGTCGAATCGCCCTTTGAACACTTTTGCTTCTGGTTTGCCGTAGTTGTAATACCTTTCGACTATGTTCAAACCTCCTTTGCCATGGTCATAACGCCTTACGACTCGAGCTGGTGCCTCAGAAAGAAGCAGTGCATTTCCATGCCATGGTCAAGCAGCTGATGTGTGGCTTCCATGCGATGCAAATTAAATTCTGATGGGCTGACCAGGGTGGCGCATCTCATCCGAGAAGGAATGGGTGGACGACAGTTGTATTTGCCGTACTGGAGTGGGCGCTTGTCCTCCTCTATCTAGGCCGCGTCGGACGGCGTAGGGAACCCGACGTGACAGTCCGCTGTGGATGCGAGCAACTCAGCAAGACGGTGGTTCGTTCCGCTCGGCCCTCCCGCCGCCGGTCGCCGGTGGGCGGAGCTCAGCCACCTCCATCTCTTCCTGCGCCATGTCCCGTACGGGCATAGTGGTGGCGCAGCAGCAGCAGAGGATGGAGGAGGTTGTGTACTGGTTCTCACGGAGGAGGAGGAGCAGAAATTTCGGTGCCTTTTCGACCTCGCCCGCCACTTCAGCCTCCGCGTCGCTAGCGTATGGCATGTTCTTTTTCGTTGTTTTCAAATCTTTCTCCAGGATTCTAGTTAGTTTTTTGGCCAGTTCTTTTTAGTTCTTTCTTGGGTTAAAGTGCTAGATAATGGATGTAAGTACAACCAGAAATTCAGTACTTAATGCAAAGTACTAAAACACATAATTGTTATTTGCTGAGATTTCAAGTCAAGAAGGAAATTGTCACCTATTGCTCTAATGATCGTGCCTCACCAAATTGGGTGATAGTCAATACTCTAGTTTGTGTTCTACTAGAACTACAAATTCTAATGCGAATTAGATTTTTCTCGTATTAGCCTCTAGGGCTTGGGAGCTTTATACACAGGTAATTGTGAAGCTGGAAAGCGCCAAAAGTGTTGAGGGTGGCCCTTCCACAATGTCAAAGTTAATAACCTACATCTTGTTCTGCTCACCTCGTCGAAGGCTACCTCAAGTGCCACCTCTCCCAGCGGCTACAGCATGCTTTGGGATACCTGTCTGGTCGGAGGCACCAACGAAAAGGAGGTCTGCAGAGCTGCCTCTGTCCACTAGGACCCACCTCACATCTCATCCAGCGATGTTAGTCGTGATGACCAATGGTCCTAGTTGGGGAAGTCCACTCCCGAGACATCCTCCATTGTGAAGGTGATGTCTGCTCGGGCCCATGCCAGGAGCACTTGTGTGGGGTATGTGGTGACGTGGTGTATTTGGCCTGCTTAGGTCCTCCGCTATCGCTTGGAGGGAATTCGAAGGATGAACCGCCCGTGATGGCGTTGATCACATGGCAGGGACCGGCGTCGGGGACCTATATCCACAACATGCTAGGCAGAGGCTAGATGAGTGGTACTTCTAGCAATTGTTGCACGTGTGCTACCACCGGCGCCCTCGTATCATGGACACACTCCCTGGCCATGCTTTCATGGAGTATCGCAATGGTGGGGCAATCGCATGTGATGCGCCCTCCCTGGCCATGCACTTCACACCATGGCCTTTGTTGACGCCCGTTGTCTCAACCTTGCCCCCTTCTGCCTCTGTGGCCCCTCCGGCCGCGTCCGTGACCTTCATGGGCAGCATTCTCCTTGGTGCCTCCTTCGATGCTGAGAACGTACCTGCCCCAGGGTCCCTTTTGTTGCTTGCGGGCTTAGCTTCGGAGGTGGGCGCTGTGGCATCGGCTTCGTGCTGCCTTGCATCTTCTTCAACTCTTGTGTACTCCTACATCTTGTTGAAGAGTTTAGTCACCATTCTTATGGGTTTTCGTGCATTGTATTCTGCCAGTGGCCCTTTTGGGAGACCATGATGGTCATCTCATTGACGTTCTTCACCTGGCAGTAGACCTTCGCAAAGCACTTGAAATACTCCTGAAGCTTCTCCCCTAGCTGCTGCCTTATTGCGAAGAGCTAATTAGCGTCGACTTGCTCGATGTAGTTGCCTTAGAAGTTATTGTGCATGAAGACTCAGACCATGCGTACACGGAGCCGAGCGCGATAGAGAAGAACCATGATAGCACGACTCCTTGGAGGGTGAGAGGCAACCCCTCGGACGGCTTGCTCTCTGTCATCCCACGGACGGTGCCAACTGTTGTGGCTACTGACCAAACAGTAAAGTAAGAGAGTAGTGGAGTGGATGTGATGGATGGATAATGCTTGCCCCTTCTCGATGTCTAGGGCACGTATATATATTTGCACAAAGTACAATTACAATCTTGCCCTTACGAACATCTGTCTCTCACAAGGGTGTACATAACAGGCCGGATGGGCTCAGGTGGGGGCCACCCCTACTACAGAGCTATTACAAACACGACCTTTAAATGCTTTTGATTTTCAAAACTACGGCACGAGCTGAAAATGTGTATTTTGCAACTGCTGCAAACCTTCTGTCCTCATCTCATGCTATCATGATAAATTAAAAGTTTTCTCCCACTATTTCTAGCCACTTACCCCACTTCAAAATTTTAGTTAAGTAAGCCCGAAGGAGCAGAACAGTCTAAATATGAACCTTGGAAAAACTTATAGACAACACTCCACTGCACCTGATGCTGCTGAGCCCAACAACGGTGTTTAGATATAGACTACTAGACTAGATCGGTAGAGAGCTTGCTTCAGGGAGTTTATGTGAGTTAGCTTTTGTATGTTTAGAGACACTAAGATGCCGATGAATTGCATAGGATACCTTCGTATGTGTCCCCATCTATAGACACTGCGTTGCTGCAAATTTTTAGTTGGACCCTGTACGCTGCCTTCTTGCCCTCAGCCGTTGTACGCTACCTTTTTGCAGCCACAGGAAAAACTTATTTTGAAAAATCTGTGTGGTTTGTGTTTCACCCTAACTTCTTGGATGTGCTATTTAAAAGTCCAGAATGGGTTTAGATTAACTTATCTCCACGATTCTTCCTATACCTCATGCTATTGCACCCTCACCCTTTTTTACTGAAAACCCTATCAAGCCTACAAATGTGAAGTGACGAATAGCCAAGATCAAGATGATCAAGAACAATTGAAGACCACTCAACGTCCCAATATTTGGAGGAAACAACATCATAAAAAAACAACGACTTGGAAGCCTCAACCCACACAAGGACCAAGACTCGAGTCCCCGCTTTGCTTTTGTTCTCTCCTCACCCCGCTATAGGCCCGCTAATCAAGTCTTCATCAAGCAATGCAATGGCTGAAAACTAGACAACCATCCCTAGTGGAAGTGAGAAAACAAGACCAATAGTTTCTACTCGCCATAGCCCTTACCATCCATACAAGCTGTCGCCTAACCCTACTCCGCCAGGATTATTGAGAAAAAGTTGTCACAATGGAAACAATAATAACACTGCATCAAGTAGGTCCCTGAAGGACGTCACCTATTTTTGTTGCGGAAATACCGGACACTACGCCAGTAAGTGCCCTCAGAAGAAGAAAAATAAGGAGTTTATTATTTGTTTTGATTGCGGCAACGAGGGACATTATGCAAGAGAATGCCCCAATAGAAACCATAAGATGTGAGAAGGCTGTCGCTTTCTCCATTTTCTTTGGCTGGCGTTTTCTTCTTCAATGACGATGTGAGAAGGCTGTCGCTTTCTCCATTTTCTTTGGCTGGCGTTTTCATCTTCAATGACGATGGAACCCGTCCTTGACTGGTTCTATGTATAGGAGTTCAACTGAACAAGAAAGTAGTTTAACTCTACAAAACTGATTTTTTTTAAGAATACAAAACTGAAATTGAAGTAGCAGTCAAGTAGAAGATTAGATAGCTTTCCAGAAGTAGATGGTTGGCATGCCTATAAATGAAGTGTGCAAGGCTGTAAGCAGCTAGTAACTTATAGCTATGACCGTTCTCCAACCAAAGTACGCAGCCTCTCTCATAGAAGTGGTACAAAGGCATTGTAAGTTACATCTACTATTTGATGAAGCATATATTTTTTTTGTTTTTTGGGTGGAAGAAACATATTGTTTTCTGTACAGTTAAAATGACATGTCCTTGCTGTTTTGATCACCCTAACTGTTTCCCCACATGGCGAATGGTGGTGAGATAATGTCGCCCAAGAACTTAAGTTGCACAAATGTCTTGCTTATCTTTGAGTGCAAATAGTGCTCATCTAGATTCTAGAGTGTTTAACTTTTTTTTTTGGAGAGAAAGCATTGGTTTCTAATCAGGAATACAATTGTATGTGTGTTATCTAGTGTCTTGAGGACGTCCATATGTCATGGTGCTTGTTACTCAATACAAATACCAATTGAGGATAGATACAAGACTGTTTACTAAAAAAGTAAGTTATAAATAACAGGTCAGTTATTGCTAGAAAAATTTCTGTGCTGTAACACAACATGTAAAATAAGTTAGAAATATGTACACAATTTTCAGAGTTCAACAAGCGCAGCACATACACTAGTTGTTTTCAGAGTTCAGTTTTTCTCTCTTTTTTTTGAAAAGAAACTCCATGCACAAGTGAGGAACCAGAAAACTAGGACAAAATATATTATGAGTAAAAAAATATGAGATATACAAGAGGAGGGAGAGAGTAGAAGGAAGATCACAATCAAAGTTTTGTTTAGTAGTTTTAGCAGGCAAATTCATGAATATTCAGCAGCATAAGATAACATAACTGATTAACTCCCACATAATTGCAGGATTCTGAAGAAAATTCACATATCTGAATGCAATTAGATTAGTCAAGACTACAGTTATAATATTCAACACGCAGTGGCCGAAATTTTCACTTCTGTTGAATCTTGCTGATGGAATCGAAAGCAAGTGCTGACTCCTAAGAGTACGAGGGAAAATCCTTCAGGTACTTCGCTCACCAACATTGCATCCCGGCTAACACTTGTTGACTATCTAACTTTTGTCCCTTGTATATCCCTAGCCATGAAGGTTATTGCAGTCGGACAGTTTCTCTTGGTGCTCATGGCTTGCAGTGCACATGTTGTCATCTGCTCCTCTAATGGAAATGAGACTGATCATTTATCACTGCTTGAATTCAAGGGTGCAATAAGTCATGATCCACAGCAAGCCTTGATGTCCTGGAATGAGAGCACTCACTTTTGTAATTGGGGAGGTGTCTCGTGTAGGTTGAAGAACCCACGTCGTGTCACTTCGCTCGACCTCAGTGGTCGAGGCTTAGTGGGGCGCATCTCTCCTTTACTTGGAAACCTAACACTCCTAAAATTTCTATTCCTACAAAACAATTCATTCACTGGACAAATCCCTCCATCCCTTGGTCACTTGCATCATCTCCAATCTCTCTACTTGATTAATAACACACTCCAAGGAGAGATACCTGACTTTGCAAATTGTTCTAGTCTCAAGAGGCTATGGCTGAATGGCAATCACCTAGTGGGACTAATACCTACACAAGCCGATTTGCCTCCTCGCCTTCATGACTTGCATATTTCATATAATAATATCACCGGAACCATTCCCGCCTCTCTTTTTAACATTACGACATTGACTCGACTTGGTATCATGTTTAATCATATCAATGGAGAAATCCCGAGTGAAATTGGAAAATCGCCCATGCTGCAAGACTTGTACGCTGCTGAAAATAAGCTAACAGGAAGGTTTCAACCAACCATCCTTAATTTGTCTTCTCTTGTTATACTACATCTTGCCCTCAATTATCTTAATGGAGAGTTGCCATCCAATCTCGGTAGTTCATTACCGAATCTACAAATTTTCGGTTTATCTAAGAACCTCTTTGGCGGGCATATCCCAAATTCATTGGTAAATGCTTCTAAGCTATCCTTGGTCGACATGTCAAGAAATAATTTCACTGGTGTGGTGCCTAGTTCTATTGGCAAACTTAAGGAACTCTCGTGGTTGAGTCTTGAACTCAATCAACTACAAGCACGTGACAAGCAAGACTGGGAGTTCATGAATAGCCTAAGCAATTGTAGTGAGCTACAAATGTTGACGCTAGATGGGAATCGCCTAGAAGGACAGGTATCAAATTCATTTGCCAACCTTTCTGTGAAGCTTCAATATTTATACCTTGGCAGCAATAGACTATCAGGGGATTTTCCTGCCGGTATAGCAAACCTTCGCAGCTTGATTGGTTTAGGATTGGAAAAAAACCAGTTTACAGGTGTGGTTCCAGAATGGCTAGGAACTCTAGGAAATTTACAATCAATAAACTTATGGAACAACATCTTTACGGGGTATATTCCATCCTCCCTCTCTAATTTATCTCAACTGGGACGGCTCTTTCTGAGCTCTAACCAGTTCTATGGGCATATACCCCCAAGTTTAGGAAACCTTAAAGTCCTTGAGAAATTGCAAATTGCCAATAACAATCTTCATGGTAGCGTACCAAAGGAGATCTTCAACATTCCTACAATGATACTAATTGACCTATCTTTCAATAGCCTAGATGGACCACTTCCTATTGAAATAGGCAATGCCAAACAATTACAGCAACTGCTGCTTTCATCAAATAACCTATCCAGTGCTATTCCTGACACACTAGGTAACTGTGATAGTATGGAATACATTGAGTTGGATCAGAATTTTCTTACTGGAAGCATTCCAGCGTCATTAGGCAACATAAGAAGCTTGGAAGTACTCAATATGTCTCACAACCACTTATCAGGATCCATACCAAAGTCTATTGGTAGTCTGCAATATCTTGAACAACTAGATTTGTCATTCAACCATCTTGAGGGTGAAGTCCCAGAAAAAGGCATCTTCAAGAACACAACTGCTATATGGATTAATGGAAATAAGGGGCTTTGTGGTGGGGCAGCAATGCTACACCTACCGGCCTGCCCTGTTACACCTCCAAGTTCAACTACGCACACGCGATCCATAGTACTCAAAGTAGTGATCGGCTTTGCTAGCATGGTGTCAATTGCTATGGTCGTATCAGTCTTGCTATTCTGGAGGAAAAAACAAAAGAGAAAATCTATATCTCTACCTTCTTTTGGTAGAAAATTTCCCAAAGTTTCTTACAACAATATTAGCAGAGCGACTAATGGGTTCTCCACATCCAATTTAATCGGCAGAGGAAGATACAGTTCTGTGTACAAAGGGGAACTGTTGCAAGACGGAATTGTGGTTGCCATAAAAGTCTTTAGCTTGGAGACAAGGGGAGCACAAAAGAGCTTCATTGCAGAATGCAATGCTTTGAGAAATGTGCGTCATCGTAATCTAGTTCCTATCCTTACTGCATGCTCAAGTATTGATATTAAGGGAAATGATTTCAAAGCCTTAGTGTACGAGTTCATGCCACAAGGGGACTTGCATACGTTACTATACTCAAGTCGAGATGATGATAACACTTCAACTTCAAACCACATTACACTGGCTCAAAGGTTAAGCATCGTGGTGGATGTAGCAGATGCATTGGAGTACCTCCACCATAACAACCAAGGAACTATTGTTCATTGCGATCTAAAGCCTAGCAACATTCTTTTGGATGCCAATATGACAGCACATGTTGGAGACTTTGGCCTTGCTAGGTTCAAAGTTGATTCCACAACATCATCTCTCGGTGACTCAAACCCAACTTCTTCACTTGCAATAAAGGGAACCATTGGATATGTGGCCCCAGGTAATGTCTAATTTCTTGTTGTTCTATGTCTCCATATAACTTGAGCACAAATTACTTATTTTTAATAATTGTGCTAACATGTGACTAACTTTTCTTGTACGGGGTCTACTACAGAGTACGCTGGTGGTAACCAAGTCTCAATTGCCTCAGATGTTTATAGCTTTGGAGTTGTTCTCCTCGAAATATTCATCAGAAGGAGGCCAACAGATGACATATTTAAGGACGGTTTGAGCATTGTAAAGTTTGCAGAGATGAACTTTCCTGACAAGATATTGCATATTGCTGATCCCCAACTGCAACAAGAGTTGGACTTTTGCCAAAAAACCCCAACGGCCGTGAAGGAAAACGGTGTACACTGCTTGCATTCTATGTTCAACGTTGGACTTTGTTGTACCAAGTTGTCCCCGAGTGAACGCATCAGCATGCAGGAGGTGGTTGCAAAGCTGCACAAAATCAGGGATGCATATTTCTGGGGGAACTGAAGAATCTGTTCGGTGTTGTTGTCTAACTAGTTTACGGAAGATTCATCCATTATCACATACCATGCATGTGTCGTTTCTGTTGCGATGAGATTACCACTCCATTGAATAATTACAGTGTGGTTGAGTTTAGAAAAAAAATGACCATGAATTGGAGTGATGTAGTACCAGATGATGTAGTGTTTCTCATTTTCACTGTGTGAAATATGGCTCTGTAAGACTAACCGTAAGACATAATTTATCCTTGATGCAAATATACAAGATGCTGTGCTACATTCATATCTTACATCTTGTGTCCTTGGTTTGTTGTCTGAATTGGCTTCAAAATAGATCTACAGTAGCGTCATGAAACACTACATGCGGACGGATGTCTAATCTCTCTCCTCTTCAAAATACTACGAGCAGCGCACCAACGCTACACTATGCGGTATCTACCTAGGAGAGATGTTACTTAGCATGAATAATAGCTTCAAATACATCTACAGTAGCGTCATGAAGATACAAATTCATATGGGTCCAACCTATAGAGCACATTGGAGAGAGTTATCATAGCTTCGTTTTGGATTTTTGAAACTAACCTCAGTTGTCTAGTTCACAACAAAAAAACTAACCTCAGTTGTCTAGTTCACAACAAAAAAGCACTGTGATACATTGATACTTGAAGAATCTAGACCCTCCATTGTGTGTTAATAGCGAGTTTTGATGATTAGTAACAATCGAATTTTTGTGTTACCATCAATTATCAAAAAGGGGGAGGTTGAGCAAGAAGTAATTTGAGTTTTAGAGTCTGGTGTGTTCTTGTGACCTAGAATGAGATTTCTTCAGTTGAATGGAATCAAATCCAAGAACCTTGTGTTTCTTGATTTGATTTGGTTCCTAACATCCTTACAAAGGCCCATATCAATTTTGCTAGTATTTGGACAAAGTTTGACCAAGTTTCATAAATTTGGTTTTTTGTCCTGAAGGATTTGTGTCTGGAAACATGGGTGCAGTAGTACCAGTCACCCTTTGCGGTAGTACCGGTTGGGAGTGGTTGTGCCGGCCTCCCTTTGGTGGCACTATGGGGTGTTGCATCTTTTGGTCTCAGATCATTGTAAGTTTTGTGTAGGAGGTGTAATCTAAGCTTGATGACTCTCATAGTTATTTAAGTAAAGATTTTGAATACTTGATGAAAGAATTCACCCCTTGATTATTGGCATTGGTCCAATAAGTAGTATCAGAACCCGGTATGTGGTCCTATTTTAGGAGATGCATAATTAGGGGATCTTTGCCACAACTTAAGACAATTATGTACATGTATCAATAAACTTCTAGGCCAATTTGTTAATGTGTTTGTGGGCGCGGGGGCGGGGGAGTTGCTGTTATGTTGATTAATGAGTAAAGTCCATTACCGGTCCTTAAACTTTTTATGCTGTGTCATCCCGGTCCATAAACTTTTAAAGTATGTCATCCCGGTCCTTAAACTTTTAAAGTGTGGCAATTTCTTTTGAAAGTTTATGGACCGGGATGACACAGCATAAAAAGTTCACTGCTACAACTACATAGGATATTGCCACACTTTGAAAGTTTAAGGACCAGGATGACATACTTTAAAAGTTTATGGACCAGGATGACACAGCATAAAAAGTTTAAGGACCGGTAATGGACTTTACTCTTGATTAATGTTGATGAAACTTTCCAATGTTAAATTAACCATGTATATGTACAAAATATTAGGTGCATTATTGTGAAACTTCAGTAGATGAAGTGCTTTTTAATTTTTTTTAAGCATGAAGGAGCAAGTCCATTAATAAAATATGGTTCTTAAAAGTGGTAGAAAGAACTGTTTTGACAACGCTAAAAAGAGAAATTTGTATATGATGACATCAAAGGTTAGCTTAAAAGTAGAACATTCTAAAAAATATAATATAACACTACTACAAAATAAGCTATACTGGACGTATGTAGAACCGTCTGTGCTTTATTTATCACAGAAGGTTCATGGTGAAAACCGTCTCTAAAACTATCACAGACAGATAGGTTATGAGGATATCTGCATCCGACCAAATTGAGTAGATATTCGATACGAATTCGTATTCGTTACAATATTTGATTCGCATTTGTACTCGAGAATATTTGAATCCATATTCATATTCATTCATAAAATACAAATACGAGTATGGTAAAAACACTATTTAATTCGTATTCAATGTGTTTCCACTCCTACATACAAGCTCATCATCAGCAAGCAGTTGGCCGAATTTTACGGCTCTAGTCTGAACAATTTCCTTGCACACACCTCTGCAAGATCACAAGATTCCCGTGTATTGAGCAACCTGTGAGAAGGGCGCCCCCACAAGCTTGCTCCTGAATCGATTGATGACCTCTCAATGTGTTGATTTTGTGATTTGAATTCTGGTATTGAAACACCCTCTACATGTCCACGAGCGCCGGCTCGAGCTGGTGCCTCAGAAAGAAGCAGTGCATTTCCAATATTTTCCATGCCATGCCATGGTCAAGCAGCCGATGTGGGCTTCCTTGCGATAACAAATTAGATTCTGATGGGCCGACCAGGGTGGCGCATCTCTTCCGAGATTGGATCGCTAATTTTATGACTCTATGTAACTTGAGCACAGATTACTTATTTTCAATAATTATGCTAACATGTGACTAACTATTCTTGCATGATGTATAATACAGAGTGCGCTGGTGGTAACTAGGTCCCAACTGCCTCGGATGTTTACAGCTTTGTTCTCCTCGAAATATTCATTCGAAGGGGGTCAACAAATGACATATTTAAGGACAGATTGAGCATTGCAAAGTTCACAGATGAACTTTCCTAACGAGATATTACAAATTGCTAATCCCCAACTGCGACAAGAGTTGGTCTTATGCCAAGAAACTCCAACGCCTGTGAAGAAAAAAGGTGTACAATGTCTGCTTTTTATGCTCAACGTTGGCCTTTGCTGTACCAAGACCCCCCCAAAAAAACGCATCATCATGCAAGAGGTGGCTGCAAAGCTACATGGAATCAGGGATGTGTATCTCTGAGGTTCGTTCATATAGGTTTTTGGCTTTAGCTTTGGTTTATGAATAGTAACAGCTTGTAGAGAGAGTGATACTTGTGTGTGATTTTGGCCGATATAAATGAAGTCACTGTAGTGTGTACTACAATTGACTAGTAGACCCCGCCTTAAAAAGACACTTCGTTTGAAAGGTAGGTACTGTAGAAAAATCATTTATGATAGAAAAATAGCTTTTAGAAGCCAATATAAATAAGGCCTGAGAAGTAGTTCAACGATTTCAGTAGTTTTAGTATTGTCTGAATAATTTATATCAGACTTGTAATTTTATCACAAAGCATGTGTTTGTCTTTCCTGTTAAAGTGGGATCATTGTTCTTTTGAATAAATAAGTGACCATAACTAGTGTACTAGTAAAAGAAATGTACGGTTTCTAGCTATTAAGGTTAGCGTGACAAATGTTTCTGCAAAGACATCAGTATGTTGGATGGTCCTTGTTATGTTGCGTTCAAATTGGCTTCAAAATAAGTTGCATTCATTTTGTTGTATCATGACCTTCTCTTATGATTTTATAGCTAAAATCTAAAACTATTGATAGGGGATTGTTAGTTGTGCAGATGATAAAAACAAAGAACCCGTTGAGCGTTTATAGATTGGCAACAGGCGGTTAATATGTTCAAACACAGCCTGAACATGTCAGGTCGTTGATTCCCAACTGCAACGGAGTTGGATTTTTCTTCGAGGAACTCCAGTGTCCATCAAGACCCCCGACTATCTACTTCCCGTTCTGAAGATTGGACTTTTCCTGCACCATGCAAGAAACGAAAAACACAGCACTAACAACTGCAAAATGAACTTATGCATGTTGGTGCAAGGACGAGCTCATCGAGCAGCTGACCGTAATGCTCACGAGTCCATGATGTGAATCGAAGTTACCAGCTGTTATAATGGATGGCGCAAAGGATCGATTCCATCTATATATCTACATACAATCGGTGATATTTAAGTTACCTCCCTCACTATAGTCTATAGAGATATAGAATATCCCACAATATACTTCTTAAATTAGAAAAACAAATCCTAGAAATTCCCACGCTAATATGGAGCAAAAAAAAAAAAGGGAAAAACTAGACTACTTATTTAGGTGAGGCTAGATTATAATGGTACAGATTGAGAATTTTTTGTACGGATAATCCATTTTTTATTCGAAATTATAGAAATATACCCGCGGGAATTTTTTTTACAAAAATAGGCTCAAGTCGCCCAATGGGAGGGCGACTGGAGCTTATCGCCCAACTAGAAGCCGACTCTGTCCCTGTCGCTCTACCATTGGGCGACTGCATCCAGTCGCCCTCCCATTGTGCGACTTTCATGCAGTCGCCCAATGGTTGGGCGACTGCACTCAGGCCCCCGTGAATGTTTTAAATTTTGTCAATTTTGTAGTTTTAAACTGGTAAAAAGTCTGTTGGAGTTGTAATAAAAATTGATGTTCATTGTATGTTGTAGGTGTGTAAAAAATTTTAGGAATTGTTTTAGGAACAATTGACCGTAGAACGATTGGTACATACGATGGTAAGTGATATTTTGATGTTCCTGAGAACTCGTGTCTCTAGGCTAGGATTGGGTTGAGGAGGATCGACGGGCCCAGCGGTCAGATTATCACAGACGGTTCTATAAACCGTCTGTAATACTCTCTATCACAAGTTTTATATACCGATGCAATATAAACAACTAGTCTCAAAAGATAAAATAGCAAAGTTTTATATGGCATATATATACTCATTTGAAAGGTTTCGATGAGATCTACAACTTTTCAGTTGAAACAAAATCCAAATTCCAAAGGAAAAACCAAGAGAAAAGGCAAAAACAGAAACCAAAAACTTGTGACGCAGGTTTAGGTCCAAAGATAGCCAATTTTCGGGGTCTTGGAGGGCAACTAGCATAAGCGGGTCATTTTCTTTGGATCGGGCTCGTCGTTAGCTTTCTAACGAGTACAAGAACGTCGAAAACGGACACGGTATGCAAAAGTTATGTCCGTTTTACTGAAGGTGTGTCGGAAACGGACTCAAATTCGTTCCGGCCTCGATTGAAACTGCTATAACTTTTGACCCCGTAGCCGAAATTGCTCAAATTTTTTTCTGAAGGCTTTTGAATGTATGAAGAATAGTTCCACCAATGTTCACTATTTTTGGCGAATATTTGATCCCTGTCGCTCTACCATTGGGCAACTGCATGAAAGTCGCCCAATGGGAGGGCGACTGGATGCAGTCGCCCGATGGTAGAGCGACAGGGACAGAGTCGGCTTCTGGTTGGGCGATAGGCTCCAGTCGCCCTCTCATTGGGCGACTTGAGCCTATTTTTGTAAAAAAAATTTCCCGCGGGTATATTTCTGTAATTTTAAATAAAAAATGGATTATCCGTACAAAAAAATCTACAGATTGATATATAAATAAGAAATTCTCTCGTTAATATATAGAAAAAGAGAAGGTATGAACTATTTATTTTGGTCAGGTTAGATTATAACGGTGTAAATTAATCATGTATTGATATTACAGCTATTACAACCGTGTAAAAGATACAACTATATTTTGAAAGGCAATATAGTTATATAACAACTATAATATGTTACAATAATTAGCTGTGTGTAATACTTGGAAGAAAAAAAAAGAAGAGGGGTGGCTGGGTAGGCTCAAGCTTGAGCCAGCTTGGCCCACGCCAACCCCACATAGGGATGAGCAGGGGCGAGGCAGCTTAGACTTATCCATTCCCTTGCCCATGAGCTCGCCCCAGCTGCTCCCATGCGCTGCACCGTCCACCGTCTCCTTCTGTGCACTGGTTGCAGCCGCCATCGTGCTGGTCGTGCGCCTCCCCCATCCGCACACTGCCGCAGCCCGATCCAAGCTCTGCACCGCTGCGCCCGCCCCTCCCTACTAAAAGATACAGTTAGGTGGTGGCTTCTATGTGCAGTGACTTCTACAGAGATTTTAGGCATGTTAAATGGCTAATCTGAGAATGTGATATACTAGAAAAGGGTAGATAATTTTGTAAGCTTTTTATAGAGCGCTAGAATGTCAAGTTTAGTAAAATGGTTTGGAAGGTATGCTTCCGAGAAGTCTGTTGTGCAGTACAGAACAATACAGCCATTGGGGCTTAAATTAGGGATTTAGATGGCGTAATATTTAAATTGTGATAACTAGAATTTCACTAGTTTAGAAAAAAAGATAATGCAGGTAGAGAGCAGAGAGGATGGAGCAGGCAGGTGGGTGGGCGGCCCAGTGGCAGCACACAATGCCAAGGCCCGAGCACAGAAGGATAACCCACATCGTGTGCCAATGGTGTATTCATGCAATGTTTGTGTTCCAAGCTGCGTATGAACTTATGCCTGTTGCTGCAAGGACGAGCTATATGGGCAACCAGCCAACCGCCCCACTCCCAAACGAAGAGTAATCCATCTCACGCGGCCGCTCCCACATCACTCGATGGAACGGACGAGGCACACTGTGCACGTTAAGACTAACACACACATGTGTGCTCGTTAGATTTTCCAATTGTTCAGAGGGCATGCTTCGGAACACCTATCACTATTACTTAAAAATACGAGTGGATAATGATCTGTTCTCCCACAGAAAAGTACTTCTTAAAGCCAATGGTGGGCCCATAGTGCCCCTCATGCACATGAGTGGCACCAGTCGCATTCGACATCGATTTATTTCAAATGTCAAATCCCCCCACCTTCCCATCTCTCTCCCAATTCCCCTCACGCCCATCGGTGGAATGCAGAATATACTCTTGTCGTAAGTGTCTAAGAGTGTCTTCTTCATTCTCACCGTCGTGCCACAAAGGTCGCGTTTCCGTCGCCTCTCCATTGCTCGTGATATCTGGCCGCCATCTGATGCATCCAGCTTCCTACTGTCTGCTAGGATCTTTGCTTCTTATATATTCTTGCCGTGTTAAAGAGTTGGGTTCGTTATCTTGTTATGCTATAATGGTGGATTCTAATCTTAATGGAAATGGAATGTGCTGTTATGTTAATTTGCTACTGTATTTGCTTGTTTTCAAAGGGCATAGGTAACATTATTTCTTGAGGCTAGCCAAAAAACAGAAAAAAATTTATGTATGGAGTGAACTATCACAGACGGTTTTGTGGTATAAACCACCTATGAAGGACTATCATAGACGGTTCTATATACCAACCGTCTGTGATACTCGCTAATCACAGACGGTTGGTAACTAGAACCGTCTGTGATGTGTGAGTATCACAGATAGTTTTTCGTTCGAGCTGTCTATAATAGTTTTCTTCACAGACGATTTTAGTTACAAATCATCTGTGTTGTCTTTATCACAGACGGCTCACAAACCGACTGTGATAACCTTCGATTATCACTGACATATAAATAAGGTTGTTCAGAAAACCATCTATGATGACAGTTCTAAACCATCTGTGATGACCCTTTTTTGTAGTAGTGATGTGGCTAGGTTTAGAATATTTATGATGATAAATAATTGACAATATTGTTTATTGATGTTATTTGAGGCGTGTGGCATGCATGGACTAATATCGGTCAAGTTAGGAAGAACTTGTACTGAAAAAAATGTTGGTTTGGTCTTTGCATATGCAGAGTAACTCAAAGGCGATCGTGGTCTACGGTGAGGACTAGGAGATGGCTTGGTGCGGAGTTGTGGTCCAGAGGATCGAGGATGTTAGAGCAGATAGTCGTGTTTGAGTTGGAGCGTATAGAAATCAAGAATAGGTGATATGCATGTTAGAGCTATAGAGGTGCGGTTCGAAGGCTACGACATGTGATGAAAGTGAAAAACCCGTATTACGAAGGGTTTCAGATCTCTTGATAAGTAATGGGCCGAAAGTCTGGATGAGATAAAAAAGGCCCTGTTGGAAGACATTGTATCGGGTTGACCAAAAGAAAAAGAGGGGCTGCATGCATGGCGTGAGCTTTGGGGCCGAGACATCCTTTTGGAGAATCAGAAATTGCGGCTTGTGAGAGGCGTCAGGTGAGACCGTGACAGGCTAATTGGTTTTTGTTTATTCGGTCAGTCGGTGCTGCGGTTGGATACTTTTTGCGTGAGCTCTGGCCGGGATGAGAGCTTTGAATGTGTGATTAGATGGGAGGTGATTAGGTGTGCTGGCCAGAAGTGGGGTGGCAGTCGGTTTCCACTGGAGAAACTAATTAGGCATTGCGGCCAGACCGACGTGATTCAGAGAAATAGCTGTTGTTATCATCAACGATCCTATATTCAGTTAATTACTTGAGAAGCTAGAGTATTGTCTGAATAAGTCACTTCAGACTTGTCATTTTGTCACAAATCATGTGTGTGTCTTTCATGTTACTGTGTAATCACTATTCTTTCGAAATAAATTGTAACTGTGTACGAGTCCCAGACGTGGGGGGCATGTCCTGTTTACATTGAGTTATCTTTCTACGTACCCCGCACGATGCATTGGCATTGAGCTGTTTTACGTGATACTACGCGCCGGCCGGGCCGGCCTGAAGAGACATATTCAGACAATACACTAGCTTCTTATGTGTCGTGCCGGGTCGGCCCGTCAACGCGGCATGAGAGAGACTGTGTCGTGGCGTGCCGTTTCTTATGTTGGACGCGTGGGCCGGCCGTGAAGGACCGACTACAGCGTAAGAACGCCGATGCGATCGCGTCTGTAGGTAGAACTGACACAGTGAGACTGCCTGCCCGAAAGTCTGAAACTGCACACGCGAGTATGTACTCTGTAGGTAGAACTCTTCCAGTGGCGGTTACTGTAATAAGTCAGGACTACAACAGATAGTAATCCTGCATTGGAAATTTTCGGCCCTGTTCAACATTTCTGAAAGAACGGAAGCCAAGTTCTGATCAAGGAGTGGAAAATATGAAGTAGAAAGAAAAAAAAAACGCCCAGGTACTTCACAATTCACGTGGCACAAATGAATATATTTACTAATATTTAATGACTATATATAATTTTCCTTGTTTTCAACTATGCATGCATGCATGCAATGATGATCTAAGTTTAAGCCATATAGCTAGCCAACCATGAAATTTACTACAATCGTGCGGTTTGTTTTGGTGTGCTCATGGCTTGCAGTGCACATGCATGTCGTCATCTGAAGCTCGTTATATGGAAACGAGACAGATCGGTTCTCACTACTTGAACTAAGCCTTGCTGTTTTGGAACGATAGCACACACTTCTGCCATTGGGAAGGTGTCTTGTGCAGTTGAAGACGCACGTAGTGTCACTTGTCTTAATCTTACACATCGAGGTATAGTCGAGCAAATCTCTCACTTGCTTGGAAATCTAACATTTCTAAAGTTTCTATTCCTACCCACTAATTCGTTCACAGGAGATATCCCTATATCCCTTGGTCACCTGCATCACCTCCAAACCATTTACTTCTGCCATTGTAATAACACATTACAAGTGTTGTAAAAATAGAAAGACAGGAGACACAAATTTTTACGTAAAAAACCTTGCAGAAAAAACCACGAACGAACAAGAGTGGAATTCACTATATGAAAACAAAATATAATCATAAGATAACATGCCATCTAAAATATGCGACTACAGGGGTTCATTAATGTGGCGAGGTGAAGGGTCCACAGCGGAAAAGAAAATCGAATCAGAGTCGATGGTGGCGGGTTGGCACCACGTCTGGTGTAGCCCACGCCTGACCCTAGCACTGATCATGCTATGTCTAGTATCAGACGATGCAGTATCTGACACGAACACGGAATGAATTCAGATCAGACTTCAACAATCTCCACCTTAAGCCAAATTCCCTTCAATAGCTGAAAAACATAATAAACTCCTCTAATTAAATCAACATAAACACGGTATGCACCGAAAGTCTATAGGAATAGTGAGTGATACTAACTAAATCTAAGCAAAGCTCACAGTTAATAGCAAGAACTAGCTTTGTCAATATATCAGCTGGATTATCATGAGTACTTCACTTATTGACTTTAATATCACCTTGAACAATAACACCTTAAATGTAGTAATATCTGATATCAATGTACTTTATTTTCTCATAGAACATTTGATCATCTGTAAGGCAAATAGCACTCTGACTATCACAAAATATTGTAATGCAAGACATACTTCCACAAAGCTCAAGAAACGAACCTCTCGGCCAAATGACTTCTTGGCAAGTCTCGAAAATAGCCATATACTCAGCTTCTGTAGTGGATAAGCCAACGGTACCTTGAAAACTTGTCTTCCAACTAACGGCTCATCCTTCCACAGTGAACAAATAACTAGTAAGACATTTTCTCTTATCCAAATCTTCAGCAAAATCAGAATTCACATAACCTACGAGTCCATCTCTAGTCTTCCCAAATTGTAAACAAGCATCAAAAGTGCTCCACAAATATCTAAAAATCCATTGAACTGCTTTCCAATACTCTTTTTCAAGATTTGCAATGTATCTACTAACAACACTCAATGATTGAGATAAATTGGGGCGAGAACATACCATAACATATATAAGTGAATGAACTGCACTGCCCCACCACACCCACATTCAATCTATAGCGAAACCAAAGTTGGAACCCAAAAATTAGCTAGCCATGTCTGTTCCATACCAGACTTGTGGTAATGTGACGTGGCTTTATAGCAGTAGCTTGTAGACCAGTTCTTAATTGACTTACACAGACTTTCCACCTATCCATCTTGTGCCACTAAGCACCCACCACTTAGCCATTTGCTTAAGTCTAAACTAAGATTTTATTTTACTTTGCTAAATATTTCATAAACCTCTTTGATACTCCAATGTCAAGGATACATTTTAATAATCAACATTTCATGTGAAAATATACCCCAACTTAGGATCATTTCTAAGCATGTCTGAGCTTTTCTACAAAGTTTCTAGTAAATAGTAGTATAATAACTAGAGTTTCAGCTATTTTGACTAGGTATTGTGCAATCAATGTTATTTTTTGGCCATAACAAGGTATTGGGAAGTATCTAAAATTTAAACCAGAATTTAAACTATACTTGAATAAAAACAAGCATGCATAATAATTTAAAAAAGAATATACATAATTTAAAATATTTGGTTCAATATGATCTATGATGTAACTTGCCTTGCTCCACAGATTAGTAACGAGAATCATCAATGAAGTCACACTCTTCGAGAATGTCATAGTCTGCGCACAAAAATAGTCAAAACAAACAAAATTCAAAGAAATTCAAAAGGAGGGCAGAAATGGGTAGATTAGGATTTTAGATAAATTTATAAAAAAGAATAGAGTTAAATAGAGCTAGAACGGGATCTCGGAAGATTTACATCTGTAAAAAAGAGAAGAAAAACTCTATTTTGGGATTTTTTGGCTAAATTATTTTTCTAAAAAAGGGGTTTAGTCACTGACATGTGGGCACGGGTCAACGGAATAGTGTCCTGGTCCACAGTGGACCAGGCGCATAGGCTGAGTGGGCTTTACACGCGAGTAGCTGACTCAGCACGGGATGTCCATGTGGTGTACACGTGGCTGCCATGTGGCTTGCTGGTGCAGTGGTGCATGAGACGCTATGGTCACCGATGCTACGGTGGACTCCGGAGGATGGTGGGGGGGTGGAAAAGGGATAGGAGGCCACAACAAACTCATTTTACCTCAACACGGGGACCTAGGGAGCACAAAGGTGGCCAGCGGCAAGGGAGAGGTGGCGGCGGGGTTTGGGCTCTGGTAAAGATGGTGCTCCAGCGATCTTCCTTGATGGCAGACAGGCACGGGAGGTCGGCAAGGGCATGACGAAGCCAGCGGTGATGATGGTGTGGTTTTGTGTGGCTTGGTTTGTCTGTAATTGCTCACTGGAGTGGAGGACGGTGCTCGAGAGTGAGAGAGCTTAGTTGTAAGGTTGTGGAGCTCAAGGGAGAGGGAGATGGGGCAGAGAGTTGTGGTGTGAAGCCAAAGGGTGCCGGAGTGGGTTTAAATAGGGGCAAAGAGGAGACATGGGGCATAAATTTGTTGCCGGAGTTCATGGTGGTGCACATTCGAGGAGGGAGAGAAAGGAAAGAGGGAGGGCTTGGGAGGAAAAGGAGCCAGCCGGTGCTCATGGGTAGAGGAAAAGGAAGGCGAGGGCAGAGTTTTTCCATCGATGGCACGACAAACAAAGGAAAGTGAGGAAGTCTGATGGAATCAATGGCGGCGGCATCGGGAGGAAGAAGAAGGGAAGAGGGAGATGCTGATGGGTGGGGCCGGGGGCCATAAGCGAGTGGGGAGGCGCACGGCCGTGGCAGACCTAGAGATTTCAGGATGAGTATTTGAAGTTACGAAAATATTATTCAATAGAAAATATAAAGGTCCACAATAGCGAAAATTAAAGTACAATTGTTTGTATAAGATGGCAACTCAAATAATATAAAGACATTACAAAATAATTAAAAATTAATGGGATGATGCTTCATGCCTTGGAGACGAGATATAATATCATCATTGTTAACTTGCATAAATAAATCTCACTCAAGAAATGTAATCAAGCAATCATTCAAGTCTTGCTCCCCCATTCTATTTTTTAGCTTATTCTTCATATAATCCATTGAAAAAAATACACTCTCAACACTAGCAGATGCTACGAGAAGAATTAACACCAATTTGAGAAGCTTATAAATAATTGTGTTGTAGGGGTGGCCCCGGCCCACCTAAGCCCAGCCGGCCTGTTAAAAGGATGTAAGGCCCAAAGTGGGATATGTATAATGGTATAAATGCCCCTGAGAGGGATACTTAAATGTAAGGGTACCACTGTAAAAATACTCCCCATGTGGATACATACATACACACACACACACACGATACATGCCATGGGGGAAACCCTAAGCATTGCTCACCTAACTCTCCACTACCATACTCTCTCTCTGTTTGGTCTGTAACCACAACAAATTGCATAATTGAGATTCTTCTCTATTTGAACAAGCATAATGGCAAGCTCAAAAAGGTTGTTCACTTTTTAAACACCCTCTGCCAAGAATTTCTAAAACTAAAAAGAACAAAGAAATACTGCCCAGTACGGGCTCTTGTATGCAATATTTCCTGTATCAATCATATTATCCCCGTTATGATGCATTCCTTGTGTAATTTGAATTGTCGTGGGTGCTCTGCTTCTTTACCAAAGTTACATAATTTTAAACTATTAGCAATAGAAATCCATTAGAAGGTTGACATATGGATTTTGGAGTTTGAGCAAAATGAGTAACTACAAACATATCTAGGAACCACAACAGAAAAAGAAATTTAGGCTTTATGGATTTGTTTTCTTCTTCAATAAATATGGAAAGCTTTTTTTAATTCCTATAGATCTGTGTACAAAATCTTTACTTGAACTTGTGAAATATTAAGCATAGTGCAAGCAACCTTACTATGTCCTATCATAAATCGAATGATGATTCCGTTTTTCTCTTCCAATTTCTTGAGTTTCTCACCTGATTAATGGGAATGGACGGGTACCAATTTAGGTTGAAATGCTAAATGGGAATGAATTGGATGAATTTGGCCTAACTATTAGAATACATATGTATTATACCTTGTATATCGTGGTTTTTTGGCCAAAAAATGGATATTTAGCTGAATACCTATGAATTAATGTAGATTCGCCCCTAACGCACGGGAGCGAAGCAGGTCAAGCATGGGAGATTGGCCGCCTAGGCTGAGGTGGGGAAAGAAAGAAAATGGGCTGGGGCAAAGGAAGAAAGTGGGCCACGGGATAGGTTTCAGCTCGGAAGGGTTTAGGAAATTTAAATGGTTTTTGATTTAAACAAAAGGCCAGAAAATCAAATATGACTTAGAAGAATACCAAATGGAATCCAAAAATTCCAAAACAATTACATAAATCCAACAAGGAATTTTGGACACATCTAAATTATTTCCAACATAAAGTTGGTTTTTTATTTTTATACCAAAATTATTTTTAATTTTAGGAAAAGAGAAAAACCCTTTTAAAATTACAAGAAAATATGGAAAAACTTTTTGAAACTTAGGAAAACCAAATTATTTTTTATTTTTATTTTTACTTTATTTAAATTAAATTAAAAATTTTATTTTAGTTATTATTATTTTAAATAAAACCCTAGGTTGTGACAAACTACCTCCTGAAAAAGAATCTTATCCCCAAGATTCAGACAGTTAATAAAGAAGTGGGTGGGAAAAACTCAACTTCTGATTAGTCATCATCTGACACCAGTCAAGTCTATTAGCGAGTACTGGTGGAGGAATTGGAGTAGCCTCGTTTCCATTAGAATCATTGTTGCTGTTATTATTGTTGCCATTGTTGCTCCTGGTGCTCCCCATCTGCTTCATGCTTCCAAGGATTAGGAGAAAAGAGAAGGCTTAAGACTAAGGAGAAATAGGGGCCATTTTTCATAATCCAACACAAAACACCAACTTTTCAAATAACAATTAATAGTAATCGTGGCTACCAACAAAAGAGAATGATAGCTCGCAACATCGTCTACTTGAAATAGGTAGTTTGATAGCTTAACCTAAAGGGTAAGGGTCGTCTTGATGTGATCCTTCACGGCTCTCGCTCATAGTACAAAGTGTGATCCTTCGAGGCAAAGTATGAAGTGGCGACACAGTCCATGAATTGCTTTACGAGCGACCTCCTGCTTGGCTCTCTCAAAGGAGAAATTGTCCCCTTTTCAAGCAGTAGGGTTTAAGAGTATATAGACACCCAGTTGTCTATAAAGTTGTCATAAAATTGTAGTATCATGACAGTATTTTCTGAGACAATTCAATTTATAACATTTTCATATGGTCTTTCATATGGCCGTTCTAAATATTCATAAAGATATAATTGGTCTAAGTTAAAATTATTTGACTACACGTATTCTAAAACTATACTTATTTTTTACGGAGTGAGTACTAGTTTAGTGGTCTCTAAAACTCGTAAGAAAGGCCAACATGAATACATCAACATGTAAAATCAGATAGGCACGGACAAAATTTGTAAGGTTTCTATCTTTGCCTTCACGAGATAGGAATTGCTTGGAGGGTGGTCATTTGGTCATCAACCTCCACTTGCTGCGATGTCAGCTTCGTTGATTTAAGAGTAAATTATAGAAACCACATGTATTGTGGCTCAAATTACAGAAAACCCTAGATATTGATAGGTGACATGTTATAAAAATATACGATATCTAGAACAAACTAGGAATTGATTTAATTAAGAATATATAGACACCCAATTTAAGATGGATTTTTTTGACTGTAGCTTATATTTTTTGGCTTATAGCTTATAAATTCTGGCTATTTGCGAGGGAGAGTACGGAGATAGGAACACTTACGTGCGATTTTGGTCTATGCAGATGAAGTCAGCATAACGTATACTATAATTTATTATTAGACTCTGTCTTAAAAAATACGTATTTTTAAATTACTATAGCATAAGTTAAAAATGCCAAATTCCCCAAATAGTACCGAATCCAGCCTTAGATCGATGGTGGGAGTGTACACCCACACCTCCCACCGAGGTAGGTTCAGTTCATTAGGTGACACGTTATCTCGGATACTGTAAAACATTGCATAATTCGACAAAACGCCGAGCTACCAGCGACGCAAGTTCGGCTCCTGGTGAGCTTATGGAGATTGGGCGGTAAAACGTGCCTCGGGGCAGATCTAGTAGCACTATTTCAGCTCCCACGATGGACGTATAGCTGAGAGAGGCCACCCTCTGCTGCGACATCATATCTCGCCCCCAACAACGAAATATTGCCGTACTTACCATTGGAGCTCTGTCCACAGCGATAGCCAATGATTTGTTTGTCACAAAATATATGGCATACCATACTTTGCCATAATTTTTGTGGCAAAGTGCGGATCCCAACCAAACATGCCTTAACGACGTAGGATCTCATATTGCTGCAAAGCGTGTGCTAGATCAGAACGACGATGCACTGACCGGAGCTCTATGCGCGTTGTTGCCATCGCTAGGACGGTAAATGAGTTGAACTCGAGCGAGCTTGAGATGGAGTCTAAGCCTGAACTTGGGCTCGACCTCGGCTCAACTCAAGCTCAAGTAGACTCAAATTTGACTCGAGTAAACTCGGTAATAGTCAATAATTCAATATGCACTAATTTTCAACAATAAGAAAAGTTCAAGCTTGAGCTTGGCTTGCGTAAGCTCGGTAAAAGTTAACATATAGCAATATTCAACAAGTAAGAATAGAAAAATTATCACAACTCACAACATAATAGTATGTATTTCTTAATGGGAACAAATATGAAAGAGAAGATTTAGTGTCACAAGCGGGCTCGTTGAAGCTCGTGAGCTATTTGAGCTTGTCTTATTGAAACTCGTGAGCTCGGGATCAAATTCGAGCTCAGCTCATTTGCAGCTCAAGCCAAGCTCAAATTGAGCTTAGAACGGATCGAGTTTGAGCTCATGAGCCATGAACTTTATTGTCCTTTCGTTTGATGACTGCATTTCTGTCGCCCTTTGTAATAGTGACAGAGCCCCTATCATTATTTGAAATGGCGACAATAGGTTATTTATGTAATTTTTTAACAATGATGTTTTTATGTGATATCAATAAAAAATATATTATTTAAAAAATCGTTGCAAGAGAGCTTGGTTGCTTAGGCTACATACTGTGTTTTGTTTACGTATGGAGTTTTAAGATTCTCAATTCGTGCTTTTGGTTTTGAGCAAGTTGTTTGTACGGAGGTCCCAGAGAAGAGCACTGATGCCATCTTCGCATCCGGCAGGGGAGGCTCCGGTCAGCCTGAAATCAAATATTGGGACCCCGTCTCAATGGCCGCAGTATCCTGCCGGTATGATCAACTATGTAGAACTGGAGACCTGCACCTATTGTGGTCTCAACAAGATGTTTCATATTGAGAGCTTTCAGTTTTGTTTGGGCCGTTCGACCTGAGGGCTAACATTGTGGTGAGTGGTGATCCTTTTCGCCAAGACCGACATTGCCGGAGTTTCGACGGGGATAAACTAAAACAAGCAGCTTGGATTAAAAAATCGTGAGTAAAAGAGGAGCTGTCACCGTGTCACGCCATCACCATCGTCAATAGTAAAAAAATTCTATATTGTCGTGCACGCTCTGGCATCGAAAATTGACTGGTGCCGTCAGGTCTTAGAAGACGCAGCACAAGATGGGAGAAAATTCCTTCTTTCAATAAAGATGACAATAAATTACACCAGGGCTTCAAACTTGTATCATAGTTTCACTTATGTAACTAAACTAAAAAATTAACTTTGCGTGCCTCTAAAGTTGTCATAAAATTGTAGTGTCATGATAGTATTTTATGAGAATTCTATTTATAACATTTTCCTATGGCCTTTAATATGGCCGTTCTAAATATTCATAAAGATATCATTGGTCTAAGTTAAAATTATTTGACTGCTCGTATTCTAGAACTATACTTTTTTTACGGAGTGAGTACTAGTTTAGTGGTCTCTAAAACTCGTAAGAAAGGCCAACATGAATCCATGCATGTAACATCAGATAGGCACGGTCAACATTTGTAAGGTTCTATCTTTGCCTTCACGAGATGGGAATTGCTCAGAGGGCGGTCATTTGGTTAACCTCCACTTGCTGAGATGTCAGCTTCGTTGATTTAAGAGTAAATTATATAGAAACCACATGTATTGTGGCACAAATTATAGAAAACCCTAAGATATTGACAGGTGACATGTTATAAAAATATAGGATATCTAGAACGAACTAGTTATTGATTTAATTAAGAATATATAGACACCCAATTTAGGGTGGTTTTTTAGGGGCTGTGGTTTATATTTTTTTTTACTTATAGCTTATAAATTCTTGCTGTTTACGAGGGAGAGTATGGAGAGAGGGACACTCACGTGCAATTTTGGCTTGGATAGATGAAGTCAGCACAATGTTTACTACAATATTTACCTTTAGATCTCGTCTTGAAAAAGCGCACTGTTTTTAAAAAATTACTATAGCATAACCAAAAAGCTTAATTCCATAAACAGTACCGAACCCAGCCTTAGATGGTGGGTGTACACCCACACCTCCCACCGAGGTAGGTTCAGTTCATTAGGTGACACGTTATCTCGGATACTGTAAAACATTGCATAAATCACAGGTAATTCGACAAAACGCCAAGCTACCAGCGACGCAAGATCTAGTAGACCTTATGGAGATTGGGCGGTAAAAACACGCCTCGGTGCAGATCTAGCAGCACCATTTCAGCTCCCAACGAGCCACGATGGCGGTACAGCTGAGAGGTCACCCTCTGCTGCGGCATCATATCTCGCCCCCCGACAACGGAACCAAATACTACCGTACTTACCATAAGAAGGTTTATCCAAATGAGGCAAATGTTTGGTTTGATGCCATAGTTGTGGTGTACCATATTTTCCTAGTCACCTGACTCCCTCGTCATACACTTATTTCTGTGCCAAAACTTGCCATAGTTGTAGCCAATGATTTGTTTGTTACAAAATATGTGGCATGCCATACTTTGCTGTAGTTTTTATGGCAAAGTGTGGATCCCAACCAAACATGCCCTAACAACGTAGAATCTTGCATTGCTGCAAAGCGTGTGCTAGATCGGAACGACGATGCACTGACCGGAGCTCAATGCACGTTGTTGACATCGCTATGACGGTAAACGAGTCGATTTCGAGCGAGCTTGAGATGGGGTTGAGCCTGAATTTGGGCTCGATCTCGGCTCAGCCTAAGCTTAAGTAGACTCAAGCTTGACTCGAATAAACCCTATAATAGTCAATAATTCAATATGCACCAATTTTCAACAACAAGAAAAGCTCAAGCTTGAGTTCGGTTTAAGTAAACTCGGTAAGAGTTAGCATACAACAATATTCAACATGAATAGAAAAATTACCACAACTCACAGCATAATAGCATGTATATCTTAATAGGAATAAATATAAAAGAGAAAGACTTAGGGATACAAGTGGGCTCGTTGAAGCTCGTGAGCTATTTGAGCTCATCTTATTGAAGGTCGCGAGTTCAGGATCGAACTCAAACTCAGCTTGCTTGGAGCTTGAGCCAAGCTCGAATCTTGCTTAGAGCAAGTCAAACTTGAATAGCTCATGAGCCATGAGCTTTTTCATAGCCCAAACCATCACTACCCCGCGCTCTAGCCTATCCACCTACAGGATTAGGACATATCTGTCTAGTACCATACATCCCACCCATTGGGTACTCCCGTGCATCCCTTCTTACAATACAGTGCAAATAGTCTTGAAAAATTAAAAAATCCTCTAAAAAGTAAATCAGAAAATAAAAAATAAATATAGAGCTATCGTTCACTTAATTTTGTCTTTTTTGTTTCTCCTAATGTAAGTTACAATTTCAGTGAATTTTTTGTTTTGCAATATCCTTGATTATGTAATGACACGTATAACCAATTTTTTGGGGGATATTTTCATGATCATGTGCACCATGTTTTGAGTAGGGATGCAAGGGAGTATCTGATCTGAAGGCCGAGATCCAATGGATACACTACCGCTTGCTGACCAAAGCTCGGAGCAATTGGAGCTGGGGTTTACGCGATCTTTGGACAAAAAAAAGTACTCCTCTCTTTCCGCAATATAAGGCCAGTCTCAATGGGGGTTTCAAAAGAGTTTCATTCTCATTTAATGCAGTGACACATCAGCAAATTTGCTGAGTTGGCAAGAAATTTATGAGGAGAGAGAGCAACAGAGTTTCATCAGGATGAAACCCATCCGTCCCGGTTACCAACACGATGAAACCCAGTGAAACCCCCACTGAGACTGGGTCGTTTCGTTCTCAGGCGCTCCCGAGGATCTGCTGTGCATTCATATATATGCGAATGTACTCATGAATATTGGATTAATTAATATATTTTATTTGACCATGATTATTTGTCGGCATGAGATATATTGTAGTTACCAAAGTGACTATGTTTAGTTTAGATATATTTTCAAACGGCTACATAGTTTACATGGCACATAGGATCACAACATCATGCATACATTAATTGCGGCAGCTTGTCTATGAAACAGTGAAATGAAACCCCCCACTGAGAGATCCAGTTTCATTTCTTAATCCAAGTCTGCAAAGCTGACATGGCAGTTTTGGAAACTGGGAAATGAAACCCACCACTGAGACTGGCCTAAGTCCATTCTTTTGAGAAATGTGTCCCACAATATAAATCTATAAAAAAATCAAATTATAGTTATTGTAACATTTTCGCTTTTTACCTTTGCTTTAACGGAGAAAAAGTGGTTGAATAGTTCCAGTATACCCTTTAATTAGGGTATGTATAGTTCAATAACGTTTATTTTTCTTAAATTTTAGTGTTTACTTGGTTTGTACATATGGTATGGTGGGCTTGGACTTATGTTCCACCACTTACCAACATCTACTCAATTCTTCTGCCACTTGTGCCATATTTTTCATAGTTTATTCTGGGCTATATAGCAAAAATTGACTTGGGAGGGATGAAGAGTCTTTTCCACATTATAATATTACGAGACATTCATATTTTGAAGTATTTACTCTAGGACATTAGTTTTTCGTATTTTTGTTAGAACAAACTACTAATGCCGTTCACAGTATAGATAGTGCTATATTTGCTACATCACCGCAACATCACACAGATGAAAATTGTGCTTTTCTCCTACAGTGTTTAGCACCTCATTCTCTCTAAAGTAGACCCATAACTAAATAGATATAGATTGATAAATTTTTTAAAAACATTGACTGCATGTACCCTAAACAACATTATTTTATGATTGCAGAGTATATCACTCTTCGTTTTTACTGTTCCATTTATAAACAAACAATGTTTTGCTCTAGCATGAGAATTAAGGTGTCGTCTGAAATGGCCACAGTTTTAGTCGACAAGGGTAATCGGACAAAATGGTTCGCTTTCTCTTACGGGGATTGGATTATAGTGAAGCTATCTTCGACTGGTTACATCAGAATATTCTACAGGAGAAAATATCTTCTCGTCAGAGAGGATTCAACCCACCAGCTTCGTACACTTCAATTCGACAAAACAAAACAGGACAGAATTGAAGTCCACACCAGTCCCGTTCAATTCTACAAAACAGAATTGAAGTCTACACTTCAATTCTACATCAGAATATTCTATCATGAGGAGCATAGACGGTGACAAAAATCGGCTGGGGAGGATAAATATAGTTTTTGAAATCTTGTTTTGAGATATAACATGTGTATGCAAATTTAATGACTTTTCTTTTTTCTGCTTTCATTTACACTACAAGAAATCCTTCTTTCTATGACAAATATCCTCATGACGGGGCAAATTTTTGTCATATAATATATCATAATATGACGCAAAAGTGTGTAGCGTCATAAAATCAGGACAGCCAGAACTATTTATGACGAAGCTATTTTGTTTGTCACATAAAGGTACTAAGTGTCGTCACAAAATGCAAGTCGCCAGGAGCCGGTTGACGGTGGCGTTTTTATGACGATATGTGTTGTTTTATGTGACGGCTGTGGAGCGTCACTGTTTGTTATTTCAAACATGACGGCCCCCAACGTCAATATACCCCCAATAGGAGGTGGACCCTTGACCCCTCTCTGTTGACCAGTTTCATTCCCCATTTCCCCAACTGAAGACGGCGGCGAGCGGCGGGCGGCCTCTGGGCGGAGCCAGCTCCCCATCTCCCCAACTGACGGCGCGGCGGCCTCTGGGCGGAGCCAGCTCCCCATCTCCCCAACTGACGGCACGGCGGCCTCTGGGCGGAGCCAGCGCGTAGATCCGCTGCAAGCCCGCCCGGCGGAGCGCGGATATCCGGTGACCGGCGGTGACTCCATCTCGTTGGTCGGCGGCATGCTCCTAGTCCCCAGGTGCGCCATTGTGGCAGTGCCGCCCTCATCCCCCTCCCCGTTCCCGCTCCGTTGCCTTTCCCCGTCGCTCACCTTCCCCCTTTCCAGTTGATGTGTGAGGCCTAATCAATCCCCGCTCTCTCAAGTTCTCATGTCGCAAGCGTCGTCATCTACCGCTCGCACTCGGTGGTCAAGCGCAGCTAGGGTTTCCTGGCAACCTGCACCCCTTGCTGTTGTTGCTGCAGCGCCTCCGCCCACTACTGTCGAGCTGCAGGCGCCGATTGATGATGTGACTGGGTTGCCGTTGATAATGTGCCCGGATTGCAAGGACGTGAGGGTGTTTGCTGCCACTACCACGCAGTCTGAGTATAACGTTGGAAGGAGATTTTTCAAGTGCCCCAGGAAGAACTATTAAAATGTCAGTGTTATAATCATTTTGCATTGCCCAAATTTCATTCTTGTTTGAATGGGCATGCCTGAGAATGGTAGTGTTTTTAGCATTCAGTGGCTGCACTATTGATGTTAATTTGCCTGTTGTTTTAATTTGGATGCAGGGGACATGTACTAGGTATTGGTTGGAGGAAGAATATGTGGTGTTCCTTCATGATAATGGTTATCTACTGTCAGCTTCCTCGACCATTGCAGCAGCTTCGACAACAGAAGTTCTTGAGCTGGTGGAAAAAATTGATAGCTTAGAGCAGAATCTGAACAAGGTGAAGGAAATGGTTGGCAAGAACAGGGAAGGCATGGGAAGCTGCATTTGTCTTGTGTGTGGCTGTCTGAATGTAACATTCCTGGTGTTGGCCATCCTTTTGGTTGTAACTGTAGTGTTGAAGTAGGCAATGATGATGAAGTAGGACATGTTGTGAAGTAGGTTGGATATGTTGGCCACATTTGATATGCTTTTGGCTATGATGATGAAGTAGGCTAGGACATGTTGTATTGAACCTGTTATCCAGGATGTATTTGCAGTTGGTATGAAATATGTGCCTTTGTGTTGTTGGACATCTCTTGTGTGCATGGATATGTAACCTGTCTGTGTGATGAAATATGCGCCTTTCTGATGTATGTTGGAATTAAACATCCCTTTTGCTTTGATGTGTAACCTGTGTGTGATGAAATTTTGGCAGCATGTATGTAACTTCCAGCATATATATATCATGACAGATCCTGTAATTTCCATGACACTGTCAGGTTGTCATAAAAACCCAGAATTTTTGTAGTATATATCATCTCAATGAATTCTGGGCAGCATATAACATATCTATGATATTTTGGCAGCATATAGCCTGTATGTAACTTCCAATAGGTTACATGTGCATAGAATAGAATTCATAAATCAAGTTTAACATTGAAACAGAATCATTGCATACAAGGTCTTACAATTTCATAATTCAGATACAAATTTCAATAGCATAATTCAGATACAACAGAATCGCTAATAGAAGTTCATGGTTCACAAATAGCTCCAGAAATGCAAAGGTTAGTCATCATCACTGTCTTCTTCTGATATACTCGCTTCGTCTTGACTATGGTACTCAAGGAAGGTTTCATCTTCATCTTCGTCGTCTGTTTCATCACCTTGAGGTGTTTGTTGATGTCGACGGATGCTCTCGACAAGGTCTGCACTAATAGGGCTGCCTGGTTGATTATCCATGTGCAACAAATCCATATTAGGATAAATGTCTCCCACTGTACAATCTCCTGACGAAGTATTGTCCTCTTGGTATGCCTCCTGACATCTCATCTGTACTTGTTCATGGATTGGTTGTTTTCCGTCGGACTCTTCAACATCAAATATATGTCGGTGGCCAAATTGTTGTACCACTCGCCAACATGGACCTAACTTTGTATCTTCCAAGAAAAATACTTGTGAAGCTTCTGTGGCTAGAATGAAAGGATCATTCTTATACCATCGGCCTTCGATGTTAATGCTCTTGAAGTAACCATCATCTTTCATCTGGTATGTCCTTCCCTCAAGATTGTACCATTCACACCGTAATAAGATAACAGATCTATCTCCTTTGCTGTTCTTAGTGTAATTCAACTCAATAATGTCTGTGATTGTCCCATAGAAGTCAATAGTGTCATCATTGTGAGTACCTGCAGTCTTGATGGTGGAGTTTTGTGTTTTCCTGTGTGCCTCACGAGCCATAGTGTGGTACCGTACCCCATTGATTATACAGGCTGTGTATGATCGCACACGCCTATCCGGCCGACATGCAAGTGAGTACAGGTCTTCATCAACATTTGTTGTGCCTTCGTATTTCAATCTGGTAATCTGCAGGAAAACACAGAGAATTGGTGAGTTTGAAAATTTATTGTATCATAAATGATTCAGTCAGGTTGTAAAAGTTGCACGCACATGTTTCTCGAACCATGCAGCGAATTGTGTTGACATCATTTTTTCAATATTGTTGACCTGTTGTTGTTCCAATTCTGCCCTATACATGCTGCAAAGGAAGAAGTTAATTAGTTTATTGTGACACTAATATTGAATAAAGTTGGCAGAAATGAAATGACAGCAATTACTCACTCTTTGTATTCATCAACCTCTTCGCAATTATTTAGAACAAACCAAACCATGGAGTCATAGTCATTATCTTGGCAATTAAGTTTTGAAGCACCCAACAGGTTAATACCATGACCAAAAATAGAGTAATCATTGGGTGAGATGTTCTGTGCTCCATCTAAGTTTCTTTCAGGCCTAGTGAACTTAGTAATAATTTCACTGAAATATGTTGAGCATTGGGTCGTACACTCATAGGCAGTGTATGCCTCTGCAACAGATCCTTCAGGTCTTGCTTTATTGCGGATGAAACGCTTAAAGGTGCCCAATCTTCTCTCAATGGGATACATCCATCCATACTGAACCGGTCCCCTAAGGAGTGCCTCGTCAGGTAAGTGTACTGCTAGGTGAACCATAACATCGAAGAATGCAGGAGGATAAATTTTCTCCAGTTTGCAAAGGATAATTACAATATCTTTCTTCAGCTGGTGTAGTGCATGAACCTTTAGAGTTTTCGAGCAAAGTTGGCTAAAAAACCTACCCAATTCAGCAATTACTTCATATACATCTTTGCGCACCAAACCGCGAAGGCCAGCTGGTAAAATACGCTGCAGCAGTATATGACAGTCATGTGTTTTCAGCCCATGCATTGTTCCTCCCTCCATATTGACACATCTTGATATATTAGAGGCATAGCCATCTGAAAATTTAACATTGCTAACAAACTGCAAGAACTTCTTCTTTGCTTCTGGTGTTAGAACGTAACAAGCTTTGGGCTTTGTGGACGAATTACCAGCTTCTTCCAGCAAATGAAGCTCTTTTCTTATACCTCTGTCTTCCAAATCTAGTCTAGCAGCGACTGTGTCCTTTGTCTTCTTCGGAATATTAAGTAGAGTTGACAAAATGTTTTCACATATGTTTTTCTCTATGTGCATAACATCTAGGTTGTACTGTAGCTTCAATTTTGACCAGTATGGCAAATCATACAAGCTAACCTTGAGATGCCATACTGGTTCTCCATTACGGCGTCGTTTTCTTGTTTTCTGCTTATCAGGATTCTTGCCTGGAACATAGGAAACTTCATCCAACCTTGCCATAACCTCATCTGCACTAAATTTCCTTGGCTGCTCATGGTGGCCACTGAAAGATCTGTTTTTCCTCCAGGGATGGTCATTTGGGAGGAAACGTCTATGGCCTATGAACCCAATTTTGTTTCTCAGACATTCGGAGCATGGATTCTCATCACAGTGCACACATGCGAAGTAACCCCTAGTGGTTCTGCCTGACATGGTGCCTAATGCAGGGTAGTCATTGATTCCCCACAGAATCGCTGCACGCAGACTGAAATCTTTGCCTTCATATGCATCATAAGTAGAGACACCCTCCCAAAGGGTAAGCATGTCCGCTATCAAAGGCTGCATGAACACATGGAAATCTTTGCCTGGTGATTTTTTGCCTGGAATAATTAAAGCAAGCATATAATTGGATTGGTCCATACACATCCATGGTGGAAAATTGTATGGAACCACTATCACTGGCCAGATGCTATATGAATTGGTCATCTGACCAAATGGGTTAAATCCATCAATAGCAATGGCTAACCTCAAACTGCGGGGATCATCTGCAAAAGACTTGAAAGTATCATCAAATTCTCCCTCCAAGATTGTTGCTGACAGTCTGAGCGAGATCAGCCGTTCATCCACCTTCCTTCCAAACATTGGTGTCGCTCGAGTGTCGAAGACTGCCCGGTCTACATCGACAGCCGCAGAAGCACGCCTGCAAGCTCAGTTTGAGGCAACACTCCAAGCAGAAAGAGAGGAAGCTGCTAGGAAGCAGGAACAGTTGGAAGCACAGTTTCTTGCTCAGCAGTCCTCACTTGAAGCCAACCAAGCAGCACTTGAAGAAAACCAATATTTGCTGCGCCAGACCCAAGAAGAAGTGAAGGGGATGCATACCAAGTTTGAAGAGACTAATGCACTGCTGCGAGCTGTGCTGAAACTTCAGAAAGATTGAGGTAGGTCTGAATGCAGTTTCGATTGATGATGCCTTTGCCTAAGCTTTTGCTGCCTTGCTAGAACACCAAACTTTCTCTGTTGTTGGAACTTTGTGCACTGTGTTGTAGAACCTATGTCGAACTTATTTGCATCTGTGTGTATGTTTGAACCTGTGTGATGGAACCGTTTGAACCTGTGTGATGGAACCTGGAACTAGTGTGATGTGTTTGAACCTGCAAGCACTGTGTCTTATGCTCTGGAATGTATGTGGATGATGGCTTGGTTGAAATGTGTATGCTTTATGAGCTCTGATGAGAATGCTGGAAAGATCTGTCTGACATTGGTCATTGAATTGATACATATATTTGAGCCACGTTCGTCATCGAATGAAAGGAAAATTTATGACGACCTAGAGTCGTCTCAAGATGTCTCTAACTACCTTACATAACAAGACAAAATGAAAATGTCACAAAATCTGCATAATTATATATGACGCTACCGTATCGTCACAATAAGTTGTCTAAATCAGGGTTCCCAGGACACAATTTATGACGGTTGGCGTATTAGGTGACGAGTTCACCAACCAATATGTGACAGTCACAGTCGTCATTAAATGACAACAATATATGACGACACAACAAAACCGTCACAAAAGGTCATCACATTTTGTGACGGTTTTCCATATTTTCGTCACAAGGTATATTTTGTGACGGTCGTTATATGACGACCTTCATGACGGTGGTTTTTTGTCATACCGTTCATTTTGTGACAAATTCTGTACTTTCCATGACACTTTCATTTTGTTATAAAAGCCCAGATTTTTTGTAGTGTTATCTCCACTCCCTCTTCGAATTTATGAGGGGACACCAACACTAATTATTCTCTTATTCCCAAGACATTAACACCATGTATCATGATAATTTTACACTACAATCTCAGATTTATGTTCTCCTTAATCCTCTTGCTTAACCAAAATACGATTCATAAAAAGAAAATAAGCTAAGGGAGAACCTGATACTTTGGAGTTTTCCTTTTTTTACGACATGAGGGAAAAATCGAGTAGACGATAAGTGAGACATCAAAAACGGTTCGTGTTAAGAACCATCTGTGAAAGTTGCGAACATCATAGACGATTCTTATAAAAAAAAACCGTCTCTGATATTCTGGACATGACATGCGGTTCTTATAACAAACCATCTATGATATTGCGAACATCATAGACGGCTCGTATTAATAACCGTCTGTGAATTATCAAAGACGGTTATTAATACGAACGGTCTGTGATATATTGGTTTCACAGACCGTTTGTGGTTGGAACCGTCTGGGATAATCTGCGGTATTAAATACTAGGCATACATGGTCTCGACACAGATCTGTCTTCATTGCGCTGCATCGGTGGAGCGAGGCGGCCGGCTTTGGGGAGTTTAATGAAAACATATTGCTTGTAGATCTATATATGTCTTCTTAGTGATCAGAGGTTAGTACTCAATTGCTTCTAATAACTTACATGCTTTGTAATTGAAAGAGATGATAGATAGGTTTTTGTTTAGATCTAGCTAGCTAGGTTTAGAACGATAATGTTACTTTGCTCAATTTCAGAATGGGTAAAATTTTAGAATGGGTAAGTACTCGTAGTTCACTTCAATATATTCTTACTTAATATTATTGTGTCATGAATACGTGGCTAGCTACCTACCTATGTAATATAGATGTCATGTGTAGGTATAATTAGTCTGATTTGCTATATAGTAGCGCTAATAATCATTTTGACACCCATTTGTTACATGTGTAGCGTAGATGGACCGAAGCTGGATGTACATTGAGAACCGTGTGAGTGAAGAGTACATTAATGGCATGCCTGCTTTTAGAAGAGCGGCCGAGCTAGATATGTTGAAGAAAGGGATGGAATATATGTACTATCCATGCATTGATTGTGATAATCTAAAGATGTTTAGCAACTTAGCGCAGATCAAAGTTCACTTGATTCGAAGGGGTTTCAGAAAGGGGTACAAATGTTGGACCAGTCATGGTGAAGAGAAGAGTACACAAGAAGGTAGTTATGACTTCGTTGAGGGAGACAACGATACGCCGGTTGTGGACTATGCTTTCGATCATGAGGATAGATCGCAGGATGACAATCTGGATCAGATGCTACGTGATGCAGAAGGGAACTATAGTATGAGAGAGTTTGGTAAATTTGAGGGCTTGATAGAGGACTTGGAGAGTTGGTAAATTCGAGGGCTATATCCACCACAATGCTTAACCTTTTAGCCACTGTAATGTGGTTTGAAGTTGAAGTTTTCTCAAGTATAGTACTGCATGCAAGTCCCCTCGTGGCATGAACTCATACACTAAGGCTTTGAAATCATTTCCCTTACAATCAATACTTGAGCATTCAGTAAGGCTATGGACTAGATTATGATGACACATATTTCTCAAAGCATTGCATTCTGTAATGAAGCTCTTTTGTGCTCCCCTAGTCTCCAAGCTAAAGATTTAATGGCAACCACATTTTTGCCTTGAAACAATGCTCCTTGATATATAGAACTGTATCTTCCTCTACCGATTAAATTGGATATTGAGAACCCCTCCGTTGCTCTAGCAAGATTGTTGTGTTAAATTTTGGGAAAATTCCTACCAAATGAGGGCAAAGATACATATTTTCTCTTCTGTTTTCCCTTCTAGATACAAAAGACAGATATGACTATAGCTAGTGATGTTATCCTAACTAATGGGATCACTACTTTTAGTACAATAGATTGCTTGTGCCTAGTTGAATGCAAAGGCATGGTAGAACATGCTAGCAGGTGTAAATCCGGTGCCCCACCATAATGCACCTAATTTCCATCAATTTGTATGGCATTGCATTGTTGAATATTCCTTTTGTTGGGACTTCACCCTTAAGATGGTTGAATGACAAATCTCGTTGCTCAAGAAGTTGCAGATGGCCAAGAGACGCTGGTATTGTCCCAGATAAGTTATTGTGAGACAAGTTGAGCACTTTAAAGCTACTTGTTTTTCCTAATGAAGTGGGGATGCCTCCACTAAAAGAACTGCAGTCCAACTTGATGTCTTCCATACTTTCACAATTACCCAAAGCGTTAGGAATACCTCCAGATAGCTTATTGGATGAAAGATACAACCGCGTGAGTTGCTTGGCGTTGCCTACTTCAGTAGGAGTGATCCATCGAGGTTGTTGAACAATAAATCAATTTGAGATATTGTTGGAATTCTGAAGACCTCATTTGTACCCTACCATGAAGATTGTTATTTGAAATGTTCAATTTTTCGAGCATTTGAAGGTTTCTAATGCTTCACGGTATGTTCCCAATGAATTGATTTGAATCTAGAAGAAGTATTGTCAATTGAGATAAATTGGAAAGGGAGGATGGAATAAACCCTATAAAGATGTTGTCATCTAAAGATAGTATTTGCAATGTTTTGAGAGCTCCGAGCCATTGTGGTATCACACCTGTAAACCTATTGTCATCCAATGCCAAAATAAACAGTTTGTTAAGCTGTCACTACTACAAAAGAGGCTAAACTGGATGCTTACATCACAGACGGTTTCTAGAAACCATCTGTGCTGTAAGTATCACAGACGGTTTATACGAATAACCATCTGTGGTATTTTCACAGACCGTTATTTATATGAACCGTCTGTGATAATACAAGACATCACAGACGGTTCTCGGTAAGAACCGTCTGTGATAATGGCAGACATCATAGACGGTTTTTTATTTAAATTATCTGTGATACTTCACAGACGGTTTGTATTAAAAAAATGTCTGTGATATATTTCCCACCTTGCAATCCCCCAAAATTTCATAATTTCCCGCCTGAGTCCGAGTAGGGATTTAGTTTTGAGACACTTTCAGTAAAACAGGCATAACTTTTGCATACGGTGTCTGTTTTTGACGTTCTTATACTCGTTGGAAAGCTAATGATGAGCCCGATAAAAAAAACAATTGGCTTGTTCTTGTCGCCCTCTAAGACCCTCAAAATCAGCCATCTTTAGTCCTAAATTTGTATTTTAAGTTTTTAGTTTCTAGTTTTGCCAAAATTTTTGATCTTTCGGAATTTGGGTTTCGCCTCAACTGTAAAGTTGTAGATCTTGTCGAAACCTTTCAAATGAGTATATATAACCCATATAAAATTTTGCTATTTTATCTTTTGAGACTAGCTATTTATATTGTACCAATATATTGTCTTTGTGTTATCTCCTGTTATCATAGACGTTTTTGTTATGAACCGTCTGTGATGTCTATCACAAACAGTTTGTAATATGAAATGTCTATGATGTCCCTCTATGTCACCGATCCGCAGCATATCCCCTAGGATTCCGATCTCACCCACCTATTCTCTCTGCATCGAATGGCAGGCACCGTTCTCCTCCCCACCTCTCGCTCCTTATTAACCCCTTCTCCCTACTCGAAGAACCAATACCACCAGTACTACTCCAACTCATTTGTGGGCGACAAGGGTAGGAAGGGGTTCGGCAAGGGCGATTGAAATTTCACTTGAAGCAAGATGGAAAGGAAGAAGGTAATAGCAAGATGGAAAGGAAGAAGGTCGGCATAGAAGTTATTGATTTTGTCATAGAAGCTAAAATGGTGTTCGTTGCCTTTTTGTTTCTGCTACTTGAAAATTTTTTCGCACCACTTGTTTTAGATTGTAGTTTAATGTAGTGTAAGCATTTTTCTGAATTTGTAGCCGTGATGTTTATCTTTGTAAAATTGTAAGTGTCCTCTTATATATGCAGTGCTATGGGTAACCTACTCGATATCTTGTGATGTTGTAATGGTGGATTCTAATCTTAATGGGAATAGAATGTGTTGCTGTGTTTGCTTGTTTTCAGATGATATAGTTAACATTTCTTGAGGCTAGCCAAAAAATAAAAAAAATTAGGTATAGAATGAACTATCATAGACGATTTTGTGGTATAAACCGTCTGTGAAGAATTATCGCAGACGCCTCGAATCAGAAGCCGTCTGTGATGGGGAAGTATCACAGACGGTTCTATATACCAACTGTCTGTGATACTCACACATCACAAACGGTTGGTAGCTAGAACCGTCTATGATAGTGTTTTTCACAGACAGTTCTAGTTATAAACCGTCTGTGATGAATTTATCACAGACGACTCACAACCGTCTATGATAACTTTTGATTATAACTGACACATAAATTAAGATGGTTCAAAAAAACTGTCTGTGATGACAGTTTTGAACCGTCTGTGATGACCCTTGTTGTAGTAGTGTCGGCTTGTGTAAACTCAGTAAGAGTAAATATGCAACAATATTCAACAAGTAAGAATAGAAAAATTATCACAACTCACAACATAATAGCTGTATATCCTAATAGGAACAAATATGAAAGAGAAAGACTTAGCTAGGGGAGCAAGCGGGCTCATTGAAGCTTATGAGCTATTTGAGCTCGTCTTATTAAAACTCATGAGTTTGAGATCAAACTCGAGCTCAGCTCATTTGGAGCTCAAGCCAAACTCGAATAGAGCATACAGCAAATCGAGCTTGAGCTCATGAGCCATGATCTTTTTCACAGCCCAAACCATCACTACCCCTGCTCTCCAGCCTATCCACCTCTAGGATTAGGACATCCCACCTTCAGGTACTCCCGTGCATCCCTTCTTACAATGCAGTGCAAATAGTCTTGAAAAATAAAAAATTCTCTGAAAAGTAAATAAGAAAATAAAAAATAAATATAAAGCTATCGTTCACTTAATTTTGTCTTTTTTTGTTTCTCATAATGTAAGTTACAATTTTAGTGATTTTTTTTTGCAATATCCTTGATTATGTCATGAAATGTATAACCAATTTTTTGGGATATTTTCATGATCATGTGCACCATGTTTTGAGTAGGGATGCAAGGGAGTATCTGATCTGAAGGCCGAGATGCAATGGATACACCCTCTCCTTTGTCCCCCTTTGCCACTACCGCTTGGCGCTTGCTGACCAAAGCTCGGAGCACTTGGAGCTGCGGTTTACGTGATCTTTGGACCCAGAAAAATGTATTTTCTTGAGAAATGTGTCCTACAGTATAAGAGCAAGTTTAATAGTACAGATAGCTGCTACCTCCAATACATTTCCATGTCATCAAAAGATAATGATGCAGTCGGCTATAAGTTGTCTCCACAAGAGCTCTCAATCATTTAATACATACATGGGTATTGATAATTTAATACATGCATTGGTATAGCAATTAGTTCTATGGGTACATGCATGGATAATGCCTCTTTTCCTGTGCTATAGCCTGACTCTTGCATGGGAGTCGGTTTGGCTCTCTCTCTCCTTTTCTCTCCCCTCCACATAGGACTATGCTGACATGGATTCCCTTATAGCTAGCACAGTCAGCCTTATTAAACTTGCTCTAAGTCCATAAAAAATTAAAGTGTAGTTATTGCAATATTTCCACTCTTTACCTTTAACGGAGAAAAAGTGGTTGAATAGTTTCAGTATACTATAATATTACGAGACATTCATATTTTGTAGTATTTACTATAAGACATTAGTTTTGCATATTTTTTTAGAACAAACTACTAATGCCATCTACAGTATAGACAGTGCTAGATTTGCTACATCACCGCAACATCACACAGGTGAAAATTTTGCTTTTCTCCTACAGTGTTTAGCACCTCATTCTCTCTAAGACAGACCCATAACTAAATAAAATTACACATTTTTCTTACTAGTGAGCTACACCCCATCCTTCAAGGCTTCGGTCTCCTCCCAGCGGCAACCACTACCGACTCTGCTCCTCTCCCCGCGGTCTGAAGCGCCAATTACCATGGTGCGGACTCCGCTCCTTCATGTTTTCAATCTAAGTGTTGAAAAATAGATATAGATTGATAAATTTTAAAAAACTTTGACTGCATGTACCCTAAACGACATTATTTCATGATTGCAGAGTATATCACTCTTCGTTTTTACCGTTCCATTTATAAATGAACAATGTTTTGCTCTAGCATGAGAATTAAGGTGAGGTCTGAAATGACCAAGTTTTAGTCGCCAAGGGTAATCGGACAAAATGGTTGGCTTTCTCTTACGGGGATTGGATTATAGTGAAGCTATTTTTGACTGGTTACATCAGAATATTTTATAGGAGAAAATATCTTCCCGTCAGAGAGGATACAACCCACCAGCTTCGTACACTTCAATTCGATAAAACAAAACGGGGAAGAATTGAAGTTCACACCAGTCCCGTTCAATTCTACAAAACAGAATTGAAGTCTACACTTCAATTCTACATCAGTTTATTCTAACATGAGGAGCATAGACGGTCACAAAAATCGGCTGGGGAGGAGAAATATAGTTTTTGAAATCTTGTTTTGAGATATAAGATGTGTATGCAAATTTAATGACTTTTCTTTTTTCTGCTTTCATTTATCTCCACTCCCTCTTCGAATTTATGAGGGGACACCAACACTAATTATTCTCTTATTCCCAAGACATTCACACCATGTATCATAATAATTTTACACTACTACTCTCTTAGATTTATGTTCTCCTTAATCCTCTTGCTTAACCAAAAATACGCTTCATAAATAGAAAAGAATGATACTTAGGAGCTTTTTTTTTTCACGACATGACAGAAAAATCGAGTAGCGGCGTAAATTACACACCACCCTTCAAGATCAGAGAGCATCAGCACACTACATCGACACCCGCTTTAATTAATAGCTGCTCTGCTGCGTTGCATATATGAGAGTCAAGCCTGCGGCCACTTTTTGTAGCACTACCTTGTAAAGAACTAGTCTTATTTAAGAAGAGGGTTTTCAGGGCATCTCCAACAGTATGAGCTAGTTACTAGCTCTAAGACAACTTCTCCAATAGTACTAACTTTAGCATATAGCTCATAACATAAATAGCCTCACATGACACTCTCACATAATCTTGGAATGTGTGTATGAGACTAGCTCTTAATCAAGAGATAGCTTTTCTCTCTCTTCTATTAAAATATGAAATAATATGCTTAGAGCTAGCTCATAAGTCACTGTTGGAGATGCTCTCATCATCAATGATAAAGTGACAATGCTGTCGCTTTCTCCATTGCCTTGGCGGAAATTTGGGCCACTAGGGAACAGAAGTGACAGCTTGACTCCCTGCTAGTCTACTAGATTGTTAACAGTTGGCAGTAGGCATGCCTATTAAATGAACGAAGGTTGAATGCATAGGAATTCGATTCTAGAGAACTGATGTTTTTAGTGACACAAAACTAAGTGGCTGCCGAGTTGAAAATTTCTCCCGAGCTTTCTTTCTCATACAAGAGGTACGTAGGATCCAGAGAAATAACGCAGGTACATAGAAAGTAGTAGACTAGTTCTAAGTTACGTCTAGTACTGTTTGATGAAACCTTTGTTTTTTGAAGGGAGGAAGAAACACATAAGAAGGAACAGGAAGCAAGCCTCCAGAAAAGGAAAAGCCGAAGTAGCGGGAAGAAAAAACAGTCAGGTATTTTACATATATACCAACAAAAATGAATATATGTAATTTAATAACTAACATTTATTCAGCATTACCTGAAGTTTCCCTTGTTTCTCTGTCTATGCATATATAATGAAGGCCTAAATTCAACCAAGGTAGCTAGGCTAGCCATGAAGGTTACTGCAATTGGACAGTTTTTTTTTGTGCTCATGGCTTGTTGCGAACGTGTTGCCATCAGCTCCTTTAATGCAAATGAGACGGATAGGCTGTCACTACTTGAATTTAAGAAGGAAATCAGCCTCGATCCACAACAAGCTTTGATGTCATGGAATAATAGCAATCACTTTTGCAAATGGGAAGGTGTCTCGTGCAGCTTGAAGGATCCACATCGTGTCATGTCTCTTAATCTTACAAATCGAGGTTTAGTAGGGCAAATCTCTCCTTCACTTGGGAACCTAACATTCCTGAAGTACCTAGCCTTGCGTGAAAATGTATTCACAGGACAAATCCCACCTTCCCTTGGTCACCTGCATCGCCTTCGAATCCTCGACTTGAGTGATAACGCGCTACAAGGAATTATACCTGATTTTGCAAACTGTTCAAAGCTCAGGATTCTATGGATGAGTTACAATAATCTAGTTGGGCAAATTCCTACAGACTTGCCTCCAGACCTTCAACTGCTGCAACTTTCATTTAATAATCTTAATGGAACCATCCCTTCTTCTCTTGCCAATATCACCACACTCAATAAGCTTAGTTGTGTGAATAATACCCTCCAAGGCAACATCCCAAATGAGCTTGCAAAGTTACCCACCCTAAAGTACTTATATGTAGGTAGCAATATGATTACAGGTGGGTTTCAACAAGCCATCTTAAATATTTCTACTCTTGTTGGTATTAGCCTTGCTGTGAATAATTTAAGCGGAGAAATACCATCCAATGTCGGTAACTCTCTACCCAATCTCCAAGTGTTGGCAATAGGAGCCAACTTCTTTCATGGGCATATCCCCTATTCATTAACAAACGCTTCTAAGCTATCTCTCCTCGACATATCAAAAAATAATTTCACCGGGGTTGTGCCTAGCTTCACCGGCAAACTTACCAACCTTGAGATTTTGGATCTTGAATGGAATCAACTCCAAGCACATAACAAGCAAGACTGGGAGTTTATGAATAGCTTAGCAAACTGTACTAAATTACGATTTTTCTCGGTACAGATGAATCATCTAGAAGGACAGGTACCAAGCTCATTAAGTAACCTTTCCGCTCAGCTTCTATATCTATATTTGGGAGGAAATCAATTATCAGGGGGCTTTCCTTCTAGCATAGCATACTTTCCAAGCCTAATTTGTTTAGTGTTGGATGACAATAAATTTACAGATGTGATACCACAATGGCTCGGAGCTCTCAAAACATTGCAAAAACTATCCTTACATAACAACATCTTTACAGGGTTTATTCCATCCTCCCTTTCCAATTTATCTCAATTATCAGAACTTTATCTAGATTCAAACCAACTTGTTGGGAACATACCACAAAGATTTGGAAACCTTCAAATGCTTGAAATATTGGACATTTCAAATAACAATCTTTATGGTATGGTACCAAATGAGATCTTCAGAATTCCAACAATATGGAAAATTGATTTGTCGTTCAACAACCTCGATGGACAACTTCCTATTGGAGTAGGCAACGTAAAGCAACTCATGTATTTGCATCTTTCATCCAATAAGCTATCTGGATATATTCCTAACACTTTGGGTGATTGTGAAAGTATGGAAGACATCGAGTTGGACTGGAATACTTTCAATGGAAGCATCCCCACTTCATTAGGCAACATAAGTAGCCTTAAAGTGCTTAGCTTGTCTCACAATAACTTAACAGGGACAATACCAGCATCTCTTGGCCAATTACAACTTCTTGAGAGATTAGATTTGTCATTCAACCATCTTAAGGGTGAGGTCCCAACAAAAGGAATATTCAACAATGCAACTGCCATAGAAATTGATGGAAATCAGACACTTTGTGGTGGGGCACCGGAGTTACACCTGCTTGCATGTTCTGCCATGCCTTTGAATTCAACTAAGCACAAGAAATCTATTGTACTTAAGGTAGTGATCCCATTAGCCAACATGGTGTTACTTGCTATGGTGATCTCTATCTTGTTTCTGTGGAGGGGAAAGCAGACGAGAAAATCTATATCTTTGCCCTCATTTGATTGCAAATTTCCCAAAGTTTCTTATAACGATCTTGCTAGAGCAACGAATGGATTCTCAACATCCAATCTAATCGGTAGAGGAAGATACAGTTCTGTATATCAAGGAGCACTGTTTCAAGGCAGAAATGTGGTTGCTATCAAAGTCTTTAGCTTGGAGACAAGGGGAGCACAAAAGAGCTTCATTGCAGAATGCAATGCTTTGAGAAATGTGCGTCATCGTAATCTAGTTCCTATCCTTACTGCATGCTCAAGTATTGATGCTAAGGGAAATGATTTCAAAGCCTTAGTGTACGAGTTTATGCCACGAGGAGACTTGCATGTGTTACTATACTCAACTCGAAATTGTGAGAACACTTCCTGTTCAAACCACATTACACTGGCTCAAAGGTTAAGCATTGTGGTGGATGTAGCAGATGCATTAGAGTACCTCCACCATAACAACCAAGGAACTATTGTTCATTGCGATATGAAGCCTAGCAACATTCTTTTGGATGAAAATATGACAGCTCATGTTGGAGACTTTGGCCTGGCTAGGTTCAAAGTTGATTCCACAACATCATCTCTCGGTGACTCAAACTCAACTTCTTCACTTGCAGTAAAGGGAACCATTGGATATGTGGCCCCAGGTAATGTCTAATTTCTTATTGTTCTATGTCTCCATATAACTTGAGAACAAATTACTTATTTTCAATAATTGTGCTAACATGTGACTAACTTTTCTTGTTTGGGGTCTACTACAGAGTACGGTGGTGGTAACCATGTCTCAATTGCCTCTGATGTTTATAGCTTTGGAGTTGTTCTCCTCGAAATATTCATTAGAAGGAGGCCAACAGATGACATATTTAAGGATGGATTGAGCATTGTAAAGTTCACAGAGATGAACTTTCCTGACAAGATATTGCATATTGTTGATCCCCAGCTGCGACAAGAGTTGGACTTTTGCCAAGAAACCCCAATGGTTGTGAAGGAAAAAGGTGTACACTGCCTGCTTTCTATGCTCAACGTTGGCCTTTGTTGTACCAAGACGTCCCTGAATGAACGCACCAGCATGCAGGAGGTGGCTGCAAAGCTGCACGGAATCAAGGATGCATATTTCAGGGGTGTTGTTGTCTAATTAGTTTATGGAAGATTCATCTATTATCACATTGCATGCGTCGTTTCCATTGCGATGAGATCACCACTCTGTTGAATAAAAACAGTGGTTGAGTTTAGAAAAAATGACCACCAAAATTGGAGTGTAACCATAAGACATAACTTATCCTTGATGCAAATATGCAAGATGTTGTGCTACATGCATATCTTACGTCTTGTGTATCCTTGGTTTGTTCTGTTCGAATTGGGTTCAAATAGATCTACAGTAGCGTTGTGAAGCTACAGATTCAAATAGAGCACATCGGAGAGAGGTATCATAGCTTCATTTTGGATTTTTATCTATCTATTTTGAAGCTAATATGCGTTGGGGTGGGAGCGTAACTATTTTTTATTCCAGGTCATCTTAACCACCCCTTTTATGGAGCAGCCTCTCCTGGAGGGTCCACATCATCATCCTTGTGGAACTTCAGCTATGCACCAAGTATTGGGCTCAACGTAGTCTTCTTCCTTTTCTTCTTTGGCCTGTCTTTTTGCATCAGCTGCAGCGATTGGTTGATCTCAAGAAAATTATGACATTGTACATATATACAACTTGACATATTGTGATATATCAAGGAACTGAAAAATGTTACATTGTTGAGCAAGTCACAAAGAATAGATCATACAGAAGGTTCACCTTTTTAATTGCAGCTTTGTTTTGGCTGCAAAATGTTGCTTTGTTTTGTTTTGCGTACCCCCTAAGCTCTTGTTCATCCATTGCCTCCATTCTATCCAGCTGCAAATAACAACATTAACAAGAACTGATCATGCGAGGCAGGTCTATATATTAAGTAGGATCTTGGCTTATTAATAGCTTATTTTTGTGCCAGCAACAATATGATCATATGACGTGATTGCAATGCGCATCTCATTAGTAATAACAATTCTCTTTCTGTATGCAAAAGGAAGGGGGGAAACAGAATAAATCTGTAAGGATATCGTGATGCCACATACCCATGCGTTGAATTCCTCTGTTTTTCTCTGTATTTCTCTATCTTCAGCATCGAATTGTTCCTTCTCTAGAGAAGGCATCGCCTTCTTGTCGTTGTCTCCGTGAGCCATGTCAACTTTTGGGTGATTACTGTTTAGGTGTGGACTAGTACAGTTTCAGAGTGCAAGATCTCTAAGAATGATGGTGTATTTATAGAGGTGCTCCACCACGAGATTAGTCTCGCTCCTTCATCTAGGAAAGAAACGAACTTACAGAAAATGCCACATTGATCCTTTATCTTTTGGGAACATATAAATGGTTGCCCACTAAGCTCTTTGCAGTTTTGCCAGTTCCACTAATCTGTGAACGTTTCCACAGAATTTTAGGAGGCGGTTCACATGGATTTCTTGGGCTAAACCCCAAACTTAGTAACAGTTGTTTGATACTCGCTGAATCTTAAGGAGGTTTAAATGGATTTCTTGATCTAAATCTTACGTTTTCAAGCTGTTTGTTTAGCATGATGCTTCCTTTTAACTGAATTCAAGAAGGAAAGATATCATCATTTTTTGTTGCTTGTGATGTAACCGTTTCTTTTCCTCTCTTTGTTATCCATAATTTCTGCAAATAGTTGTTGTATTGTATTATATGGTTTTAACTGTCACTTTCTCTCTCTCCATCTTTCCTAATTTATGGAAGTAACTGTTGTTTTATGCCAAAAAGATTAGATATGCCACGGCTTTAACCCCTGCATTAATTGTATGCCCTTTTTTGATAGGAATTGTATGTCCCTTTTGAAGTTATGCTAAGGATACAACTTATGCTTACTTGCTGCCAAAAATTGTGGAAAAATTAGAATTGTTGCATGAGTTATTTCATTGGCAAAAAAGTCAAAGGGTATCTGTAGTGGTAAGTTCAAGAGGCTAAGAAGTTATGTAAAAAAACTAACCTCAGTTGTCTAGTTCAAAAAAAAAACATTATGATACATTGATACTTGAAGGATCTAGACCCTCCATTGTGTATTAACGACGAGTTTTGATGATTAGTAACAAATGGATTTCTGTGTTGCCATCAATTACTAAAAGGGGAGATTGAAGAATCTAGCCCTACCATTATATATTAATGGTGATTTTCGGCAATTGATGATAACCATTTGTGAGACTAATATTTTTCATGAGTTGGATGAATAAGTTTATATCCCATGATGAAGAAGACTTTGAATGGCTTCATGTGTTGGTCGTCATCAAGTCAAGCAAAGATGATAATAGAGAGAAGATGTTCATCATCGATCTTCAAGAGGATGCACAAGACAAAGATATAACTAACACATACCAAGGATGTGTTCCCTAGGCATTTTGTCGGTCTTGGTGTTTGGTGAAAGACTGAATTGCTAGTGTAGGTTACCGTATTATTAAGAGGGGTCTTGATTAGTAGCTTGAGTTTGTCATGTGATAATAGCTCATTTAGTTTGCTCTAATTCTCCACGGCATAATGCTATCGTTTGTAAATGTGTTTGGTAAATATCTAAGGCTCATGCATAATTCTTGTAGCATGTGATTTAAATTTGCGAATGTGTTTTGCAAATGGTTCAAGTCCATATCTATAATCTTTGTGACATAATTCTAAAGTGTGCGAATGTATTTTGCAGCTTGTTGTGAATCATGCTTTGACTTTTATTTGCATGATACTATAATTTATGAATATGTTTTGCAAATTGATTGAAGTATTTGTATCTTGACCTGTGCTGATCTTAGCACACTGGTCTGACTAGCCATGAGTTAGCGGTCTGATCGACTGTGTTGTCCGATCGCGTTGTGTGCTGGTTGCCATTTTCCAGAAAGCTATTTTTTGGAAATTGGGCTAGCGGTGTGACCGGCCTTCGTGGTGGTCTGACTGTCCCCTGTGTGGGCGGTCTAACCGACAGTGCTAGTAATGACTAGTTTTCTAGCCATTACAGAGTAGTTGGTAGTACCGACTGAGAGACCATGTGGATAGGTCTAGGTCAATTTGTGTTGTTCAATTGGCATTTGGGTTGAGTTTAATCTAAAGTTTTGCAAAGAGTTTGCAATTTTTTGAAAATTTAGATTACTGTTAGATTTCAGGTGGTAGTACTAGCCTAGCAATGGTGGTAGTACTGACCTGGTGTTAGCGGTAGTATCAAAAGTGAGAGGTGATACTACCACAGGTGCAATATGACTGGTCTCTAGATGATGATAGCTATTTTCTAGAGAGGGTCGATTTTTGAGGATTTTTGGCTGTGGCTAGGTCCGTTAGTACTAGTGTAAAACAACATTACTACTAAAGAATGGTATGATCAGATCTTGTATGGCGGTACTACTGGAGGCGATAGCACTAGCCTTAGGCAAACGGTTGTACCACTCCCCTGTTATCGGGAAAATGTTAAGGGCCGGTCGGACTGACCAGTGTTTGACAGTATGACGGGAGCGACATAACTGCTATTGGGAGCGCGGTCAGACTGGCTGAGGTGAGTTGGTTCTGAAAATTAGGAATTGTGGGAGAATTGATCATCGGTTGATCTTAGATCTCAGATCATGGTTGCATCGTGTTTTATGTTTATGCTAGCATGGGTCAAATTGTGAAGATCTTGCATGGTTCTTACATCTCTTAACCAAAATTTGTGATTTAATGATTGTTTCCTTGCTAGCCCAAATCTATGCTTAGATTACATTGGTAGGACATGTGAGAGATGATCTGAAAGTTCTCATGACTCAGGTCTTAATGAGTAAGAAGTAATTTGAGTTTTACAATTTTGTGTATTCTTATGATCTAAAATGAGATTTCTTCAATTGGGTGTCCAAGAACCTTGCTTTTCTTGATTTGCTTTGATTCCTGACATCCTTACAAATGCCCATACCAATTTTGGTAGTATTTGAACAAGGTTTGATCAATTCTAACAAATTTGGGTTTTTGTCCCGAAGGGTTTGTGCCTAGAAACAGGGGTGTGGTAGTACCAGCCACCCTTTTCGGTAGTACCAGTTGGTAGCGGTTGTACCGGCCTCTCTTAGGTAATAGTATTGGTTGGGTACGATCATACCGGTCTCCCTTTGGAGGCACTACAGGGTGTTGCATTTTTTGGTTCTAGATCTCTGTAAGTTTTGTGTAGGAGGTGTAATCTGCATTTGATGACTCTCATAGTCATCTGAGTAAAATTTTTGAATACTTCCGTAATCATTCACCCCCTTGATTATCGGTATCGGTCCAATAAGTGGTATCGGAGCCTAGTACGTAGTCCTATTTTAGGAGATGCATAATTATGGGATCTTTGCCACACCTACATGTATCAAGAAACTTCTAGGCCAATTTGCTAATGTGTTTGTGTGCGGGAGAGAGTTGCTGTTATGTTGTATATTGACGAAATTTTCCAACGTTAAATTAACCATGCATATGTACAAATTAGGTGTATAACGAGGCCTATGAATTATGATGGGCTTAAAATCATGTAGAACTTTTCCGCATTATTGTGAAATTTTAGTAGATGAAGAGCTTTTTTATTTTTATTTTAAGCATGAAGGAGCAAGTCCATTAATAAAATATGGTTCTTAAAAGTGGTAGAAAGAACTATTTTGACAACACTAAAAAGAGAAATTTATGTATGATGACATCAAAGGTTAGCTTAAAAGTAGAACATTCTAAAAATACAATATAAAACTAATCGTTCTAAACTAGCAGCATCTCGTTTACTTGCATGGACTAGTTTCAAGATTGGTTTTTTGAGAGCGGGTTTGCCATCTTGGCCGCCACGTAACCCGGTTGTCACCATGACTGGCACATCTTGTTAGATAATTACGCACTTTAGTGACTACTTCAATCCACATAACAGTGATCAAGATGTGCGCAGAATATACACTAGGCATAATCACAACATTACGTATACCTATCTCATGTATGTGCGCTACCATGGCAGTAGTGATGAACAAAGTAATGGAATGAACCATATGTAAATGATGCATAATTTTCCTTACAGCAAAGCGAAACGCAGACGAGGAAGCCCCACGAACAACGAAGACAGGAAGCAGTGAGCACTGAGCGCGCAGTCGCATGAAGCGCTTCTCAAAAACTTCTACTACATGGGAAGAAGCGAATCAGGTTTTTGGTCCTGCACTCATGCGCGTCTTGTGTAGTTGTGTTCTTGATCTGTGCAGGACGGTGGGCGGAGCTCCGCCACCTCCATCTCTTCCTGTGCCATGTCCCGTACGGGCATAGTGGCGGCGCAGCAGCAGCAGAGGGTGGAGGAGGTGTACTGGTTCTCACGGACGAGGAGCAGCAGAAATTCCGGCGCCTTGTCGACCTCACTCGCCACTTCGGCCTCGGCGCGTCGCCAGCGTATGGGATGGGTTCAGGCGTTCAGCATAAGGACCCCGCAAATCTTCTATGTTTTTTCGGTTGTTTTTAAATCTTTCTCCAGGATTCTAGTTAGTTTTTTTTGGCCAGTTCTTTTTAGTTCTTTCTTGGGTTAAATTGCTAGATAATGGATGTAAGTACAACCAGAAATTCAGTACCAAATGCAAAGTACTAAAACACATAATTCTTGTTTGGGTGTTGATAAACATTATCCGGATGTTTTCTTCTTAACTATCGTCCAGATTTGTGATCATTAGATTAAAAATCCAACGGCCATGAATTCTCCCCTCCATCCCCTCCAAAAAAAAAAAACTCCCCTCTAAAAAAAAGGGGCCGTTAGATATCTAATCCAACGATCTTAAATCTAGATGATTGTTAGAAAGAAAACATCCAGATGATACCTAGACTTGTTTTCTGAGATTTCAAGTCAAGAAGGAAATTTTCACCTATTGCTCTAATGATCGTGCCTCACCAAATTGGGTGATAGTCAATACTCTAGTTTGTGTTCTACTAGAACTAAGATTCTAACGCGAATTAGATTTTTCTCGTATTAGCATTGGTGATGTGTGTGAACCCATGTGTGGATTCAGGGGGAAAAACTGTAGTGCCACAAATTCCACTGCAGCTGCTTGATTTCATTGCTGCCCTGCTGCGTGAATGAGAATCAAGCTTGCTGCCACTTTCTATAGGGCCTTGTCTATATCTATCGTGTTGTTTCGGAGACTCGTAGCAAGTCAAGTCGACTCGTAGCTGTCGTTTTCATCTTCGATGACGATGTGAGAAGGCTGTCTCTTTCTCCATTTGCTTTGTAGAAAGTGGGTCACTACGGAAGCCATCTTTGACTGGTTCTAGGTATAGGACTTCAACTGAAGAAAAAAAACAGTTGAACTCTACAAAACTGATATTTTTTTAAGAATACAAAACTGAAATTGAAGTAGCAGTGGAGTAGAAGATTAGATAGCTTTTCACTCCGGTGAAGCTATGATGGAGTGTTCCATTTAGGTGATGTCGGCGGGTGACTACGCGAAGACATCTGCATTCTTGTGGAGTAGTTCTAGTAGACTCCATTCGGCCTCCGGGGTAAGGCCGCCTCCAACCGATGCTTGCTTCGACGGGTCTTCATTGTTGAGCGGCACCCTCTTTACCTCACCGTCCGGCTTTGGTTTCGGTGTCCACCTTGGGGCAGAGGAAGGGGTAGGACCTTCATCTATGGCGTGCACTTTCCGATGGGGGGTTCGTGTGCCCACCTTGACTTGCCTAGTAAGGTCCTGGTTGTTGAACACTATGGTGATCCCTCTAGGGCTTGGGAGCTTCATACACAGGTAATTGTGAAGCTGGAAAGCGCCAAAAGTGTTGAGGGTGGCCCTTCCACAATGTCGAAGTTAATAACCTACATCTTGTTCTGCTCACCTCGTCGAAGGCTACCTCAAGTGCCACCTCTCCCAGCGGCTCCAGCATGCTTCGGGATACCCGTCTGGTCGGAGGCACCAACGAAAAGGAGGTCTGCAGAGCTGCCTCTGTCCACTAGGACCCACCTCACATCTCATCCAGCGATGTTAGTCGTGATGACCAATGGGTCCTAGTTGGGGAAGTCCACTCCCGAGACATCCTCCATTGTGAATGTGATGTCTGCTCGGGCCCATGCGAGGAGCACTTGTGTGGGGTATGTGGTGATGTGGTGTATTTGGCCTGCTTAGGTCCTCCGCTATCGCTTGGAGGGAATTCGAAGGATGAACCGCCCGTGATGGCGTTGATCACATGGCAGGGACCGGCGTCGGGGACCTATATCCACAACATGCTAGGCGGAGGCTAGATGAGCGGTACTTCTAGCAATTGTTGCACGTGTGCTACCACCGGCGCCCTCGTATCATGGACACACTCCCTGGCCATGCTTTCATGGAGCATCGCAATGGTGGGGCAATCGCATGTGATGCACCCTCCCTGGCCATGCACTTCACACCATGGCCTTTGTTGACGCCCGTTGTCTCAACCTTGCCCCCTTCTGCCTCTGTGGCCCCTCTGGCCGCGTCTGTGACCTTCATGGGCAGCATTCTCCTTGGTGCCTCCTTCGATGCTGAGAACGTACCTGCCCCAGGGTCCCTTTTGTTGCTTGCGGGCTTAGCTTCGGAGGTGGGCGTTGTGGCATCGGCTTCGTGCTGCCTTGCATCTTCTTCAACTCTTGTGTACTCCTCCATCTTGTTGAAGAGTTTAGTCACCATTCTTATGGGTTTTCGTGCATTGTATTCTGCCAGTGGCCCTTTTGGGAGACCATGATGGTCATCTCATTGACGTTCTTCACCTGGCAGTAGACCTTCGCAAAGCACTTGAAATACTCCTGAAGCTTCTCCCTTAGCTGCTGCCTTATTGCGAAGAGCTAATTAGCGTCGACCTGCTCGATGTAGTTGCCTTAGAAGTTATTGTGCATGAGGACTCGGACCATGCGTACACGGAGCCGAGCGCGATAGAGAAGAACCATGATAGCACGACTCCTTGGAGGGTGAGAGGCAACCCCTCGGACGACTTGCTCTCTGTCATCCCACGGACGGTGCCAACTGTTGTGGCTACTGACCAACAGTAAAGTAAGAGAGTAGTGGAGTGGATGTGATGGATGGATAATGCTTGCCCCTTCTTGATGTCTAGGGCACGTATATATATTTGCACAAAGTACAATTACAATCTTGCCCTTACGAACATGTGTCTCTCACAAGGGTGTACATAACAGGCCGGATGGGCTCAGGTGGGGGCCACCCCTACTACAGAGCTATTACAAACACGACCTTTAAATGCTTTTTGCAATGATTTTCAAAACTATGGCACGAGCTGAAAATGTGTATTTTGCAACTGTTGCAAACCTTCTGTCCTCATCTCATGCTATCATGATAAATTAAAAATTTTCTCCCACTATTTCTAGCCACTTACCCCACTTCAAAATTTTAGTTAAGTAAGCCCGAAGGAGCAGAACAGTCTAAATATGAACCTTGGAAAAACTTATAGACAACACTCCACTGCACCTGATGCTGCTGAGCCCAACAACGGTGTTTAGATATAGACTACTAGACTAGATCGGTAGAGAGCTTGCTTCAGGGAGTTTATGTGAGTTAGCTTTTGTATGTTTAGAGACACTAAGATGCCGATGAATTGCATAGGATACCTTCGTATGTGTCCCCATCTATAGACACTGCGTTGCTGCAAATTTTCAGTTGGACCCTGTACGCTGCCTTCTTGCCCTCAGCCGTTGTACGCTACCTTTTTGCAGCCACAGGAAAAACTTATTTTGAAAAATCTGTGTAGTTTGTGTTTCACCCTAACTTCTTGGATGTTCTATTTAAAAGTCCAGGATGGGTTTAGATTAACTTATCTCCACAATTCTTCCTATACCTCATGCTATTGCACCCTCACCCTTTTTTACTGAAAACCCCATCAAGCCTACAAATGTGAAGTGACGAATTGCCAAGATCAAGATGATCAAGAACAAGTGAAGACCACTCAACGTCCCAATATTTGGAGGAAACAACATCATAAAAAAAACAATGACTTGGAAGCCTCAACCCACACAAGGACCAAGACTCGAGTCCCCGCTTTGCTTTTGTTCTCTCCTCACCCCGTGCCCGCTAATCAAGTCTTCATCAAGCAAATGCAATGGCTGAAAACTAGACAACCATCCCTAGTGGAAGTGAGAAAACAAGACCAATAGTTTCTACTCGCCATAGCCCTTACCATCCATACAAGCTGCCGCGTAACCCTACTCCGCCAGGATTATTGAGAAAAAGCCGTCACAATGGAAACAATAATAACACTGCATCAAGTAGGTCCCTGAAGGACGTCACCTATTTCTGTTGCGGAAATACCGGACAGTACGCCAGTAAGTGCCCTCAGAAGAAGAAAAATAAGGAGTTTATTATTTGTTTTGATTGCGGCAACGAGGGACATTATGCAAGAGAATGCCCCAATAGAAACCAGAAGATGTGAGAAGGCTGTCGCTTTCTCCATTTTCTTTGGCTGGCATTTTCATCTTCAATGACGATGTGAGAAGGTGTCGCTTTCTCCATTTTCTTTGGCTGGCGTTTTCATCTTCAATGACGATGGAACCCGTCCTTGACTGGTTCTATGTATAGGAGTTCAACTGAACAAGAAAGCAGTTTAACTCTACAAAACTGATTTTTTTTAAGAATACAAAACTGAAATTGAAGTAGCAGTCAAGTAGAAGATTAGATAGCTTTCCAGAAGTAGATGGTTGGCATGCCTATAAATGAAGTGTGCAAGGCTGTAAGCAGCTAGTAACTTATAGCTATGACCGTTCTCCAACCAAAGTACGCAGCCTCTCTCATAGAAGTGGTTCAAAGGCATTGTAAGTTACATCTACTATTTGATGAAGCATATATTTTTTTTGTTTTTTGGGTGGAAGAAACATATTGTTTTCTGTACAGTTAAAACGACATGTCCATGCTGTTTTGATCACCCTAACTGTTTCCCCACATGGCGAATGGTGGTGAGATAATGGCGCCCAAGAACTTAAGTTGCACAAATGTCTTGCTTATCTTTGAGTGTAAATAGTGCTCATCTAGATTCTAGAGTGTTTAACTTTTTTTTTTGGAGAGAAAGCATTGGTTTCTAATCAGGAATACAATTGTATGTGTGTTATCTAGTGTCTTGAGGACGTCCATATGTCATGGTGCTTGTTACTCAATACAAATACCAATTGAGGATAGATACAAGACTGTTTACTTAAAAAGTAAGTTATAAATAACAGGTCAGTTATTGCTAGAAAAGTTTCTGTGCTGTAACACAACATGTAAAATAAGTTAGAAATATGTACACAATTTTCAGAGTTCAACAAGCGCAGCACATACACTCGTTGTTTTCAGAGTTCAGTTTTTCTCTTTTTTTTTTTTGAAAAGAAACTCCATGCACAAGTGAGGAACCAGAAAACTAGGACAAAATATATTATGAGTAAAAAATACGAGATATACAAGAGGAGGGAGAGAGTAGAAGGAAGATCACAATCAAAGTTTTGTTTAGTAGTTTTAGCAGGCAAATTCATGAATATTTAGCAGCATAAGATAACATAACTGATTAACTCCCACATAATTGCAGGATTCTGAAGAAAATTCACATATCTGAATGCAATTGGATTAGTCAAGACTATAGTTATAATATTCAACACGCAGTGGCCGAAATTTTCACTTCTGTTGAATCTTGCTGATGGAATCGAAAGCAAGTGCTGACTCCTAAGAGTACGAGGGAAAATCCTTCAGGTACTTCGCTCACCAACATTGCATCCCGGCTAACACTTGTTGACTATCTAACTTTAGTCCCTTGTATATCCCTAGCCATGAAGGCAGTCGATCAGTTTCTCTTGGTGCTCATGGCTTGCAGTGCACATGTTGTCATCTGCTCCTTTAATGGAAATGAGACTGATCATTTATCACTGCTTGAATTCAAGGGTGCAATAAGTCATGATCCACAGCAAGCCTTGATGTCCTGGAATGAGAGCACTCACTTCTGTAATTGGGGAGGTGTCTCGTGTAGGTTGAAGAACCCACGTCGTGTCACTTCGCTCGACCTCAGTGGTCGAGGCTTAGTGGGGCGCATCTCTCCTTTACTTGGAAACCTAACACTCCTAAAATTTCTATTCCTACAAAACAATTCATTCACTGGACAAATCCCTCCATCCCTTGGTCACTTGCATCATCTCCAATCTCTCTACTTGATTAATAACACACTCCAAGGAGAGATACCTGACTTTGCAAATTGTTCTAGTCTCAAGAGGCTATGGCTGAATGGCAATCACCTAGTGGGACTAATACCTACACAAGCCGATTTGCCTCCTCGCCTTCATGGCTTGCATATTTCATATAATAATATCACCGGAACCATTCCCGCCTCTCTTTTTAACATTACGACATTGACTCAACTTGGTATCATGCTTAATCATATCAATGGAGAAATCCCGAGTGAAATTGGAAAATCGCCCATGCTGCAAGTCTTGTACGCTGCTGAAAATAATCTAACAGGAAGGTTTCAACCAACCATCCTTAATTTGTCTTCTCTTGTTATACTAAATCTTGCCTTAAATTATCTTAATGGAGAGTTGCCATCCAATCTTGGTAGTTCATTACCGAATCTACAACAGTTTGGTTTATCTAAGAACCTCTTTGGCGGGCATATCCCAAATTCATTGGTAAATGCTTCTAAGCTATTCTTGGTCGACATGTCAAGAAATAATTTCACTGGTGTGGTGCCTAGTTCTATTGGCAAACTTAAGGAACTCTCGTGGTTGAATCTTGAATTAAATCAACTACAAGCACGTGACAAGCAAGACTGGGAGTTCATGAATAGCCTAAGCAATTGTAGTGAGCTACGAATGTTGGCGCTAGATGGGAATCAGCTAGAAGGACAGATATCAAATTCATTTGCCAACCTTTCTGTGAAGCTTGAAACGTTATACCTTGGCGGCAATAGACTATCAGGGGATATTCCTGCCGGTATAGCAAACCTTTGCAGCTTGACTGGTTTAGGATTGGAAGAAAATCAGTTTACAGGTGTGGTTCCAGAATGGCTAGAAACTCTAGGAAATTTACAATCAATAAACTTATGGAACAACATCTTTACGGGGTATATTCCATCCTCCCTCTCTAATTTATCTCAACTGGGACGGCTCTATCTGAGCTCTAACCAGTTCTATGGGCATATACCCCCAAGTTTAGGAAACCTTAAAGTCCTTGAGGAATTGCAAATTTCCGATAACAATCTTAGTGGAAGCATTCCAGCGTCATTAGGCAACATAAGCAGCTTGGAAGTACTCGATATGTCTGACAACCACTTATCAGGATCCATACCTAAGTCTATTGGTAGTCTGCAATATCTTGAAAAACTATATTTGTCATCCAACCATCTTGAGGGTGAAGTCCCATAAAAAGGCATCTTCAAGAACACAACTGCTATATGGATTACTGGAAATAAGGGGCTTTGTGGTGGGGCAGCAATGCTACACCTACCGGCCAGCCCTGTTACACCTCCAAGTTCAACTAAGCACATGCGATCTCTAGTACTCAAAGTAGTGATCGCATTAGCTAGCATGGTGCCACTTGCTATGGTCATATCTGTCTTACTATTCTCGAGGAAAAAACAATAGAGAAAATCTATATCTCTCCCTTCTTTTGGTAGAAAATTTCCCAAAGTTTCTTACAACAATATTGCCAAAGCGACTGATGGGTTCTCCACATCCAATTTAATCGGCAGAGGAAGATACAGTTCTGTGTACAAAGGGGAACTGTTGCAAGATGGAATTGTGGTTGCCATAAAAGTCTTTAGCTTGGAGACAAGAGGAGCACAAAAGAGCTTCATTGCAGAATGCAATGCTTTGAGAAATGTGCGTCATCGTAATCTAGTTCCTATCCTTACTGCATGCTCAAGTATTGATGTTAAGGGAAATGATTTCAAAGCCTTAGTGTACGAGTTCATGCCACGACGGGACTTGCATGCTTTACTATACTCAATTCGAGATGATGAGAACACTTCAACTTCAAACCACATTACACTGGCTCAAAGGTTAAGCATTGTGGTGGATGTAGCAGATGCATTGGAGTACCTCCACAATAACAACCAAGGAACTATTGTTCATTGCGATCTGAAGCCTAGCAACAATCTTTTGGATGATAATATGACAGCTCATGTTGGAGACTTTGGCCTTGCTAGGTTCAAAGTTGATTCCACAACATCATCTCTCGGTGATTCAAACTCAACTTCTTCACTTGCAATAAAGGGAACCATTGGATATGTGGCCCCAGGTAATGTCTAATTTCTTGTTGTTCTATGTCTCCATATAACGTGAGCACAAATTACATATTTTCAATAATTGTGCTAACATGTGACTAACTTTTCTTGTACAGGGTCTACTACAGAGTACGCTGGTAGTAACCAAGTCTCAATTGCCTCAGATGTTTATAGCTTTGGAGTTGTTCTGCTCGAAATATTCATCAGAAGGAGGCCAACAGATGACATATTTAAGGACGGATTGAGCATTGTAAAGTTTGCAGAGATGAACTTTCTTGACAAGATATTGCATATTGCTGATCCCCAGCTGCGACAAGAGTTGGACTTTTGCCAAGAAACCCCAATGGCCATGAAGGAAAAAGGTGTACACTGCTTGCATTCTATGTTCAACGTTGGACTTTGTTGTACCAAGACGTCCCCGAGTGAATGCATCAGCATGCAGGAAGTGGCTGCAAAGCTGCACGCAATTAGGAATGCATATTTCCAGGGGAACTGAAGAATCTGTTGGGTGTTGTTGTCTAAATAGTTTACGGAAGATTCATCCATTATCACATAGCATGCATGTGTCGTTTCTGTTGTTGCGATGAGATTACCACTCCATTGAATAAATACAATGATTGAGTTTAGAAAAAATGACCATGATTTGGAGTGATGTAGTACCAGATTATGTAGTGTTTCTCATTTTCGCTGCGTGACAAATGGCTCTATAAGACTAACCGTAAGACATAATTTATCCTTGATGCAAACATGCAAGATGTTGTGCTACATTCATATCTTACATCTTGTGTCCTTGGTTTGTTGTTCGAATTGGCTTCAAAATAGATCTACAGTAGCGTCATGAAACACTACACGTGGACGGATGTATGATCTCTCTCCTCTTCAAAACACTATGCGCGGCGCGCCAACGTTACACTATGCGGTATCTACCTAGGAGAGATGTTACTTACTATGAATAACAGCTTCAAATAGATCTACAGTAGCGTCGTGAAGGTACAAATTCATATGGGTCCAACCTATAGAGCACATTGGAGAGAGTTATCATAGCTTCGTTTTGGATTTTTGAAACTAACCTCAGTTGTCTAGTTCACAACAAAAAAAATAACTAACCTCAGTTGTCTAGTTCACAACAACAAAAACATTGTGATACATTGATACTTGAAGAATCTAGACCCTCCATTGTGTGTTAATAGTGGGTTTTGATGATTAGTAGCAATCAAAATTTTGTGTTACCATCAATTATCAAATAGAGGGAGATTGAGCAAGAAGTAATTTGAGTTTTAGAGTGTGGTGTGTTCTTGTGACCTAGAATGAGATTTTCTTCAATTGAATGAAATCAAATCCAACAACCTTGTGTTTCTTGATTTGATTTGGTTCCTAACATCCTTACAAAAGCCCATATCAATTTTGCTAGTATTTGGACAAAGTTTGACCAAGTTTCATAAATTTGGGTTTTTGTCCTGAAGGGTTTGTGTCTGGAAACATGGGTGCAGTAGTACCAGCCACCCTTTGTGGTAGTACCGGTTGGGAGCGGTTGTGCTGGCCTCCCTTTGGCAGCACTACAGGGTGTTGCATCTTTTGGTCCCACATATATGTAAATTTTGTGTAGGAGATGTAATCTGAGCTTGATGACTCTCATAGTTATTTGAGTAAAGATTTTGAATACTTGGGGGAAAGAATTCACCCCTTGATTATCGGCATTGGTCCAATAAGTAGTATCAGAGCCCGATATGTAGTCCTATTTTAGGAGATGCATAATTATGGGATCTTTGCCACAACTTAAGACAATTATGTACATGTATCAATAAACTTCTAGGCCAATTTGCTAATGTGCTTGTGTGCATGGGGGGAGGGGGAGTTGCTGTTATGTTGAATGTTGATGAAACTTTCCAATATTAAATTAACCATGTATATGTACAAAATATTAGGTGTATAATAAGGCCCATGAATTATGATGGGCTTAAAATCATGTAGAACTTTTCTGCATTATTGTGAAACTTCAGTAGATGAAGTGCTTTTTAAGTTTTTTGAAGCACGAAGGAGCAAGTCCATTAATAAAATATGGTTTTTAAAAGTGGGAGAAAGAACTGTTTTGATAACGCTAAAAAGAGAAATTTGTATATGATAACATCAAAGCTTAGCTTAAAAGGAGAACATTCTAAAATAAAATATAACACTACTACAAAATAAACTATACTGGATGCTTCATCACAGACGATTCATGTAGAACCATCTGTGCTTTAATTATCACAGATGATTCATAGTGAAAACCGTCTCTGAAACTATCATAGACAGTTAGATTTAAAAGTCATCTGTGATATCTCCCATCATCATAGATGATTTTTAATTAGAACCATCTATGAAATATCACAGACAATGTTTATTTATAACCGTCTGTGTTTTGTCTATTATCACAGATGGCTTTTAGTTAGAACCGTCTATGAACATATCACGGATGGTTTTTGTTTACAACCGTCTGTGTTTTATCCTTTGTCATATGAACTACAGAAGTTACTGAGTTGGAACATATAAGAGTGTGACTAGTCACTTTTACAAAAGACAAATTCAAGTCAAATTTATTACAAAAGTCCCCAAAAAAGAGATTCCCATATCGTGGTCTTCTGGGCTTCATATGCTTCCTCTTCTAGTTTTAGAGTTGGAGGATCAGCACTGCATTCTCGAATGCCGTGAAGATTGTCCTTGCCCTCTCCACCTCATTCTCTAGCCCGGGCAAATCATTAGCATAGTTCATAATCTCAAAGAGGATGCCATGATAAGCTTCCTCAGAATCGGCCGCTTCTGCTTGATCGGCAAAGATATTCATGTGTCTCTCCATTGCCGCAAGAGCTTCTACTGCTTTATGTACATTGAAGAGAAGAATGAGGCTAAGGGCGGTTTCCCTTTCTTGAGTGGCAACGAGACACCTCCATCGATGGCGGATGATGAGGTCCAACTGATGGATGGAAGCAAGTTAAGGAAGGAGAGTAGGGCGTGAGCGGAGGAGCTGCTGCAGATGTAAGTTGTTGGCCGCCTGTGTAAGGTTGTGGCCGAACAACTCTTGATGGATAGATGAGAGGAAGGAGATCAAAAGAATATTAGATGCCATTATTGAGAAATCTAGTGAAGAAGATGAGGGAGAGGACAATTTAGAAGAGATTGAGTTTGTGGTATCAAGGAATTGTACACCACGTTGCATATAAAGCTAGAATGGTGTGGAAGTTTAAGGGTTGCTTGCATCAAAATATTAACAGGCGGGAGTAGGGCGCACATATTTAAGCGTTATCATAGACGGTTCGTATAACAAACCATCTCTGATATGGCATTATCACAGACAGTTTGTATAACAAACCGTCTGTGATAATGACACATCACTTATCCGTGGCATATCCCCTAGGATTTCGATCTCACTCGTCCATTCTCTCCGCATTGAATGGCAATCACCGGTTCCTTCCATCTCTCACCCTTATTACTCCCCTCTCCCTTTTCACTGGTAAGCACGCTTGAGTTCCACCGGTGTTGCTCCTAATTCATCCACTCCTAACTTATTCCTTCATCCTTCCCTCAATGATGCCGACTACCACCGTGAGCTAGTGCCTCCGGTTGTGACACCACGGTTCACTACACAAGACACTCTTGTCGCAAATGTTGTAAAAGTGTCTTGTGCAGTGTCACCGTCGTGACACAAAGGTGATGCTATCGCCACCTCTCCTTCATTGCCGGTGTTATCCGGCCGCCATCTGATCCCCTCCCCTCTCTTCCTTGATGGTAGGCATCAAGGACATCTAGCTCATGTGCTACATTAGGGGTGAGAGGGCCTAGATATTGCGCGCTATATCCAGCTTCTACTGTCTGCTAGGATTCCTGCTTCTTCTATGTTCTTACCATGTTTAAGAGTTGGGTTCGTAGGATTAGGAGATGCGTTGTTATCATGTTCTTGCTAAGTTAGATGGGTAACCTGTTCGTTATCTTGATATGATGTAATGGTGGATTCTAATCTTAATGGAAATGGAATGTACTGTTGTGTTTGCTGCTATATTTGCTTGTTTTCAAATGGTATAGCTAACAAGCTAGCCAAAAAATAGAAAAAAATTTAAGTATAGAATGAACTATCATAGACGGGTTTGTGGTATAAACTGTCTATGAAGGACTATTACAGACAGCTCTAACCAAGAACCGTCTGTGATATTCACATATCACAGACAATTCTATCTATCAACTGTCTGTGATGGAGAAGTATCATAGACAGTTCTATATACTAACTGTCTATGATACTCGCTCATCACAGACGGTTGGTAGTTAGAACCGTCTGTGATACTAACTGTCTATGATACTCGCTCATCACAGACGGTTGGTAGTTAGAACCGTCTATTATAGTTTTCTTTATAGATGGTTCTAGTTACAAACTGTTTGTGTTGTATTTATCACAGGTGGCTCATAAATCATATGTGATAACCTTTGATTATCACTGACCCATAAATCCAGACGGTTCAGAAAACCATCTGTGATGATAGTTCTGAACCGTCTGTAATAATCCTTTTTGTAGTAGTGTAAGACTAATCACTCTTTTTAAACTAGCAACGTGTCGTTTACATGCATGGACTAGCCTGTTCTTTTCCTCCGAAGCTGGCAGCTTTTGGCTTTTGCTACAGTACCTAACTTTCAAACGAAATATTTTCTCAAGACGGGGTCTACAAGTTAAACGACATACATGTTAAAAGCCCAACTTCTATACCATCTAAAATTGGAAGTGAGTATCTATCTCTCTATAATCTATACCGTAAACAGACAAAATTCAAAAATTTCAACCAAAAACTATAAGCCGTAGCCATTGCCAAACAGGCCCCTAGTTTTAATATTGGTTTTTGAGAGCGTGTTTGCCATCTTGTCTCCCACGTAACCTGGTTGTCGCCATGACTGGCACATCTTGTTAGATAATTATGCACTTTAGTGACTAATTCAATCCACATAACAGTGATCAAGATGTGCGCAAAATATACACTAGGCATAATCACAACATTACGTATACCTATCTCATGTATGTGCTCGACCATGGCAGTAGTGATGAACAAAGTAAGGGAAGGAACCATATGTAAAATGATGCATAGTTTTCCTTACAGCAGAGCGCTCCGGCGAAGGTTGCAATAGTGAGGAAACAGAGACGAGGAAGACCCATGAACAATGAAGACAGGAAGAAGTGAGCAGTCACACAAAGCGCTTCCCAAAAACTTAACTCTATTGCATGGGAATGAGCGAATCAGGTTTTTGGTTGTAACATCCCATTTTGGACAATTGTACCTTGTGTGTTAGAAAAAATTGAAATCGAAATTGAATTCAAATTGTTTAAGCAAATTTCAGCTGAAATTCAAAATTCAAAGAAAATTTCAAACTCCCAAATTACCTTGGGCTTGGCCTAGCCCCTCTATACCTTTCTCTTTCTTTGGCCTGGCCTGGAACATGTAGTGGCGGCCCACGCCACCCTAGAGGTGCCCCGACCGCGTATCGCATGTGTTCGTGTCGCACCGCTTATGCCCAACATCTGCGCCACCTCAGCCTTTGCTCGACACTGCACCACTCTAGCACCCTACCCGTTTTGGGATTCTCAGCACTGCGTCATGCCTGTAAGACCCCTCCTTGCTGCAGCGTCACCTCCTTTGCGCCCGAATGCCCAACTGACCTTTCCGCTTTCCCCACTACGCCACTCTGTTGCGTGAAGCCGAGCCGTCCGTCAAGCTCATGGGCTCCCTCACTGCAACGTCTTGCTTCATGTGCCAAGTACCCACTTGAGAATGCTCTGCACACTCCCTTGCATGCTTGCCCTGGTTCCCCACTAATTTGCTGCAACGGTACCACAGGTCATCATGGCACCAATGATCATTGAGCTCTCTCCACCTCTATAAAGTGTCACATCCTGCTCCTTGCACCACCAAACACCTCCCCTCGCCTTCAATCGACTGGAGAACCTTTCGAGCCACCTTCTCCCTCCTCTCTAGCCATTTCGTCGCCTGAAGTGATTCTGACAACTCGCCACACAATCCATCGATTCCTTGCGTTGGGAGCTTCGCCCGAAGGCCTTGAAGCAACCCCAACCACCACCAAGCTTCTTCGTCCCATCCGGCAAGCCCTCCACGTTGCTCCCCTCGTCGCTAACTAGGTCATCATTGCCAGGCCATCTATCTCATCCCCGAGCTTCGCCTTCACTTTCACTGAGCCCATCTCCACTTGTAGATGCTTCCTTGCTTTGTATTGGAATCTAGCACCTTGTAGCGTCACTGTGCCATGCTCCCTATCCCCCGCCACATGAGTTCGCCACCGGTCGCCCTAGCCTTCGACTTGGGACACAATACCTCACCTAGAGGTGTGGGCTGAGGCAATGGTTCCATTTTTGGTCATGCCTCAGGCCATCGAGGTCCTCATCCCTGATGAGGAACCACACCACAGTTAGGAGGAAGAAGATGCATTGTAGGGCATGCTAGATTAGCTAAAAATTTGATTAGCTCTAATGACCTTCGTTAACCCAACTTAACCAGTCACTAGATGGTGGGCCCGGTTATGACTAAAAGTCATGATTCTCTGACCGATGGACCCCACCATTGTTTAAAACCTTTTAGAAATCGATTTAAGGATTTGAGCCACTGACGTGTGGGCCCTCTACATTGTGTGCACAGTACCGATCCCACATATCAGCCTCTAGATCCTTTTTCTTTAGAATTTTAATTCCAATAGAAATTAAAATTTCTCTGGTCCTACCTGTAAGTCTCTAGACCCTTTTTCATTAACAAGTTAATTCAACTTTAAATGAAAATCATGTGGGACCCAACTATCAGCCTCGATAAAGATTTTTAGTAGAAAATTAATTAGAAATTTTAAATAAAATCTGTGGGCTCGTCATGTCAATAAGAGTAACATCATTTCTCTTTCTTTTTCTTGAATTAATTTTTGTTTTAAACTTCAAATGACTCGTTCTCACTTATTTTAACTCTAAATTTAATGAAACTTATTCCTATTTTTTCTAAATTCAAGATCTATATATTGGTAGTGGTTTTGTTTAGTTTGGAGTTCATTTGAATTTTTTTATTTGTATTTATTTGTTTCGATCTCTTGTGTGCACATTTTTCGATGCGATCATTTGAGTAGAGTACGAGGACGCATAAGAGTCCCAGTTCGAGTAAACTCAATAGTTCCAAGACAATCCCATCTGTGATCTAGGCAAGTTAATACTTGATCAAATTCAACCTATATTTTATGCAAATTATGTTTATTTAAATTATCAAATTGCATGCTATTATTTGTTATGCAAATGCATGTTAAGCCTAGGGTAGATACATGCTTATTTGACATTAGAATATTATTACACCATCCTTGATACTTGAATCACCTAATCTTTGTCACCCTAGATAATTCATAGTAACTTTACTAGATATAGTTGCACTTAAGCATCATGCTAGTCTTGCTTAAGTATTAGGGTATTAAATTATCCTATCATCATCTTTTAATCATAAAACCTATTTTGGACAGTCATTGAAGGGAAATGATTGGTGTATTTGAGATAACTTACTTATATGCCTCTCAAATTACTGTAAACTTGCTGTTAACATATCTGGGCGGATGGTATGATGGTTGATATGGATGTAGCACGAGAAATGGTAGTATGTGGTATGTACCGCCCGAATAATTTTAAGGACTTATCATGTGATGACCTCCCAATATAAAACAGTACAACCACAAGCCTATAATGGGTATGACTTAGCTAAATAATTTGTATCCACTAGTGTGGGTTGCACCATTGAAATGACCCACGAGTCATGCCGCTGGTTTTGAGCCATCGTGGACATGTGTTGTATCACTGGTGTAAGCCACTGTGTGGCGCAAGAGGAGGTCTGAGTGTAGTGGACATAATCACCCTTAGGTGAAACCGTAGTGGGTGTAACTTACACTGGGGGATGCATTGTAAAGGTCCTGTGATGATCTTTTTGATTCACATATCCAAGAAAATGTGTGAAATATAACAAGTTGATTATCTCTTATGGGTAAAGTATACAACCTCTACAAAGTATAAATTATTCGAACAGTCGTGCCCATGGTGAAGAGTGGGCATAGAAACTTACTCGAGCTAGTTTCTATTTCAAAACCATTTGTGGGTGGGATGAAAATTCATCGGGTGGATGTAATTTTGAATTTGGCTTTCCCTGGGAGGATGTAACCCACTGATGATATTGGGTTAATGTAACCCTAGTAATAAAAAACTAGCATATGGTGGATGGAACCATATAACAGGTAGATAGAACCTGCACCGTTATTAATATTGCACACTTTCACTTTCTTTAATAAAAAATGATTTGGTTAAAATGCTAAGTCAAATGACTTTATAATTATCAGTAATTTACAAATGTTGCCTTTAGTAAATAAATGAACTCGAGCCAATCCTTGTTAAGTCTTGCATGTATAAATATTATATTCTATATGTTGGCTCGCGGAGCACTGTTGCTTGTGCTTACTCTCGCTCACAAAATCCCTCAGAGCCTGTGGACTAAGGGCACTACGAGTACTATGATGTTCCAGGAGCTGGTGGTGAAGAATATAGAGGAGAGTAGAATAGTTTCTAGTAGGCTAGATCTCATCCCAGTCTGGCTAACTAAGGGGTAGTGTTCGCGTACACCAATATTATGTAAGTCTCTAGTTCGGTCATACATAAACCTTCTTCAGTCGTTTGCCTATGGCGAGATGTGCCTTCCCCTTTTGCTTCTACTACGCTTCCGCATTTTATGTACTGTATCATTTGGCCTAGTCAGCTCTACTGTAAACTTGACCCAATGCAGTCTATTTGAACTCTGATGATGTAATCTTGTTGTATGGTACGGTTTACGTCCTATATGAAATGATTCAGTGATATATCTGTGAGCACTATCTACTGATCCAGATAATAGTACAGTGGTATTCACAAAGAATTCTGGATTAGCTAAATCTGGATCCGACAGTGGTCCTGCACGTCTTGTGTTCTTGATCTGTGCAGACCAAAAACCAGGATTTTAGGACTCTACATCATGGTGTACATTCTTCGTCACCCTGATGGGCGCTTGACTTGCATCTGGATGAATCAGCCCCTATCTCCTTCTCTTCCTCTGGACTACGCAGCTGGTGTATGGCACATATATCTCTGATTTGAAACACCAAATGAATCAGTTCTTCATATATCTCTGCAATCTCTGGATGTGGCTTCCCATCGACCTCAAAGACATGGATACTATGCTCAGTCTGTGTTCAACTCCGCCTAGGTCTAGCATTCACTCCTCTCCCTTTCATTGCATACTTGAGGCTCTCAGCTTCCTCACGCATCTGCTCATACACATACAAGTAGGGGTGGGAAATGGATACAAATTATCCGTATTATTCGGTTATCGTATTCGACAGGATATGAATATGGTAGAGATTTTTGCATCTGATTAACAATTTCTCTCCTATTCGTATTCGAATTTGCATAAAAAAATATGGGTACAAATATAGTATGAATTTTTACCATTCAAAATGTTATTTTATCTGGACTATTTGTATCCATATTCGTATTCGACGAAGCAATATATATATTATTGTAATATGACTAATTAGTTGGACAAGTTTTTTTAATTCAATGTGAATTCGTGTTTTTAGGTGAAGTAAATTAATTAGAATGACTAAGCGTGACTGTACAAAAATAAAATATCATTAATATCTTCATATTATATAGTTATAAGGATATCTGTATCTGACCAAATTGAGTAGATATTCAATACGAATTCGTATTCGTTACAATACTTGATTCGTATTTGTATTCAAGAATATTTGAATCCATATTCGCATTCATTCATAAAATACAAATACGAGTATGATAAGAACACTATTCGATTCATATTCGATGCATTTCCACCCCTACATACAAGCTCATCATCAGCAAGCAGTTGGCCGAATTTTACGGCTCTAGTCTGAACAATTTCCTTGCACACACCTCTGCAAGATCACAATTTCCTTCCCACAAGCTTGCTCCTGAATCGATTAATGACCTCTCAATGTGTTTATTTTGTGATTTGAATTCTGGTATTGAAACCTACATGTCCACGAGCGCCGGCTCGCACTGGTGCCTCAGAAAGAAGTAGTGCATTTCCAATATTTTCCATGCCATGCCATGGTCAAGCAGCCGATGTGGGCTTCCTTGCGATAACAAATTAAATTCTGATGGCCCGACTAACATGTAACTTCGGAGATTGGATCGCTAATTTTATGACTCTATGTAACTTGAGCACAGATTACTTATTTTCAATAATTGTGCTAACATGTGACTAACTATTCTTGCATGATGTATACTACAGAGTGCGCCGGTGGTAACTAGGTTCCAACTGCCTCGGATGTTTACAGCTTTGTTCTCCTCGAAATATTCATTCGAAGGGGGTCAACATACGACATGTTTAAGGATGGATTGAGCATTGCAAAGTTCACAGAGATGAACTTTCCTAACGAGATATTACAAATTGCTAATCCCCAACTGTGACTAGAGTTGGTCTTATGCCAAGAAACTCCAACGCCCATGAAGAAAAAAGGTGTACAATGTCTGCTTTCTATGCTCAACGTTGGCCTTTGCTGTACCAAGACCCCCCAAAGAACGCATTATCATGCAAGAGGTGGCTGCAAAGCTGCATCGAATCAGGGATGTGTATCTCTGAGGTTCGTTCATATAGGCTTTTGGCTTTGGCTTTGGTTTATGAATAGTAACAACTTGTAGAGAGAGTGATACTCGTGTGTGATTTTGGCCGATATAAATGAAGTCACTGCAGTGTGTACTACAATTGACTAGTAGACTCCGTCTTAGATATTCCGTTTGAAAGCTAGGTACTGTAGAAAAGCCATTTACGATAGAAAAAATAACTTTTAAAAGCCAATATGAACAAGGCCTGAGAAGTAGTTCAACGATTTCAGCAGTTTTAGTATTGTCTGAATAATTTATGGCAGACTTGTAATTTTATCACAAAGCATGTGTTTGTCTTTCCTGTTTAAGTGGGATCATTGTTCTTTTGAATAAATAAGTGCAAGTGACCATAACTAGTGTACTAGTAAAAGAAATGTACGGTTTCTAGCTATTAAGGTTAGCGTGACAAATGGTTCTGCAAAGACATCAGTATGTTGTATGGTCCTTATTATGTTGCGTTCAAATTGGCTTCAAAATAAGTTGCATTCATTTTGTTGTATCATGCCTTCTATTATGATTTTATAGCTAAAATCTAAAACTATTGATAGGGGATTGTTAGTTGTACAGATGATAAAAACAAAGAACCCGTTGAGCGTTTATAGATTGGCAACAGGCGGTTAATATGATCAAACACAGCCTGAACATGTCAGGTCGTTGATTCCCAACTGCAACAGAGTTGGATTTTTCTTCGAGGAACTCCAGTGTCCATCAAGACCCCCGACTATCTACTTCCCGTTCTGAATTGGACTTTTCCTGCACCATGCAAGAAACGAAAATCACGGCACTAGCTTACAACTGCAAAATGAACTCATGCATGTTGGTGCAAGGACGAGCTCATCGAGCAGCTGGCCGTAATGCGCACGAGTCCATGATGTGAATCGAAGTTACCAGCGGTTATAATGGATGGCGCAAAGGATTGCATATGATCGATTCCATCTATATACACTACACCACAACACCAAAATACCGTCAGATGTCTGTCGCTAAAAATGTATAATTACCGATGGACAGTTAGACGGTAAAAGTTGGTGACAAATCGTCAGTCGGTAATCCTACCTTTGCCGATTGACTGTCTGTCGGTATATCTATTTACATTAGGCGTTGAACTGTCAGTCGGTAATTCATGCTATATACGTTGCACCGTCTGTCGGTATAGATGACCAGAGCCCTCGCGCACGAATTGTAATGGGCCCAACCCACCTACATCATCAAAACCCTAGGAAATGAAACCCTTGCCGCCGCCAACCTCCTCTTTCCCTCGTCTCTCGCCGCACCGCCCGCCAAAACGGCGCACGGGCCGCCAAATTTCCGAAGACGGATTTATGATTATACGCGCGCTTCTCCTCTCTCTTCTTTCTCTCTCTTTTCTTCTTCTTTTTTTTCCTTCTCTTTCTTTCCTTTCTTCTCACCCGGCTGCCTTTCCCCCTTTTTCCTGGACGGAGCTTCCCTGTCCCCCAGCACCTGTCCCCCTTCCTGTTCCCTCTTAATCTGGCCATTGATTGTTGATCCAATGGCTCACATCACAAGTTTTTATATTTTCACCATTTAACCATTTTTCACATGAAATTTAAAAATAAAAATATGTTAATCCATCATAAATAATTTAAAAATACAGAAAAATATTTTTTTCTGTATTTTTAAATTATTTATGATGGATTAACATATTTTTATTTTTAAATTTCATATGAAAAATGGTTAAATGGTGAAAATATAAAAACTTGTGATGTGAACCATTGGATCAACAATCAACGGCCAGATTAAGAGGGAACAGGAAGGGGGACAGGCGCTGGGGGACAGGGAAGCCATTTTCCTTTTTCCTTGGTTCGGCCGACGCCCCTCCATCTCCTCCTCCTCTTCTTCTTTTCTCGCCCACTCCACCGGCTCTCTCTCTCTCTCTCGGCCTCTCTCTCCACGCTGACGCCGACGCCGACGCCGACGCCGCGCCGCCTCTCCTCTGCCTTCGGGTCTCAGCGCCGCCGCCCGGTCCGGCTCCCCCAACGCGCCGCCACCCTCTCGCGCCCGCGTCTCGGCGCCTCTGCTCCGGCTCTCGGCCTCTCCCCTCGGTGCCGCTCCCCCTCATGCCGGCTCCCCGTCGCGCCGCATAGCTCCACGGCCAGATCTGTGGCCCAGGCCCAGATCTGGCGCCTAGCTCCTCCATCCCGCCCGATCTAGGGTTGGCTTGATGTGGTTTGGTTGCTATTTGCTTTGATTTCTAAGTTTGTGATTTGCTAACTTTTTGTGAGGTTTTGCCTAGGGTTAGGTTTTGGGAGGAGGGTGACCGTGGCTGTCTCCGCCGGTGAACCGTCGCCGTACGCCGGGGGAGTACCGTTGGCGGTGAAACGGTGGCTCGGCCGGGAAGCCCGCAGCCACCGCCCTTACTGGTAACCCTCTTCTCCCCTTCTTTTACCTCCGGTGACATGCTTGAATGGTTCATATGCTCTACCGTGGTGAATGCTTATGGTTTCTAGTCTATGTTGGATGAAATGGGATAATGGTAATACACGGATGGTGAGATTGTGGGGGTTTACCTGCACTAGTACTTGTGAGAAATGCTAGGGTTTGGGGTTGGGGTGGTGGCCGGTTTGCGGTGGCTGATGCTGGCTTGCGGTTCTTCTGCCGCCGTCGCGGTCGCCTTGCTCCTTCGGCTTGCCGTGCCTTCACCTCCCTGGCCTTAGGGCTCCACCCGGTGTATTATTCAGTAGTGTATTATTCATGATGCATAGGATGGATTTTATTTTATACAAAACTGGCTCTGTTTAGGTAGGATCTCTAAAATTTATGTACTAAGAACTTGTGGTTAGAGTTGTTTAACTGTAATAATTTAGTGAATTTGAAAAGCTCACGTGTAATGATGGTTATGTCTTGTGATTGGAGCAGAAAGCTCAAGTTCTGTACTGGCATTATTGGCTTACAGCTCCTGTTTGTCTCCATTTTCATTATGGCCAGCCTCATTTCTACAAACTACATACAATAGGCCGTGAAAGGTCAAAGAGAACTCTGATATTAGACCGTGTGGTTACCTTGAACACATTCAGAAGTAGAAAATGCTTAACTCAAAATTTGTGTTATAGTTGATTTGGGTCACAGAATTGCTCCTTATCAACAAAGATGATTAAGTTGATTGTAATGGTGCCTTTCCCATGAGTAATGTCCGTCAATTACTCAATTTCCAAATTTATGTTTGGAATTGGTTATCAGAACCGCAATCCTTGGTTCATGTATGACATTAGGACGCAACACTTTGATTCTTCGTTCTTATGTCATTTTAATGATTTTATTGAATGAATTGGGACTGATATTATCCTTCATGCTTTGTCTGGCAATTTAGACATTTGATGGTTGGTAGTGTCTAAAGCATACGCCTTGCAAAATGAACTTTTGGACAACTTGGGTTCCTATCAAACATATCTTCTTGCTATCCCAATTAACCATTGAAACTTGAAAGCAAAATTATAGCATATTTGATGGTGGAAAATCCTGTTTTCAACTTTTATACCTCCTGCAATGTTCTTGTGTCCCTTTGTTCTTTGCTGGTACTAATACCAAGATTTTATTGCAGATATCAAAGTAGCCTTGGTAATAATAAGAGGGTTGAGCTCTTCGATATGGGTGCTGGAAGTAGTGAGCCTGCCGCTGAGGACAATATTCTCTCATTAATAAAATCTTCCGAACTGTAAAGATTGTCATATGGCTTGGTGAGCATATGTTGCAGATCTTGTAATCTTGTCAACAATATTTAAGAGTATAAATAAATTGTAATTGGATCATTTTCTTGACTTTTGTCATTATAATATCAAGTAGACTGTACTTATGGAAAGGTTTCATTATGAAATGTATGATTTTATACGATAGGAATAGGATATGATGAAAGTTAAAGATCTGGATGCTTGAAGATGGTGGCTCTCTAATTATTAATGAACTTGGTTTACTATGTACTAATTCTGCCAAATCGGATTTTATTTTTTTAATCCATTTTAATTGCATCGTTGGACAATCAGTCGCTAAAACATATCTATACCATCAAATAGTCTGTCGGAATATGTGGTAACACACTGTCTGACGGCAAATATTATACCGTCTAACAGTCAGTCGGCAAAAGTACGGTCAGTCGGTATATGTTTTTACCGACCCCCGTTACACCGTCTGCAGAGTCAGTCGGTATATGTTTTATACCGACTGACCATCCGACGCTAAAGCTGCCTATGCCGACTGACCGTCCAACGCTGTTTTGGGGCTGTGGTGTAGTGATATCTACACACAATCGGTGATATTTAAGTTACCTCTCTCACTATAGAGATATAGAAAATCCCACAATATAATTCTTAAATTAGAAAAAAATCCTAGAATTTCTCACGCTAATCTGAAACAAAAAAAGAGAAAGATCTAGACTACTTATTTCGGTGAGGCTAGATTATAATGGTACAGATTAATATATAAATAAAAAATTCTCTCGTTAATATATAGAAAAAGAGAAGATATGAACTACTTATTTTGGTCAGGTTAGATTATAACGGTGTAAATTAATCATGTATTGATAGTACAACTATTACAACTGTATAAAAGATACAACTATATTTTTGTCGGGACCCCGGATTTCCGAACCCGGACCCTCTGTGTATTACTGCACTAGTCCCAGATCAAAGCTAGTGCACACAGTTAAACAGAAATGAATACATCACCAGCATCGCATTATTACAATAATTGAGAGTACTGACCGAAAGGTCTCATTATTACAATTGAGGTTTCAAGACCTCACACACATGAAATAAAGCGGAAGCAAAAGATAACTCGATGAAGACCCATCAATACGCCACAGGCAATTGACTGGGAAGCGCGACCTAGTTCTCCGGGAAGAATCCATCACAGCCGCAAGCGAAGCAGTAGTCGTAGTCACCTTCTTGAGCTTCATAATCTTCTGAGATTTATTTTTGAGTGCAGCATGTGAGTACATAAAGTACTCCGCAAGTCTTGGGAAAAATGCAATAGATGCAAGGCTTGACAAAGGAAGGCTATATGGTTCCTTTGCACAAAGCAATATTTTAAATCTCAATTACTACTAATTATTTTCGAAGGCATCATTTTAATAAAGTAAATGTTTTAATAGAAACTATCATTAATTCTATAGTGAAGGTTCCATCTACCAACACTAGCTTAATCATTTCCAACTGATCAAGTTAATACTGCGGGTTACAACCACCCTCTCTGGCTCCATCTGCCAGGATTCCCTTCCGAGAGTTCCCTCCACTCTCGGAATACAAAACTTTTGATTTTAAAACCAAAACCAGAAATCTACCATGTAAATGCATTTCTTGCCCGCCCTTGACCGTGGGCACGGCTATTCGAATAGTTTGACACTCTGCAGAGGTTGTACAACTTTACCCACAAGAGATAAGTTATCCTAAAAGTCAACACGCTTCCTTTGGCATGAGACCCAGATAAATTATCACAAAGCCTTTACCTTACTCTAATCTAGCTAGATACCACCCGCTGAGGTTTCACCGCAGGTAGGCTAACTGCCCGAACCGAAGCCCCCTCTTGCGCCATATGAGTACAGTAAATCCCTGTCCCTCACTGTGGATAACCAGTCCATCCTTGGCACCCACTTTCCACTGGTGGCACCTAAACTAGACTATCATAAGTTAGTCAGCTAGGTCGTACCCATATAGACTTGTGGTTGTACGGTTAATGCTCAGTCTGGACAAACACAAGCGTCGGTCCTTAATCGACTAGGGTGGAACATACACTTAACAAGATCTCGTGCTAACTGCACCAACCCAAACAACCATCCACCCTAATCTAAACCAACGTTCATATTTTACTTTATTTTAAAAGAACAGTGGCAACTCCAATTACCACTACATTTATAAAAAAAACAAGGATGTTACCATAATTCATAATTTCCCACTTGCAAGGTTTATGAGGTATTCGATAGCAGGGCTAAGCATTGAACTACCATTCTAATACCAACAAGTAAATATATTACTCTCAATAATGAGTCAAAGGAATTTCTAGGGTTGCAAATGTACATGGCAATCAACATCAAGTGAGGGTATAACAAGGTTGGATATAACTAATGCCTAAAGATTTGAATTATCATTTTATGTAAATAGTAATGCACATAATTTAAAATAATTAAAACATTTCAAAATCATAGGTTCAAGATGATCAAAGGAGACTTGCCTTCTTGTGCACTGATTGGTCCCTCTTGCTGCGGTTCGACAAACTCTTCGGCGACGTCGGGTTCTACGCGCGAAACGACAAAACAAACAAAATAGATTCAAATAAAATGCAAATGAACTCCAAAAACTACAAAACCAGAACCAAAAGATAGAGCTCAATTTTAGATGAATTTATGAAAAAGAATCGGGTCAATCGGAGTTCGGACGAAGGAGAACGAGCGATCTAAAGTTTGCCGGGGCGAGAAAATGCTGGAAATTCACAGATGTTACTGTTCACCCGAGAGCAATTTTTGGAAAGGAGGCTAACACTGGTGAGAGGAGGCATGTGAGATGAATCTAACTAGCAAAATGGGTTGCTAGGGACCCAAGGCACACATAGGAACTGACGGCACGCCAAACGGAGACCGTTGACGGCACGGGCGGCTACAACGACATGGGTAGGAGAGAGGAATAAAATCCGGGCATGGAACGTGGAAAAGCAGGGTGAGCACGGGCTAGAACGCGGCTTGGCGAGGCTAGGAAAATTATCGGCTTGGCCAGAAACCCACCGGAGACGGCGCAATCGACGTTTGAACGACGTCGGAAAGGAAAAAGGAAAAACTTAATATCTTCATGCTCGGTGAACAAAATCTAAAACTTTTTGGAGGGTAGCTACCTGGGATGGTTTGGCACAAAGTGACGCGAACGGATTGGTGAAAACATCACCGGGTAGATGGGGAACACGAGATGTCATTGGCGGCTATGGCGAGGTTTGGAGGAGAAAATTTGTGGAGGCTTTTTGGGGAAAAGGAAGTGAGCACGGCGTAGAACGCAACAAGGCAAGTCTAAGAAAAATTACAGCAAGGGCTAAAACTTACCGGAGGCGACGAATCGACGTCGGGAAGCGCTCTTGACCTAGATTGGGGAAAACTCAATTTCGGGAGATTGGCTGCACCAAAATCAAATTAACTTGGCTAGAAGGTAGATAGGACATGATGGCACAATGTGACGCGAAAGAATCACGGAAAAACTCACCGGATTGCTCGAGACGCGACGAGCAATTTCGAGACCGAAGGGCGTCGGTGTCGACGGCGTCCTGAGCTTTGAGGGGACTTGGCACAGCTTGGGATGGGTTTAGGGGAGCTAAGAGCATCTCCAAGAGAGGCTCAATATTTTGTCCTCTAAAATCTCATATTGGGAGTCTTCCTAAAAAAATTGTCCTCTAAATCTTTCCCCTCCTTCAGCAGCTCCTCTAAACTTGGATCCCTAAAATTACTATCTAGGCACTGTATATTTGATGGTGATCCACCTCAATTTTAGAGTACCAAAATTATTGGGTGTGTTTTAGAGTATCTGTTGGAGCTTGTTTTTAGCTTTCATACCCAATATTTTAAGATAGGGGGTGAGAAAGAGCATCTCTTGGAGATGCTCTAAGGGGTCCTATTTATAGGCTTGTAAGAGGTAGAAACCGACTCCAATTCGTGGATTTCGGTTTAGAATCCGTTTCAGAAAATTAGAGATAAAAGGCAAACGGATGAACAAAACGGAAGGAGACCAGTTGGGATGGATTCGTTGCGTGATTTGGCACAACTTTCCTTTTGGGAAGACATTGAGATAAGGTCCGGATTTGAAGTTATGAAGAGAGAGAAAAACCGAAGAAACATGTACATAGAGATGATCGAGCCATCGGGAGGTTGGAGATGAACGGTACCGTGCGATACTGTTCATTCTCTCTCCTCTAACTTTTTTTTTGGAAACTTCAAATTGAGCTCAAACAAACTCCGAAAATCCCAGAAAATACATAAAAATTCCTTGTGACACAAGGAACATAAATAAAATATTTTTGGCAAATATTAATTTTTAATTTAATCATATTAAATCTTTTTAATTAATAAAAATTCCGATTAAGCTTTAATTAATTTCAGAAAAATCCAAATGGTGAATTTTATTTTAAAAGCTTCAAAAAGGCTCTGAAAATCAGGATGTGACAATTTTGAAAGGCAATAGAGTTATATAGCAGCTATAATACATTACAATAACTAGCTGTGTGTAATATTAGAAAGAAAAAAAAAGAAGAGGGGTGGCTGGTAGGCTCAAGCTTGAGGAGCCAGCTCGGCCCACGCCAACCCCACATAGGGATGAGCAGGGGAGGCAGCTCATAATTATCCATTCCCTTGCCCATGAGCTCGCCCCAGCTGCTCCCATGCGCTGCACCGTCCACCGCCGCCTTCTGTGCACTGGTTGCAACCGCCAAGCCACATCCCTCCGAGCTGCGTGCCATCGTGCTGGCCATGCGCCTCCCCCAACCGCACACTGCCACAGCCCGATCCAAGCTCTGCACTGCTGCCCCATGTCCTAACCGCTGCGCCCGCCCCTCCCTACTAAAAGATACAGTTAGGCGGTGGCTTCTATGTGCAGTGACTTCTACATAGATTTTAGGCATGTTAAATGGCTAATCCGAGAATGTGATATACTAGAAAAGGGTAGATAATTTTGTAAGCTTTCTATAGAGCGCTAGAATGTCAAGTTTAGTAAATTTGTTTGGAAGATATGCTTTCGAGAAGGCTGTTGTGCGGTACAGAACAACACAGCCTTTGGGGCCTAAATTGGGGATTTAGATGGCGTAATATTTAAATTGTGATAACTAGAATTTCACTAGTTTAGAAAAAAAGAAAATGCAGGTAGAGAGCAGAGAGGATGGAGCAGGCAGGTGGGTGGGCTGCCCAGTGGCAGCACACAATGCCAAGGCCCGAGCACAGAAGGACAACCCACATCGTGTGCCAATGGTGTATTCATGCAATGTTTGTGTTCCAAGCTGCGTATGAACTTATGCCGGTTGCTGCAAGGATGAGCTATATGTGCAACAAGCGAACCGCCCCACTCCCAAACGAAGAGTAATCCATCTCACGCGGCCGCTCCCACATCACTCGATGGAACGGACGAGGCACACTGTGCACGTTAAGACTAACACACACATGTGTGCTCGTTAGATTTTCCAATTGTTCAGAGGGCATGCTTCGGAACACCTATCACTATTACTTAAAAATACGAGTGGATAATGATCTTTTCTCCCACAGAAAAGTACTTTTTAAAGCCAATGGTGGGCCCGTAGTGCCCCTCATGCACATGAGTGGCACCAGTCGCATTCGACATCGATTTATTTCAAATGTCAAATCCCCCACCTTCCCATCTCTCTCCCAATTCCCCTCACGCCCATCGGTGGAATGCAGAACACACTCTTGTCATAAGTATCATAAGATTGTTTTCTTCATTCTCACCGTCGTGCCACAAAGATGGCGTTACCGCCGTCTCTCTATTGCCCGTGATATCCGGTCACCATCCGATGCATCCAGCTTCGTACTGTCTGCTAGGATCTCTGCTTCTTATATATTCTTGCCGTATTAAAGAGTTAGGTTCATTATCTTGTTATGCTGTAATGGTGGATTCTAATCTTAATAGAAATGGAATGTGCTGTTGTGTTAATTTGAGACTGTATTTGCTTGTTTTCAAAGGGCATAGGTAACATTATTTCTTGAGACAGGCCAAAAAATAGAAAAATTTTATGTATAGAGTGAACTATCACAGATGGTTTTGTAGTATAAACCGCCTATGAAGGACTATCACAGACAGTTCTATATCCCAACCGTCTATGATACTCACTAATCACAGACGGTTGGTAACTAGAACCGTTTGTGATGTGTGAGTATCATAGATGGTTTTTCGTTCGAGCCGTCTATAATAGTTTTCTTCACAGACAGTTCTGGTTACAAACCATCTGTGTTGTCTTTATCACAGACGGCTCACAAACTGTCTGTGATAACCTTCAATTATCACTGACATATAAATACGGGCGGTTCATAAAACCATCTGTAATGACAGTTCTGAACCATCTGTAATTACCATTTTTGTAGTAGTGATGTGGCTTAGTTTAGAATATTTAAGATGATAAATAATTGACAATATTGTTTATTGATGTTATTTGAGGCGTGTAGCCATTGGCGGATCTACAGGGTATGCCGGGTGGGCCCCGGCATACCCTGTGGCGGTGGGACCCAGGGTAAGCACCGGGCTTGTAACGCCTGACGCGCGGTCGATCCGATTCCTCAGCGAGAGTGCGAGATGGTTCCGTTGGGCGATTGGCGATTCCTCAGCGAGACGGACGTACACGTACAGACGGTTCCGTCTTCCGATTGGTGATATATTCCTCAGCGAGACGGACGTACACGTATAGATGGTTCCGTCTTCCGATTGGCGATATATTCCTCAGCGAGACGGACGTACACGTACAGACGGTTCTGTCTTCCGATTGGCGATTCCTCAGCGAGACGGACGTGCCGTCGCGGCTTCGCCTCGCCTGCCGCACGCGTGACGCCGACGCGCCGCTCGATCCTCAGCAGACGTCAGACGATCGCCTTCGCCTCGCCTGCCGCACGCATTCACTTCAATCGTTCGCCGCCGCCGCATCAGTACTGCCGACTGCGCCGCATGACAGAATAAGTCAATAAACCGCATGAGATTGAGAGACGTCACTCGTCAGCCGAAATCAATCAGGTAATCATGCTGTGTTTTTCGATCTTATAAGCTAAATTGTTGCATAGTTGCATTACAAAAATTGTTGATAAGCACCATTAGAACTAGAAGTCCAAAATTGTTGACAGACCAATACTCCTTTAGCTCTGGGAGTAGAAGAGATTCCGTCAAGTGTTCCAGCATTGCAAAACTCAATGCCAAAACATACTTCTTGCTGATAAGAAGTGCTGCAAGAGAAGGACCTTTATTAACTCACAACACGCCCACTCCAGCTATTGTTGTTTTAGGTAAAACCATAAGAACATAGTCACAGATCTTGAAAATCTTGCATAGTTGCATTACTTCTATAACAGAAACATATGGCCAAGAAAAGTTCTGGTATTCAAATTTCAAAATGATATATAATATTCTTTATTCTCTTGTAGGGCCGGAGCAATTGTTTTTTTGGAATTGTTCAGTTATGAAGAGAAGCGGAGACATTGCATCTCTTTTTCAGAAACATGCAGCCAAGAAGGCGGCGGCTGCTACTTCAAATCCTGCCCCATCTCCGGTTGAAACTGTGGTGGAAAAGCAAACTCAAGAGCAAGAGAGAGTAATTGATAAAATTGTGAATCCTATGCCCCCACTCCCGCCACCGCCACCGCCACCGCCACCGCCGCCGGTTTATGACATCAATCGCCTTCTGCATGATCCAGGTGATAGACAGCCCATTGAAAGTTATTCTGTTAATGATCAAGATGCAATTCGAAGAGCATATATTATTAAAGGTCCATTCCAACCTTATGCACAGGATTTTCCAAAAAGAAAGATTGGAGATAGAGATCGTCAATTCAATTTTGTATGGTTTCATAAACATGAGGAGTGGCTTGAATATAGTATCAAGAAGGATTCTGTGTTTTGCTTTATATGCTACTTGTTTAAGAAGGGTACCGGGTCAGATAAATTTACTATTGATGGCTGGAGAAATTGGAATATAGGAGAGAAAGCCTTCTCAAACATCTGGGTTCTAAGGCACATAATGCAGCTCAAGAGAGATACATTGGCTTTAAGAATCCCAAGGTAGCAATTGATTATCACATTGAGAAGTGGACTGATGAGGATCTTCGTCTTTACAAGAAAAGGTTGACTTATTCACTTAGATGTATCAAGTTTCTTTTGCATCAAGGATTGGCATTTCGTGGACATGACGAAGGCGAAGAATCTAGCAACAGAGGGAACTTCATCGAACTTTTGAAGCTTCTTGCAGAAAATAGTGAAGAAGTAAACAAGTATGTTTTGGACAATGCTCCAGGTAATTGTACCTTAACTAGCCCAGATATACAAAAGCAAATTATTCACTGTTGTGCAATGGAAACTAGAAAGAAAATAATTGAAGAACTTGGTGATGAGCCCTATGCAATTTTAGCTGATGAGTCTAGTGATATATCACATAAAGAACAACTAGCTCTTTGCTTGCGATGTGTTGATAAATTGGGAAGGCCATGTGAGCATTTTATTGGAGTTGTTCATGTAGATGATACTACCTCTTTATCACTTAAGGGTGCCATTGAAGCTTTACTTGTTAGTCATGGCTTGACTATGACTCAAATTCGTGGTCAAGGATATGATGGGGCTAGCAACATGAAAGGGGATATTAAAGGGCTGAAAACATTGATCATGCAAGAATCACCTTCTGCTTATTATATACATTGTTTTGCACATCAACTTCAACTAGTTCTTGTTGCTGTTGCCAAGGGCAATACTGATTGTAAGGGTTTTTTTGATCAAGTATCCCTCTTGTTGAATATTGTTGGAGTTTCTTGTAAGCGTCATGGCATGCTTCGAAATGCTAGGCTTGAGAATATCAAGAAATGCTTCGAAATGCTTCACTTGATTGTGGTGAACTTGAATCTGGAAGTGGATTAAATCAAGAGATGGGTTTGTCTAGACCTGGTGAGACTCGATGGGGCTCTCATTACAAAACTGTATGCAGCATCATCACTATGTATCAAGCAATCAATGATGTATTTATCGATCTTGGTGATGATAATTCACATAAGGATGATTGGACCAAAATACATTTTGTGCTTGGAGCATTTCAGACCTTTGAGTTTGTTTTCTTTGCACACTTAATGTATGTTATTCTTGGATACACAAACGAGTTATCCGAGTGTTTGCAAAGAAGGGAGCAAGATATTCTTAATGCAATCTCACTTGTTAATGTGGCAAAAAATAGAATGCAACAATTGAGGTCTGATGGTTGGGATCAATTTCTTGAGAGGGTCACTTCATTTTGTGATAAACATGGTGTTGAAGTTCCTGCTATGAATGGTGATTATGTGCCTTATGGAAAATCAGCAAGGTATGCTCGTGCCCGAAAGCAAACAAATGATGATCACTTCAGAAGAGAAGTATGTATTGGTGTCATTGATCAAATTAGTCAAGAACTTGATAATCGGTTTGACGAGATTAATATGGAGCTGCTCTCTTGTATGTCAGCCTTCAATCCTTCCAACTCATTTGCTTCTTTTGATGCACAGAAGCTACGCAGACTGGCTGAGTTCTACCCAAAGGAGTTCTCGAATAATTATTTGCTAAAACTTGAATTGCAACTTGATAATTATATCGATGACATGAGACAAAATGATAGCTTCAAAGGTCTAGACAATATTGTTGATCTCTCAGTTAAGCTTGTTGAAACACAGAGGCATAAAGTGTATGATATGGTTTACTTGCTTCTCAAATTGGTATTGCTTCTACCGGTGGCGACAGCAAGTGTTGAAAGGGTATTTTCTGCAATGGTTTTAGTGAAAACAAAGTTAAGAAACAAGATGAGTGATAGTCTTTTGGATGATTGTCTAGTCACTTTCATTGAGCGGGATATTTTCTTTGAAGTGAATGAAGATGATATAATCGAGACATTCATGTCCCTTAGAAAGCGTCGGCTAAAAAAGTCAGATAAGTAATATTGTAAGTCTCTTACTCTCGTTTATGCCTATATTTTGAACTATCAGTATGGCGTTTGAACTATTCATATTGTAATTTGTGGATGTTTTCAACTTAATCTTCAAATTTAAGACTTATTATGTTATTTAGTGCATATATGCTGAATTACGTTGCAAATTTTACAACTGTTACCGAATTGCCAAATGGTTTTACCGAATTGTATATGAAAATTTTTGGACGGCATACCCTTAGGTAAAATCCTGGATCCGCCACTGCGTGTAGCATGCGTAGACTAATATCAGTTAAGTTGGGAAGAACTTGTACTGAAAAAAATGTTGGTTTGGTCTTTGCATATGCAGGATAACTCGAAGACAATCGTGATCTACGGTGAGGACTGGGAGATGGCTTGGTGCGAAGTTATGGTCCAGAGGATCGAGGATGTTAGAGAAGATAGTCGTGTTTGAGTTGGAGCGTATGGAAATCAAGAATAGATGATGCATGTTAGAGCTATGGAGGTGCGGTTTGAAGGCTACGACATGTGATGAAAGTGAAAAACCTGTATTACTAAGGGTTTCGGATCCCTTAATAAGTAATGGGCCGAAAGTCTGAATGAGATAAAAAAAGGCCCTGTTGGAAGACATTGTATCGGGTTGAACAAAAGGAAAAGAGGGGCTGCATGCATGGCGTGAGCTTTGGGGCCGAGACATCCTTTTGGAGAATCAGAAATTGCGGCTTGTGAGAGGCATCAGGTGAGACCGTGAGAGGCTAATTGTTTTTTGTTTATTCGGTCAGTTGGTGCTGCGGTTGGATAGTTTTTGCGTGAGCTCTGGCCGGGATGAGAGCTTTGAATGTGTGATTAGATGGGAGGTGATTAGGTGTGAGACTTCGTTGTACCAAGCCATTCCCAAGTGAACGTGTGAGCATGCAGGACGTGGCTGCAAAGCTGCATGAAATCAGGGACGCATATCTGAGAGGAGATTGAATAAGCAGTTCAGTGTTAGATCATGTGGCTAGGTTTAGAATATTTATGATGATAAATAATTGACAATATTGTTTATTGATGTTATTTGAGGCGTGTGGCATGTGTGGACTAATATCGGTCAAGTTGAGAAAAACTTATGCTGGAAAAAAATGTTAGTTTGGTCTTTGCATATGCAGGGTAACTTGAAGACGATCGTGGTCTACGGTGAGGATCGGGAGATGGCTTGGTGCGAAGTTATAGTGTAGAGGATCAAGGATGTTAGAGAAGATAGTCGTGTTCGAGTTGGAGTGTATGGAAATCAAGAATAGATGATGCATGTTAGAGCTATAGAGGTGTAGTTCGAAGGCTATGACATGTGATGAAAATGAAAAACTTGTATTATGAAGGGTTTCGGATTCCTTGATAAGTAATGGGCTGAAAGCTGGATGAGATAAAAAAAGGGCCATGTTGGAAGACATTGTATCGGGTTGAACAATAGAAAAAGAGGGGCTGCATGCATGGCGTGAGCTTTGGGGCCGAGACATCCTTTTGGAGAATCAGAAATTGCGGCTGGTGAGAGGCATCAGGTGAGACCGTGAGAGGCTAATTGGTTTTTGTTTATTCGGTCAGTTGGTGCTGCGGTTGGATACTTTTTGCGTGAGCTCTGGCCGGGATGAGAGCCTTGAATGTGTGATTAGATGGGAGGTGATTAGGTTTGCTGGCCAGAAGTGACCCGAGAATTTAGCTTAGGGGTGGCAGTCGGTTTCCACTGGAGAAACTAGTTAGGCATTAATTGCGGCTAGACCGACGTGATTAAGAGAAATAGCTGCTGTTGCATGCATATGCCATTGGAGGTAGCTCGGCCGGACGTAGGGATTAGTCGGTTTTTCTCGGTGAATTTTTATTTCTGCTGTTTTTTTTTTGCTTTTGTCTTTTTTCTGTATTTGCAAGTTGAAAAATTAGAATACAGTAGATTTTAGAAAAAGTTTCCGCTGCAAATTATAATTATTCATCATCTTTGATTGTCATCAAAGATCGTATATTCAGTTAATTACTTGAGAAGCTAGAGTATTCATCTCTGTACCAAAAGCAGGAACGTAGCTTAATGAGACAGCTTCGCTCGACGCTCCTTTTGGGAGCTTCGAAGACAGGACGAAATTGACAAAAATACTACCCACAGAAGGCTGCCTATCACAAAATAAGCCAAAAATTTCCATCAGTTATATTTTAACAACACATCCTTCTAGCTTTGCAATAGTTTGCTTAAGTGGCGTGCTGGTCGAAGTGTAAAGGCATTTCCTGTATTTCAAGGCCGACTATAACGTCACGATCGATCCCACTTGATGAACACAATTCAACACCGAGCACGAGCTGGATTGCCAAACCAACACCTATTTAAGCCTTGTTTAAAGTTCTAGACAGAACACTGTATCCTTACTAAAACTGATCTCGATAAAAATCCGTAACTCCGATTAACCTCAAACTTTGTCAAAATAAACTAGAGAAAGTTATTGAACTAACCCAACCGGAATTACGTCAATCGGAGGTCTAGAACTTGAGATATAAAATAAACAAGATCGCTGATGCAGAAAGTGACGAGAATAAATTAAACCCTAATTATGCAACTAAGCAAAATCCGTAAGGATTTAATCAACCACACTTTCCAGATCACAAACTTGATGTCCTAACTATTTTTTTTATGCATGCATGAAACACAAACCTAAAAAAAACTTAATATAAAAAAACAGAAGAGAAATAGAATCTAAATAACCTTACCTGATTACCGATCTAAGCAGCTCTCGACTAATGAACCTGATTTCAATCTGCTCGTATGCATGCAGATCGTGCGATCATGCTTGCACTCAAACCAGCACATTTTCTTGTCTTCTCATGGACGGCATCTATGTATGTAGAAGTCTCTGAAAGCTGCGGCCACCATGTACAAAAATTGAATTGTTTATTCATCAATTCATCTCCTCATGATGAGTCACAGCAAGGACCTCCACGATTCAACAAGTCTTGGCCAAAAACCTCCCCAATTAATGCTTGTAAAAATCATGGCCAGAGCTGCAGCGTGCAGTCAATAAAACTCAAATCTCACGGCAGAAATTCCATGAATTGCACGCGACACTTAATCTCTCTAAAACCAGCTGCCGCCACACACGAGCAACCAGCCACCTCTTTTTTTTAATATCAAAAGCCACGGCCGCCGCCGCACGCATCTCTTTTTATACATCCAATTTTCTCACATGTTAAAACCCTAATACAACTCATCCTAGGCCTTTTTGCCTCAACCAGGCTTTTTAGCCCACTACTTTTCAAGGGACCCAAAACTCTTCATAACATGGGTTTTTTTAATTCTTTTTATGCTTCCAATTTTTCAGCCTTCCACGTGTCGAAGCCTCCAGGACCGCACCTCCTGTATCTTCTCCACACATCATCTCCATGCATATTGTTCTCTAGCCTGAACATCCCGCATGACATCCTTGACCGATAGGACCTCAGTTCCTTCCTGAACTTAGTCCCGAAACCTCAGTTCCACCCGAACCTAGTTTCAGTCCCGTCATCGACCATGTTCCACCTCAAGCAACACCTGCACATGAATAAACAAACAACCGCGTACGAGCACAAGTCCACGACTTGACTCAAGTCAATCCGCACAATACCTCACATGAGCGTATCATGCAACCTATCATATCACCATGCTATCACAAGCATATAAAGAAGCAACACGCCATAAATAATACAGTAATGCCATAACCAACGTTGTCAATTATTCATCATCTAAAATAACCTAGACCAGGCCACATGGTCTAACAATCTCCCCCTTGATGAATACATTGACAACATATTAACATGACTTCCAACAAATCTAAGTGAAGAATTGAAGTCAAATTTTCAAACTCTCCCCCTCAACACAAGAGAAGTTATTTTAATTTCTCCAAAAACTCTCCAATCTCTCAAATTTCTCTCCCCCTTTGGCAATGTAATCATCAAGAAATTTCAATGAATAAGAATAAATCTAAGAAAGAGCAATGGCAATAAAAATCTAGAAGCTTTGTAGATTATCCAAGTCACGTTGCATTGGTTTAATAACACAACCAAGTCATATTTTTTAGTAGAGCTATTTAGATCATATAAAGTCATATATCACATAGCAATGTCAAAACAAGTTTTCAATATGATTAAGCAATTTATATCAATGACAGGCATCTCAACAATGACCAAACCAATTATAAAGAACACAATGAGATATCACAACAAAAAGTCAAAACCTAAAAGTGAAGCAAATTTTAACTCTAGACGGGCTAGCAGTCTCATGTAACAACTTGTTGCTCCACACTCAATTCTTAGGCATGTGGCATGCTTGTAGCATACTTCTTTTTCATAATAACATTTTATTATGGTGGCATGTTTGAAGCATACTTCTTTTCATTTTGCGCACTTTTGTGCCTTTTTTTTCACCATGGCATGCTTGAAGCATACATCTTTTCAATTATCTCTTTCTTATATATTTTTTTAAAACAATAACATGCCAAATTGAGTGATCATAAAAATTGTAACATGAAACATACGAGCCTCATAGCCAAGAGTTAAAATAAGACTCACAATCAAGCTAATCCTTTTCGACGGACATCGCAACGTAATAAATATAATTAATCTAGTCAAAGTATTCCGCCATGTCATACTTTTAATTCAAATGTAGCAATTTAATTATAAACAGTCATGATCAAAGCTACACAACATATGAATAGATATGATAAAGAGAGCTCTACTACTCAATTTGTTTCAATGACTTGGATTTAATGAGTTATTTGATAAGGATAATAAACAAGGCTTCCAAAATTTTAAACACCAAGCTCCCCCTCAGAATAATCCCATAAAATGTAATACACCCAACTCACTTCGCAAATGAGGAAAACGAGAAGTATCAAGCGATTTCATGAGCAAATCAGCAACTTGAGAATTTAACAAGATGTAAGACAACATCACCTTTTCCACATGGTCTCTCAAAAAGTGAAACCTCTTGCAAGCCATCAAAGAGAGTGAAGAACCATCAAGAGTTCCAATCAAGCAATGATGTAAAAGACTGGAACTCAATCTACTTCATGTTCTCCATTCTTGTCAGTTGTTCTTACATCACAGGAAACATCGGTCTCACAGTACTGGGGTTAGTGAAATAAGATCTAGGAATCCAGTACTGAGACACACGACGAACAGGAGCAACAAAGCTAGACCCAAAGTCACGTGGATGTGAATGATCAGAATGCCGAAAAGAACGTGAATTGTTTGAATTACATCCAAAATCAGCACGTGAACCAAATTTAAAGTTATCATAAAAGTTCACTAAAAACTTAGATTTTGCATGAGATCTAGAAATGAAAAAGGTTGCATGTTTTTGTCTTAAAGCATTCAATCTTTCCTTTCTCTCTTTCTTGGCACGTCTAAAGCAAAATTCATTCAAGTGTTCATCTCTTCCACAGTGGGTGCAATGAAATTTAACATAGCTAGAATTCTTTTGAGATGATGAGCTAGCACCTACATTATTATTTGATGAACTTTGCATAAAGCCAGTAGATTTAAACATCGTTTGATTTGGTTCATGTTTCAGTTCAATTTTTCCAGGTTCAAAAGATTTAATAACCTTAAAAGGATTATTCTTGGCATGCTCAACAAAATTAAATCCTAGACCACAAATTTTCACACTTGTTTTTGACTTGTCTAGAATCATATTCAAATTTTTCTTGCCAAAAGAAAATCTCTCTAAAGTGTCTTTAAGGTACTCATTCTCTTTAGCTAGAGTGTGACAAGTTGTGCATTTAACAGGTTCATTCACAAGATTTTTAGAAGCACTAGACTGAGCCAATCTTTCTTTTTCAGCAAAATCATTAAGTTGTCTAGTCAAAGCTTCTATTTCAGTGTTTAGCTTAGGACAGTTAGAGCAAGAAGATATCTCATGATAAAGCATCTGTTGAATTGTTTCCTGAGATGAACTAAGTCTAGCTTCCAGCAAATCACATTTAGAGCAAGCTTTAGATTGAGCATTTAAAATACTTGATTCTAAACATGAAGAAGAACTAAACTTGAGCTTTCCAATTTCATCATTAGCACATTTCAATTTTTCATCACAAGAGTCATGTGCTAATCTTAATTCATCAAATTTAGCAGTTACATATCTAAGTTGATCCATATTTAAAGCATTAAGTGACCTAGCATTTTCTAACTCAGAATGTAAAATTTGACAAGACTCACAAGATTCATCATCAGGAATTAAAACTCTAAGTCTTGCAATTTCAGAATTTAAAGATTCAATCAAAGCATCATATTTCTTAATCTTTTTATCTTTCTTTTCTAGCAAAGTACCAAGTTTAGCAACAGCTTTAGCTAAATCATCATAAGAAGGTTCTACCTCATTATAGTTGTCGCTGTCAAGATCATCATTGTCGGTGGAGCTTTTGCTACTTGCCATTAGACACAACCCAGTTAAATCTTTCTTGCCTTTGGGAGTATCATCCTCACTGTCCGTGTCCACAGCACTCAAATTAATTTGCTCAAGAGCCGCAAGAACACGATGCACCATCTTGCGATTTATATAGCCCTTCTTTTTGTTCTTCCTTTTTTCTTTCTCCATCTCTTCTTCCTTCTCATTTTCTTCCCTTACAAATTTTGCTAGAAACTTTGGACATTTAGGACGAATATGATTGAGATCACCACACTCATAGCACCTTTGAGGACCAAAATTTCCTCTCTTTCTTGATCTCATATTCTGTAAGGCTCTTGTGAAGCGTGTAGAGAGGAGTTCCAAAACATCTTCCGGAAGTTGCTCTAGCTGTTCATCGGTTAGTGAAGTCAAAGAAGACAAAGCATAGCTAGTAGAAGAATTATCACCATTAGACTTGCTAGATTGTGAAGCTAAAGCAATTGATTTATTACCATTATTTTTTCTAGCAAAAACATCTAATTCATGAGTTTTCAATTTAGAATAAAGTACATCTAATGTAAGTGTACTCATGACAGTAGATTCTCTAATGGATGTAACCTTCATCTCCCATATCGACATATCTAATACTCCAAGTAATTGACGTGCATTTTCAGCATCAGTATAAGTAACATTAACAGCACGTAAGTTACTAAGAATTTTATTAAAGTGGGCAAAGAGATCATCTATTGATTCACCAGGTTTCATCTCAAAACGCATGTAATCCTTTTTGTACATATCTTAACATACCTCTTTAATAGTAGATGAACCCTCATGATAATCACACAGTGCTTTGCATACCTCATATGCGGATTTAAGATGCACAACACGATCAAAATCACTCCTTCCTAGTCCTTGAATTATTAGGTTCCTTGCCTTACTATTTGCCTCCACTTGTGCCATGTTCGCCGCTGTCACAGCATCGTTCTCGGGCACTTGATAAGGCTTGTAGACCATCTCCCATATTGCAAAGCCTTGAGCTTGAATATATGCCTCCATCTTTGCTTTTCCAATACTGAAAATCAACACCATTGAAAACACAAGGTTTTGTGGAATACCTATCCATCGACATGTTTTCTAATCACCGGTTAAGATCAATTAGAAAATAAACCTTATCTGATACCACTTGTAGAATCGATTCACACTAAGATAGGCAATCAGAGGGGGGTGAATGATTGCGGAAGCTAAAACTAAATTTTAATACTCCCCTTTTAACACAAAACCTATTTAAGCCTTGTTTAAAGTTCTGGACAGAACACTGTATCCTTACTAAAACTGATCTCGATAAAAATCCGTAACTCCGATTAACCTCAAACTTTGTCAGAATAAACTAGAGAAAGTTATTGAACTAACCCAACAGGAATTACGTCAATCGGAGGTCTAGAACTTGAGATATAAAATAAACAAGATCGCTGATGCAGAAAGTGACAAGAATAAATTAAGCCCTAATTATGCAACTAAGCAAAATCCGTAAGGAATTAATCAACCACACTTTCCAGATCACAAACTTGATGTCCTAACTATTTTTTTATGCATGCATGAAACACAAGCCTAAAAAAACATAATATAAAAAAACAGAAGAGAAATAGAATCTAAATAACCTTACCTGATTACCGATCTAAGCAGCTCTCGACTAATGAACCTGATTTCAATCTGCTCGTATGCATGCAGATCGTGCGATCATGCTTGCACTCAAACCAACACATTTTCTTGTCTTCTCATGGACGGCATCTATGTATGTAGAAGTCTTTGAAAGCTGCGGCCACCATGTACAAAAACTGAATTGTTTATTCATCAATTCATCTTCTCATTTCATCTCCTCATGATGAGTCACAGCAAGGACCTCCACGATTCAACAAGTCTTGGCCAAAAACCTCCCCAATTAATGCTTGTAAAAATCACGGCCAGAGCTGCAGCGTGCAGTCAACAAAACTCAAATCTCACAGCAGAAATTCTGTGAATTGCACGCGACACTTAATCTCTCTAAAACCAGCTGCCGCCACACACGAGCAACCAGCCACCTCTTTTTTTTAATATCAAAAGCCACGGCCGCCGTCGCACGCATCTCTTTTTATACATCCAATTTTCTCACTTGTTAAAACCCTAATACAACTCATCTTAGGCCTTTTTGCCTCAATCAGGCTTTTTGGCCCACTACTTTTCAAGGGACCGAAAACCCTTCATAACATGGGTTTTTAAATTCTTTTTATGCTTCCAATTTTTCAGCCTTCCACGTGTCAAAGCCTCCAGGACCGCACCTCCTGTGAAAATACTTATTTCCTAATGTCATGTTGAAACATTTTCGTTTGCAGAATTTCATTTTATGAGCTCATGGTCAATGTCATGCCCCGGGGATTATGCCAAAGGTTCCTGAAATCATATATTTATGAACTTGGGGAAATGTACCAGACATAGACAATAATATTTCGGCGGATGCTTTAAAACAGATCGTGGATGCCAAGGTGATTAACACTGCAACAGGCTTGGACTTAGAAACCTAGGGGTTTACGGTTCAGGTCTGAATTAAACAAAGAGACACAGGTAGCTATGGACTCATTCCCTCGGTTTGACACCAGAGTGGCTACGTGTCTAACCATACACTCAAAAATAGCTAAGACAAAATAAAGGAATGTTTCTTTGGGAAGTTTAAGGATATACTACTCGGGAAAAGACTCGAATAACCCCCATTACAATTGGGCTATCTATGATCCAAAAGATGAAGAATATGTAGCCTAATTTAATCCGGTTACGCTCTAGGGACGTCTCATCCTAAATTACGTGCTCCGTAAAAGATACAAATCCGTGTCGAGACCCGAATATACAAATCCGGACTCTACTGTGTATTCTGCACTAGTCCAGGATCACGCTAGTGCACACAGTGCAAACAAAGATAAATATCATCCACATCACGATATTCTAAGGAAAATCCAAATTATATTAATAACCATCAGAGTACGACCTTATGGCCAAGCTTACAATTATTAGCCTGAAGGGCTTTAAAGAATCTAACAGCGGAAGACCAAAATTAAACGTAGTAGCCATTCGACATGCCACAGGCAATCGACTGGGGAGCGAAGTCCTAATCCGCGAAATCCTCGTAGTAGCCTCCTTCTAGCAACTCCTGCTGATCTGGACCTTCCTCCTCAACTGAGCAACAGGGGCATAAAGCCGTGAGTATTTTGGTACTCAGCAAGTCGTTTGTAACAAATGAATGCAATATAGTATGCAAGGCTTAACAATGGATGGCTAGAAGGTTAATTTTGCATAAAGCAACAATTGAAAGTAAATACAATAAATAGATTGAAGAGCAACTTTAACAAAGGACATTAAATAAATAATTAAAGGAATTGAATATAATCCCAAGTGAACTGACCATTCACTTTCAACCAGCCAGATTTCATAGAAACTCTACCCCTCGTGTGAAATCACCGAGCATTGTCCATGACCAAGGACGCGGCTATTCGAATAGTTTTACACTCTGCAGAGGTTGCACAACTGTACCCACATGATGTGATAATCCTCACGTTAAAAATAATCACAACAATGCTTTTACAATGATCCATCTCCACCTGATCCCACTCGCTAAGGTTTCGCCGTCGAGTAGGATAACCCCCTAGTCGATAATTGCCCCCTCTTGCGCCACAACAACATCGGTAGTAAAACCAAAGTGGAGACTTCACAAATTATTATGCCAGGTCTATGCCATACTAGACATGTGGTTTGCACGGTTCAGCTCAGATCAATGGTGCACAAAGTTAAGTCCTTAAGAATTACCCAGGCGAAGCATCCACATCCCAATGTGCAACCAGCACCCCCTTTATTGCACGATCATTCGCCCAAGTGAAAGCCAAGTTTGTATAACCAATGCTCATGACACTACCCATGCCATGACAAACAAATTTTTATAACTGTGGTTAACCACCACGTTCAAGTAGATCATTAAAACAAGATTAATTAATCACATGTGATAATAAACCCAACGTGCTAGTACTAAGCATGGCTAAGCAATTAAATGTACCCTCATGTGACAACTATTATTTTATCACTAAATAATTCCCAACCCTGAGGTGACAATGAAATCATGGTAGTCAAATTATCATGGAGGGATTAACCAATTAGGAGTATAACTACCAATACAAGGTTTTAATATCAAATAGCAATGCATGATAAATTTGAAATAAAATAATACATAATAGATTGAAAATTAGGTTCAATATGATCAAAGAATACGACTTGCCTTGGCCTTGCTCAGCTGAGGGCTCTTGCTCTTCAAATCCAACTTCCGCTCCCTTGAACACGCGATCTAACGAGAGAGAAAACGAAACGAAAAGACAAAATAAATTCAAATAAAATTCAAATGAACTCCAAAAACTTTCAAACCTGAACCAAAAGGTAGAGCTCAATTTTAGATGAATTTAGGAAAAAGAATCGGGTCAATCGGAGCTAGGACGAGGGAGAACGGGCTCTTGGAAAATTAAATCTACAGAAAATCGGAAAAATTGGAAAATCGCACTGTGCTGTGGACCGGGCGCACGGGGAGCTGAGTCCACGGTGGACGCGGCGCATGGAACAGTGCGGCTGACTGGGCTGCTTGCGCAAGCGGCTGGGCTGACGTGGCGACCACGTGGCAGGACACGTGTGCGCCCGAGCTGACGTGGCGGCTGACATGGCAGCTGATGTGGCAAGCTGACGTGGCAGGCTGACGTGGCACTGGAACGGCTTGGCTGCTGACGTGGCATGACACGTCGGCCTAGGGCGACTGACTCGGCTGACTGGGCGACTGACTCGGCTTGGTCCACGGGGGTACGGCTGACATGCGGACCCCACCGGGTAGAGGCATGGTGCATGGTGGACCGGGCGCACAGGAAGGCGAAGCGGCGGGTGCGGCTGGCGTGAGCAGTGACGCACGCAGGCGCGGGGAACGAGGCATCGCGGGCGCGGGCGCGGTTCCGCTGGCGACGCGGAGCGCGGGCGGCGGGTGTCTGGGGCGGCGGATCTGGCCGGCGAGGTCATGGGCGGGGCGACGGGACGTCGGCGACTCACCGGCGACGAACCGGCGGCGGACGGCGGAGCACGGCGACGAGCGGCGGCGCGCGACGGCGAGCGACGGCGAGCAACGGCTGCGCTCACGGGCGACGTCGGCGAACGGCGGCGCACGAGCGTCGGCGGCGGTGAGCGGCGGCGGAGGCGGAGGCGGCGGCTCGGGACGGGGAAGCCGAGGGGGTCGGGCCCCTTTTATACCCGGGAGACGAAGAGTCCCGGGCGGCGCGGACGACGAGTCCGAGGCGGGGACGGCGGCGGAAAACGGAAGGTGGTGGCGGAGTCCCGCTCGGAGACGGGGACGGAGTCCCGGGCGGAGACGACACCTGACAGGTGGGCCCCACCTGTCAGCGTCACGGGAGCGCGGGCGGCAGCGATGTGCGCGAGCGCGACCGGCAGCGGGCGGATAGGTGACACGCGGCACGCATCCGAAGGGGCAAGGCGGGCGCGGGGAGCGGCGGACTGGACCGGGCCGGTTCGGTGGGTTTCGGCCCACCGGCCGGTTTGGATTTTTGGGGAATTTTCTATTTCCAGAAATTCAAATAAATACTTTTGAGCTCTAGAAAATAGCAAATAAATCCGGAAAAATCCAGAAAAATTCCAATAAATTCCTTGAGACACAAGGAACTCAAATAAAATAACTTTGGCAAATGTTAATGTTTAATTTAATCATATTAAATCCTTTTTAATTAATGAAAATCACAATTAAGCTTTAATTAATTCCAGAAAATTTCAAATGGAGAATTTTATTTTAAAAGCTTCAAAAAGACTCTGAAAATCAGGATGTTACAACTCGCTCTCGAGGCCACGCAAATCTTTCGCGTTTGGGACCACGCTTAGAGCTTGCCTCTAAGTGCGAACCTACACTACCCTAGATCTCCGCGCCCAGGCACGCCTGAGAACTCGCTCTCAGGATCGCCCAAAACTTTCGCGTTTGGAACCACACTCAGGGCTCATCCCTGAGTACGCCCAGGACTTCGTTCCTGAGTACGCCCGAAACTTACGCGTTCGGGAGCGCAACGGACCACTTGTCCGGGAAATCTCATATGCAGAAATGAGAGAAGTAAATTTTATTTCGGTTCATCTGCCATCATGAATAGTTATAGTATTTCCTTTCTTTGATTGTCTCTACTAAATTTTTGTGATGGCGGATGCGTTCATTTAGTTGCCAGAGTGAAAAGATAAGGGTCTCAGAGTTTGGTTCACTTCTAAAACCACTATTATTGCTAATAATTGTCCTAAATTATCCTATGTCGCTACAGTTGAGCCTAGGTCGCTACGGTTGAAACAATAAAGTAGCAATCATATATTGACAGAAATGCAATAATTTAAATGCAGAATATCTAATTGCAGCAAAATTAAATGTCAAGCTCATAATTAAAATTATATTGCTTACCAACTACCACTAAAATTTTGTAGACTACACTGTTACCAATGAAAAGAAACTAGTAACACAATGTAGATAGTCCTAACTATTATGATCACCGTTCCCATCCTTGCTACCCATTCTGGCGCTAAAAATATACGATGGTTTAAAAGTAACGATGCCTAAGCCTAGAGTTAACCGCATAAGAAAGGATGTACAGATGAGAAGTATTAAATGATACATATTGCCATATAGCAAGGATCACCTCCTTAAGTCAAGAAACAGTCTCTAATCATTTGCGTGGCCCTCAAACCATTGCTCTGATACCACCTGTGATGACCTGCATTATTACCATGGGGTAATAGCGCTAGTCAACGGATTATTATTCGTTTTAGCCGATAGAACATCGCTCTAACGAATAATAAGCCATCAGAGTGTTGCAGCAGAACAACAATTAGAGACAAAATACAATATTACAATAATATCGCCACGCAGGGCTACAATTTATTACAAAGCCTCAAAGGCTTGAATATTACAATCTTTAAACAAAATATTCTAACTACTTCCTATTCAATAACGACCACACGGAGTGTCCACTTTGTACCCACTGTAATCCGAGTCTACGGTATTCCATGCAGGTAGCTTCCTCCTGATCTTAGCCATTCCCTGAATTGTCATGCTCCTAAGCAAAAGGGGGAGATAATAGCAAGGGTGAGTACAGAAGTACTCAGCAAGCGTTATTAGCAAAAATGCATAGAATGCCTATCGGTTATGCCTGTAGGAATATCAATTCCTCTCTTCAATCTCATGCTCATTCTTAACACTCTTTGCATCATCAATTTCCTTTCCATGACTTATAGAAGATAAGGTTTGTTGGTTTTGAAAGGATCCAATTTATTAATTTAGAAAACTACTGAACATACGCATGAACAGCAAAAACCCCCATAAGTTTCCGTAATTCTCCTTTCCCGGAGACAGGCATGAACTCATGATTTGGATAGCATTGCGCAAGCTTGTATCACTTTACCCATCATCACTCTGTTCGTGTTGGCTCTTGGGGTTATCCGCAATTCCTTTGAAGTGGCGCCCAGAACAGAGTACAGTGCAATTACATCTAGTTCAGTAATTATATCTCCACCCGATTATACACAAGCAGCAGCCTGGAGCGGTGTAAAACCCTCACACAGACCCACTGAAAGCGACATAACCGTTGGCTGGTAGGGTTTCCGACCCTCACTCAGCCCCCCTGCCAGCGTAATATAACGCCTATGCGTAACCCGCCTGTGGGTTCTTACGCTCCGGTCTCATACCGGTTCCTTTGGGCTTATCCCCTAATTAAAATCACTCCTGTGGAGAATATAACACCTCACTAGAGTACCGACTGCCCGTGAAAACGGAACGTTGGTTGATACGAGTTGGTACGGTCTGTTCACACAGATGAAGTTTGTAATTCCTTATATTCTATTCTTATGCAGAGGTTCCACATCTTCCCACTCATTACCTGCCGTGGCAACCTCTGCCCACCTTCTTACATAATAGAAATGGCCAACTGCTCCATCAGTTGCCTTTTATTTCCTTTTTCCATGTCTCTTATTTCAACTGTTCGATTTAAAATATATTTTAATTCTTTCATGCAGGGTGATACTAGATTGATACCTAAAATACTTGTTTTACGAAATATACTCTGAAGACTTGATCAAAGGAATGCTTGCCTGGATTTCAACCATAAATTCGGATTCAAGTAGGATCAGGTCATACATCATTCCATTTTACCCGATTGCGGTAATTGAGGTTAGTTTTGGTACACTACTCGTCGTTCTACATTATCGCGCTAGCGTCGTGAGATATGGTTGATCTAGTAGGTATGCTCAACATTTTATTACTTCCTAGCAATATTCTGATTATACCGGATTAACTAGATGCATGAACAATTATAACGGCTGATATTAATCCTGTACGATTATAACTGCTAATATTAATCCTAGTCAATCTTCGCGTATGCAATAATCACCTCTCTAATTCGTTTTAGATCTTAAGGTTACTCAATTATATTTTCTCGTGCTAGTACGCGTGATGAGTTAATTTATAAATCCAGAAGAACAAGGTTTCTCATTAATCAACAACTTAATTCTTTAATTAAAATATATTTAGGCGTCCTTATGGGATTCATAATTTCTACATTAGTCATGGGCGTATTGTGTATTTTTATAGCTTAACTACTATTTAGTTTCCATGTATAATTTTAATCGCTACACATACTTTTTAAATTGATGAATACTATTTTAACTCAGCATATGCTATTCTAATCGTTGCAAATAGTTTTAATCTTCTAATGGCTATGACTTTATTCTAACAATTCAGAATATTTATAAGTGAACTTCTACAGTTTATAATCTATTAATAAAATTTAACTGGGTATTTAGATATGTAAAAATCGGTGTTCTAAATGATTTTATGATGATTTAATTCATTTCTATTATTCAAGAATATTTACTATGACAGTTTTATGGTTTAGCACTATCCGGTTATAACCTCTAATGATTTAATTAGCAATGTATTCGTTAAATTAGTACTCGCTACATTTTATATAGCAGATAGCAATTCATTTATTCTAGTTATTGTAAATACAAATTAATGTTTTTCAACAGTCTAGATGAACTTAACCAATTTGTCTGCGTAATCAAACTTGCAACAAAATGGTCTTAAGCTATAGCACTTTAATTTAATCCGCATACGTATAAGCTTAATCGACTTGCTTCTTTTAAATCATCGGACCCAATTAACTTGTTCTAATGACCCTAAGTAATCAATGGTAGATTTCTATAATTATCAGAGGTGAATTTCTATACTTTAAATATTACTAGCCAAGTTGTCTAAGTAATTAATTATACCGTTGAGTAATCTAAATAACAATACACAGGTTCTAATATTTACGCGGACCTGTTTTAATCCATTTACATTTTTGGTTCATTTATAATGATCACTAATATTTATTATTGAGGTTTCACAAGTTTATACTATCAATAGGGTTAAATAGGTATTTAACCTGGAGTTCTAATAATTCGAACAGCAATACACCGATTCAATTGATACGCGCCAGATTTTTAATCTATTGACAGCCCTTAATTAAGCTGTAGTTTCCATCTATACCGATTAGTGATATTTTATACTTTTAACATGATTAGTATAATGCTAGCAAGTAGTTTAATCTGCAATCTATCACTTAAATTAAATATTTACGAAGACGAATTTTTGATTATACGCGTGCTTCTCCTCCCTCTTCTTTCTCTCTCTTTTCTCTTTCTTTTCTTTTTCTTTTTTTCCTTCTTTTCCTTCTCTTTCTTTCCTTTCTTCTCACCCGGCTGCCTTTCCCCCTTTTTCCTTGGTTCGGCCGACGCCTCCCCATTTCTTCCTTCTTTTCCCCCTTCTCAGCTCCCATGCCGCTCACCTCCTCCGCGCCGCCTCGGCTCTCTCTCCCTGCCGCGCCGCCGCGCGCCCGCCTTGCCGTCGCGCCCTCCCTTCGCGTCGCCGGTCCTAGCGGCGCCGCTCTGCGCTGCCCCCCCAAGCGCCGCCAACTCCAGTGGCGCTGCGCCATGCGGCCCGGCCGCCTCCGCCTTGCCGCTCGGCTCCTCCCCAACTCGGTGCCTCCGCCGTCCACTCCCTCTGCGCCTCTTCCTCCGGCGTCGCCCCCACCGACGCGCCTCTCCTCTACGTCGCCTCCTCCCTTAGCCTGGTCGGCTACTGCCGGATCCGTGGCCTATGGCCCGGATCTGGCGCTCCTCCCTCCGATCCAACCGGATCCACGGTTGATTTTATTACTATTTCATTTTGGTTCTACACTTTGATTTTTCTATTGTGATTTTTGGGAATCTACCTGAGGGTGAGCATTGGTGGCTCCGGCGGGGTTCGAGGTCGTGCCATGCGCCGGGGGAGCATGGACTGGCCGTCGGGTGCGCAGAGTTCACCTGGCCCTATGGCGGCTTGCCTTCTCGGTAACTTCTGTTCCTATGCTCTATTTCCCCTACTTTCGGTGGTTGCTCTGTGTGATGGTTCCATGTATTCTACTGAGGATGGATGCTTATGGTTTCTATTTCAATGTGGGCTATAATGGATGAATGTAGTATATGGATAGCAATTTTTGTGGGTTTACCTGTACTGGTGATTGTGAGGAAGGTTAGGGTTTGGGGCTGGTTGCAGTTGCTAGCTTGCGGTTGCTGGCTTGTGGGCGCTGGCTTGCGGTTCTCCTGCCACCGTCACGGTCGCCTTGCTCCTTCGGCTTGCCGTGCCTTCGCCTCCCTGGCCTTAGGGCTCCACTCGGTGGCTGGCTTCTCTGTTGGTCTTGGGATTGGCTGGGGAGTTTAGGGGAATGCTTACCGTGCCTTGCTCTGTCTCTTGCGCTCTTTCCTCTGGTTGGCTATTGATGTATTGGCAGTGGGATATTTGGCTGGCAGTGCTGTGGTTTTGGCCGTGAGGTCTTGCTGGGGTTTTGGCCATGATGGTGTGCTGGCTGGAGGTGCTATCTCGGCCTCACTGGCTCTGGCCGTGTGCTATCTGGGGATATTGTGATATGTGGGCATGGTTTTGACAGGTGCCTCTCTGTTGTGGTTTGGGCTTGGAAAATAAGATTATGGTATTTTTGGCTTTGCTTTAGTTGATCCCTTTACTCAAAACAGGTTTGTATAATAATAAAATACCGTATGATGAGCCTATGGTTGTGAGAGGTGCCGACTGGCCCCCGGACGGTCAGGTATCTCCATGAACGGATTACCCCGCCCGAAGTTTATCCTTAGGGCTTTGACGGCAACGCTTACTTTACTTTACTTTAATTCGATTAATTCTTTTGTTCAGTCTTTTTCGGTATTACAGTTATTGGTTTGTTCACAATTAAAATAGTGGTGTGGTGGCAACTCGACGACATCTTCTAATGTATAAAATGATCTAAATTGTAATTTGGCTTTCTCTTAATATTGATGTATACAGAATATTGTATGTTACTCGAATGTAGTTTCTAATGTTGCAATTGTGTTGCAATTATCTAAGTTTGCGAGACGATCATTTGATTAAAACCGAGACTTGTAAACTTACAGTAATTTGTATTGTCGTTATTAATGTAAAAAGAGTTGTAATATCTTTATTTAATTTAAGCCAGTTTTAGTTGTAGCTCAAGGAATGTGACTTGATTGGTTGTACAAGAATTGTAATAATTACACAATTGTATTACGGACTGTTATATATATTTTAATTGAGTTTGAAAACTTTTACTTGTGCAATTGAATTTTATTTCTCACTTAGTCTATACCGTTTGATATTCACCCTCGTCGATGGAATTGTGAAAACAATGTATTAGTTTATCGCTCGCTAAGTTCAATTTAAACGCCTGCAAAGAAAAGTTTAAATTCCCTCGCATTTTTAGATTGTCATTTATGTAAATAAATCCTACTTAACGTCCTAATTCGCTAATTAGGGTTAATTAACGATGCGGGTTGTCACATCCTTCCCTCCTTAAAATGATTTCGTCCTCGAAATCGGAAATGGCTTAAGAAGGTTGCGGTAGGTCTCTTATTGATCCTTTACGAAATGTGCTTTTAGATATTCTTATTTGTTTTGCCTCTTTGGTAGATACACCGCCTAAGTTGACATTGCTCTACGATTCCTCACACATCAACGTTTTATTTTCTTATCAAGCTTAAGGTTGTCGATTATCGTTACTAGGGTTTTGATAACATTAGTGTCGAGATTATAGCTCTACTGAGGTAGGGAGAACCGTTCAATTTGTTCTAATGTGTACCTATTAGAATTTTTTTTCCATAACCGCGTTTGCCCCCTTCCCTCCTTAATCCTTTAGCTACCCCTTGATTCCTTTAGCTGGTCTACCGAAGTGCTATAGGTGATGGTTTAGCAGAGTGGTTCAACGAGGATGGTATTGCTTTAAGCAATTGGGTTGGAAAGATATCTCATGGTAAGAAGATTTGGGATTAGATTATAAACTAAGCATTGTACTTGAGCTATTTAAGGGTTGGGTATTTCCTGTTTGGTTAATATTGTTACTCTCTATTTTGATGGCATTATGGTATGTGATATTTTGGACTTAGATTCTACATCTACGATACTAGCTTTTTAGACGTGGTTTAGCTCTTCAGAATTGAACAGGTTTCCCTAGATTACTAGGCAAGCCTAGAGATTTATTCGTTACACACAGGGATATGGTATTGCCATACGGTCTTGGGTTCAGGGGATGATAGATCAATGATATTGAAAGAGTAGACACTTCCCCCGATTCATAATATATGTCCTCATGGAATGCATGAAATAAAGTTTTCCAAAAGCTTTAAACACTATGGTGCAAGAAATATTTATATAGAATGATGCAGAGAGGTTTTGTGAAAATACTTATTTCCTAATGTCATGTTGAAACATTTTTGTTTGCAGAATTTCATTTTATGAGCTCATGGTCAATTTCATTTTCGTTTGCAGGACGATTTAATGGCTCGACCAGTCAGGTTCCGGCTTTTACCGATGGAAATGCGGTCGCTCACCTCAAAGCCGTCGCAATCTGACCAGAAGTGTCTGAAGAAAATGCTAGCTAGCACGATTTAATCTGACCAAGCACTGAAGCAAGTGGCGTCGAGCAAGCGATGCGTAATGGCGCGTCTATAAATTACGGAATGGTGCAGCAACACTCCGCACTCTACACCAATAGTTCTGACTGGTCTCTGCACCTATATTTCCTCGCGGCGGCCATCTCCCATGCTCCTCTTGCTGGTGCCCTCGAGAAGTCGAGCTGTGAGTGTGAGCATGCATCTCATGCTTACATTTGCTCACCGACTGCATACAACTGACAAGAAACTATTTGTGTGTTGGAATTGATTAGATCAGGTATATTAGCTGCTACCTGTCACCTTTCTCTGATTTGTGTGATCTTTGATGCTTTTCTGAAGCAAAATCTCAACTCTTCCAGTGGCGGTTACACTAACAAGTCAAGACTACAACTGATCGTAATCCTGCATTGGAAATTTTCGGTCCTGTTCAACATTTCTGAGAGAACGGAAGCCAAGTTCTGATCAAGGAGTGGACAATATGAAGTAGAAAGAAAAAATCGCCCAGGTACTTCACAATTCACGTGGCACAAATGAATATATTTACTAATATTTAATGACTATCTAAAATTTTCCTTGTTTTCAACTACGCATGCATGTAATGATGATGATCTAAGTTCAAGCAATATATCTAGCCAACCATGAAATTTACTACAATCGTACGGTTTGTTTTGGTGTGCTCATGGCTTGCAGTGCACATGTCGTCATCTGAAGCTCGTTATACGGAAACCAGACAGATCGGTTCTCACTACTTGAAGCAAGCCTTGCTGTTCTGGAATGATAGCACACACTTCTGCCATTGGGAAGGTGTCTTGTGCAGGTTGAAGACGCACGTAGTGTCACTTGTCTTAATCTTACACATCGAGGTTTAGTCGGGCAAATCTCTCACTCGCTTGGAAATCTAACATTTCTAAAGTTTCTATTCGTACCCACTAATTTGTTCACAGGAGATATCCCCAGATCCCTTGGTCACCTGCATCACCTCCAAACCATTTACTTCTGTCATTGTAATAACACATTACAAGTGTTGTAAAAATAGAGAGACAGGAGACACGAATTTTTACGTAAAAAACCTTACGGAAAAAACCACGGATGAACGAGGGTGGAATTCACTATATGAAAAGAAAATATAATCATGAGATAACATGCCATCTAAAACATGTGACTACAGGGGTACATTAATGTGGCGAGGTGAAGGGTCCACAGCGGAAAAGAAAATCGAATCAGAGTCGATTGTGGCGGGTTGGCACCACATCTGGTGTAGCCCACGCCTGACCCTAGATCATGCTATGTCTAGTATGAGACGATGCAGTATCTGACACGATCACGGAATGAATTCAGATCAGACTTCAACAATCTCCACCTCAAGCCAAATTCCCTTCAATAGCTGAAAAACATAATAAACTCCTCTAATTAAATCAACATAAACACGTTATGCACCGAAAGTCTATAGGAACAGTGAGTGATACTAACTAAATCTGAGCAAAGCTCACAGTTAATAGCAAGAACTAACTTTGTCAATATATCAGCTGAATTATCATGAGTACTTCACTTATTGACTTTAATATCACCTTGAACAATAACACCTTAAATGTAGTAATATCTGATATCAATGTACTTTATTTTCTCATAGAACATTTGATCATCTGTAAGGCAAATAGCACTCTGACTATCACCAAATATTGTAATGCAAGACTCACTTCCACAAAGCTCAGGAAACGAACCTCTCAGGCAAATGACCTCTTGGCAAGTCTCAAAAATAGCCATATACTCAGCTTCTGTAGTGGACAAGCCCACGGTAGCTTGCAAACTTGTCTTCCAACTAATGGCACATCCTTCCATAGTGAACAAATAACTAGTAAGGCATTTTCTCTTATCCAAATCTTCAGCAAAATCAGAATCCACATAACCTACGAGTCCATCTCTAGTATTCCCAAATTGTAAACAAGCATCAAAAGTGCCCCACAAATATCTAAAAATCCATTGAATTGCTTTCCAATACTCTTTCTCAAGATTTGCCATGTATCTACTAACAACACTCAATGATTGAGATAAATTGGGGCGAGAACATACCATAGCATACATAAGTGAACAAACTGCACTACCCCGCCACACCCACATTCAACCTATAGCAAAACCAAAGTTGGAACCTGAAAATTAGCTAGCCATGTTTGTTCCATACCAGACTTGTGGTAGTATGACGTGGCTTTATAGCAGTAGCTCGTAGACCAGTTCTTAATTGATTTACACAGACTTTCCACCTATCCATCTTGTGCCAATAAAGCACCGACCACCTAGCCATTTGCCTAAGTCTAAACCAAGATTTTATTTTACTTTGCTAAATATTTCATAAACCTCTTTGATACTCCAATGTCAAGGATACATTTTAATAATCAACATTTCATGTGAAAATATACCCCAACTTAGGATCATTTCTAAGCATGTCTAAGCTTTTCTACAAAGTTTCTAGTCAATACTAGTATAATAACTGGAGTTTCAGCTATTTTGACTAGGTATTGTGCAATCAATGTTATTTTCTGGCCATAAACAAGGAATTGGGAAGTATCTAAAATTTAAACCAGAATTTAAACTATACTTGAATAAAAACAAGCATGCATAATAATTTTAAAAAGAATATACATAATTTAAATTATTTGGCTCAATATGATCTATGGTGTAACTTGCCTTGCTCCACAGATTAGTGACGAGAATCATCGATGAAGTCACACTCTTCGAGAATGTCATAGTCTACACACGAAAATAATCAAAACAAACAAAATTCAAAGAAATTCAAAAAGAGGGCAGAAATGGCTAGATTAGGATTTTAGATGAACACATAAAAAAGAATAGAGTTAAATAGAGCTAGAATGGGCTCTCGGAAGATTAACATCTATAAAAAGAGAAGGAAAACACTATTTTGGGATTTTTGGCTAAATTATTTTTTCTAAAAAAGGGGTTTAGTCACTGACATGTGGGCACGGGTCAACGAAATAGTGGCTTGGTCCACGGTGGACCAAGCGCATAGTCTGAGTGGGGTTTACACGCAAGCGGCTGACTCAGCACGGGATGTCCATGTGGTGTACACATGGCTGCCATGTGGCTTGCCGGCGCAGTGGTGCATGAGACACTATGGTCACCGACGCTGCGGTGGACTCTAGAGGATGGCGAGGGATGGAAAAGGGATAGGAGGCCACAACGAACTCATTTTACCTCAACACGGGGACCTAGGGAGCACAAAGGTGGCCAGCGGCAAGGGAGAGGTGGCGGCGGGGTTTGCGCTCTAGTAAAGATGGCGCTCCAACGATCTTCCTTGATGACAGAGAGGCATGGGAGGTTGGCAAGGGCATGACAAAGCCAGCGGTGACGATCGTGTGGTTTTGCGCGGCTTGGTTCGTCTATAATTGCTCACTGGAGTGGAGGATGGTGCTCGGGAGTGAGAGAGCTTAGTTGTAATGTTGTGGAGCTCACGTGAGAGAGCTGTGGTGTGAAGCCAAAGGGTGACGAAGTGGGTTTAAATAGGGGCAAAGAGGAGACATGGGGCACAAATTTGTTGCCGGAGTTCATGGTGGTGCACTTTCGAGGAGGGAGAGAAAGGAAAGAGGGAGAGCTTGGGAAGAAAAGGAGTCGGCCGGTGCTCACGGGTAGAGGAAAAGGAAGGCGAGGGCAGAGTTTTTCCATTGATGACACGGCAAACAAAGGAAAGCGAGGAAGTCCGACGGAATCAATGGCGGCGGCATTGGGAGGAAGAAGAAGGGAGGCAGGAGATGCTGATGGGTGGGGCCGGGACGTAAGCGAGTGGGGATGCGCATGGCCATGGCAGACCTAGAGATTTCAAGATGAGTATTTGAAGTTACAAAAATATTGTTCAATAGAAAATATAAAGGTCCACAATAGCGAAAATTAAAGTACAACTGTTCATATAAGAGATAGCAACACAAATAATATAAAGACATTACAAAATAATTAAAAATTAATGGGATGATGCTTCATGCCTTGGAGGCGAGATATAATATCATCATTGTTAACTTGCATAAATAAATCTCACTCAAGAAATGTAATCAAGCAATCATTCAAGTCTTGCTCCCCCATTCTATTTCTTAGCTTATTCTTCATATAATTCATTGAAAAAATACTCTCTCAACACTAGCAGATGCTATGGGAAGAATTAACACCAATTTGAGAAGCTTGCAAATAATTGCATAATTGAGATACTTCTCTATTTGAACAAGCATGATGGAAAGCTCAGAAAGGTTGTTCACTTTTTAAACACCCTCTGCCAAGAATTTCTCAAACTAAAAAGAACAAAGAAATACTGCCCAGTATGGGCTCTTGTATGCAATATTTCCTGTATCAATCATATTATCCCTGTTATGATGCATTCCTTGTGTAACTTGAATTGTCATGAGCGCTCTGCTTCTTTACCAAAGTTACAGAATTTAATTTTAAACTATTAGCAATAGAAATCCATTAGAAGGTTGACATATGGATTTTGGAGTTTGAGCAAAATGAGTAACTACAAACATATCTGGGAACCACAACTGAACAAGAAATTTAGGCTTTATGGATTTGTTTTCTTCTTCAATAAATATGGAAAGCTTCCTATAGATTTTTGTACAAAATCTTTGCTTGAACTTGTGAAATACTAAGCATAGTGCAAGCAACCTACCCTGTGTCCTATCATAAATCGAATGATGATTCCATTTTTCTCTTCCAATTTCTTGAGTTTCTCACCTGATAAATAGCAGCCGAATATATGCAGTTAGTTTTACAAGCAATGAGTATAGCCACAACAAAATATAAATAATAGTCGGCCATTGTCCATAGATCTCAAATTTGGCAGAAACTAGTCGGGTGAAAAATGTTATGACCATGGTAGTATTATTTTAAAAGGCTGCTAATGCTATGATAAAAAATGATTATATTTGACTAGTTGTATATTGCTGTGTAATTTCCTTGTTACCTACTGTAATACTTGGGCTGGCACGGCCCAGCCCGGCCCGACCCGGCCCATGCCGTGACCCATATAAGAGAGAGACAGGTGGGGGGGGGGGGGGGGAAGAGGCAAAAGCCGATTTGCTCTCCCCATCCCCCGTGCTCACCCGGCTCCTACTGCTGCTCCCCTCACGCGTTGCTGCCTGGTGCCACCGGGTCTCGCCGTCGCCGCCGCCGCTTGCGCACGCGCTGCGCGTCGCTGCTGCCCGTGTGCCGCCGTTGCCGCTTTTGCCGCCGTTCGCCAGCCCCGGCGCCGTCATCGCCCTTACCTCCCCTGTCCTCGCGCCGCCGCGCTGCCCTAGCTTGTGCGCTGCCGCCTCCCCGTTCCCGCTTGGTCGACTGCCGGCGTGGAGAGAGGAGAGGAGCCGGCTGTCGAGTGAGGAAGAGAGGAAAAGAAAGAAAGAAAAAGAAAAGAGATAAGGAAAAAGAAAGAGAAAGAGAAGAGAGGAGGAAAAAAAGTCTGACCCGCCACCAGATCTGCCCGATTCGGCTGAGTCACAGGAGGGCTATCCCGATCCGATCGCTCGGGGCCAGGGTAACGCCGCAAAAACTCTTCTCCTTGTTTATTTGCCGAGTCAGGCATAGGTTAATATGTCGATAATTAGAATTGATGTATGTGACCATTTAATTATCGTTATTAATATAACTACCTGTCGGTGCAATGGGTATTGCCACTGTTGATATGGTCGATCTGTGGCAGAAGAGGGAGAAGGAGAGCATAAATTGATAGACAGTGTAATCGATTAAAGTGAGATTAAACGTGTAGAAATTGATCGGCGAGTATAAATAATGTGATCGCTCAATTTATAGACTGGTTAAGCATCGGATCAATGAGAGGTGGCCCGGTGAGACCGGAGTGGGTTATGTCGATTGGACGTTAGAGCGATGTTATTTACTCGTAATTGAATGTATTGCATGAGTGATAAATTGAAATAATTAATGCTTGTTCAGCTGGCGGTTCGAGTCTGGTGCCATCCACGCACCGTCCGCCAGGTTAACAGGCAAGTGCATGGTAGAACAGTAAATTGTGATGAATGCTATTCGTGTTCCCATGCTATGATTTACAGTATTTATGAGATGATGCATGTGATTATGTGCTAATCATACCTTGATGAGTAATGTTTATGATTAGACATTCACATTTGAGGCATATTGCATCGTGCAAAATGCATAAGAGCCAGGTCGGTGAGAAAGTCATGACTAGTCCGGAGTGCTCTTGAATAAGAGCCAGGTCGGTGAGAAAGTCATATGACTAGTCCGGAGTGCTCTGGAATAAGACCTACAGAGGTAGGCAAACAAGTGGTCCATCGACGGGTGGACGCTCCGCTATACCGGTATAAGCTACAGTTACAGAGCATACAGATGCATTACCGATGCATTGCATGATATTGCATTGCATTACAGTGACAGGAAGTGATACAGTTACAGACAGTTGTGATTTACAGTTTACAGTTACAGAGTTGATTTACAGTTACAGAGTAGATTTACAGTTTACAGTTACAGAATTGATTTACAGTTTACAGACATAGGGTTGAATTACAGTTTACAGACATAGAATTGATTTACAGTATACAGTTACAGACTTAGCTTACAGTTTACCGTCATAGAGTGGATTTACAGCTTACAGTTCATGAAATTGATTGAATTGCTAAAGTGATGTTACTGTTTTATCATGTGCTTGCTGAGTCTCCGGACTCGCCCTTGCTTTATCGTTGTTTTTTGGTGAAGGATGGCGACATGCATGAAAAGGGGATAGTCCTTTTGGCACAGCACTTGTAAAATAACAGTTTAGCCGTATACTGAGCTTGTATGTTGAATTTAGGGTTTAGTTTGCTAGCAGTGGAACCCTAAGCTTGTTTATATTATGGTTTGTGAAATACGGAGCTAGTTGCTTTTGCAATCATCCTACTGTTAATTGTGGTTTGATATCTGTGGGTAATGATATAAAAAGAAAAGAGGAGGTGCTGTTAAAAGTTGAATTAGCAACACTTTTGAATTGGTAAAGGCGTGGTGGTAGCATCTTGGACCCTGGGGGGTCGGGGTGTTACACCTACACAATCATTCTACTTGATTAAATGCACATTCTTTGTCTATTGCTTCTAACTAGGAATAAGAAATTTAGCAAGTAACAGTGAGCCAATACAAAAAAAACTACCAGGCTGCATTGCAAAGTATGAACCTTGAGGTTGAGGCATCCAGATCCAGGTCTGCCTAATAGAATCTCAATGCTTCCTGCTACTGCGCAGTATTAATCCCAATCACTACAAAAGCCTTCTTCCTTTGCTCGCTTACGTCATATGCACTTCCAAGCAACTCATGTGTGCTACGAACAAATCCCCGAATGGCTGAATCCAACAAGATTAGAACAAATCTAGTCTGAGTCTCGGCAAGATCAGGAGCTAAGAGGAGCAGGATTGAAGGAGTCCACCGCGAGCATACCTAGAGTCTGAAGGAGTTTGGGTGATGGTCTCGAGTTGTGACTTGCGATTGCGAGACGCCAAGACAAGACGGCCGAGTGGCTAGGAGCTGCCTCCAGCGCCACCAGACGGACAGAGAGGAGAGACTTGAGTGAATGAGACACTGAGTAGTGACTGAGACCTAGAGGGAAATGGGCTAAGAGGAGTGAGTGTAAATTTCGGTCTGGGAGAGCTAGAGAGGGAATGGGCCAGCACCAATTTAGGCTGAAATGCTAAATGGGGATGAATTGGATGAATTTGGCCCAACTATTAGAATACATATGCATTATATCTTGTATATAGTGGTTTTTTTTTGCCAAAAAATGGATATTCAGCTGAATACCTATGAATGAATGTAGATTCGCCCTTGGCGCACGGGAGCGAAGCAGGCCGAGCATGGGAGATTGGTCGCCTGGGCCGAGGTGGGGAAAGAAAGAAAATGGGCTGGGGCAGAGGAAGAAAGTGGGCCGCGGGATAGGTTTCGGTTCGGAAGGGTTTACGAAATTTAAATGGTTTTTGATTTAAACAAAAGGCTGGAAAATCAAATATGACTTAAAAGAATACCAAATGGAATCCAAAAATTCCCAAAAAAAATAGATAAATCCAACAAGGCATTTTGGACACACCTAAATTATTTCCAACATAAAGTTGGTTCTTTATTTTTATACCAAAATTATTTTTAATTTCAAAAAAAAGAAAAACCCTTTTAAAATTACAAGAAAATATGGAAAAACATTTTGAAACATATGAAAACCAAATTATTTTTAATTTTATTTTTGCTTTTTAATTTATTTAAATTAAATTAAATTATTTATTTTATTATTATTTTAAATAAAAACCTAGGTTGTGACAAACTACCTCTTGAAAAAGAATCTTATCCCCAAGATTTAGACAGTTAATAAAGAAGTGGGTGGGAAAAACTCAACTTCTGATTAGTCATCATCCGACACCAGTCAAGTCTGTTAGCGAGTAGTGGTGGAGGGATTGGAGTAGCCTCGTTTCCATTATAATTGTTGTTGCTATTATTATTGTTGCCACTGTTGCTCCTCGTGCTCGTCATCTGCTTGATGCTTCCAAGGATTAGGAGTGAAGAGAAGGCTTAAGACTAAGGAGAAATAGGGGCCATTTTTCATAATCCAACACAAAACACCAACTTAGCAAAACCTTGATTAAGCAAATAACAATTAATAGTTATCGTGGCTACCAACAAAAGAGAATGATAGCTTGCAACATCGTTCTACTTGAAATGGGTAGCTTAATTAATAGCTTAACCTAAAGGGTAAGGGTTGTCTTGATGTAATCCTTCATGGCTCTCGTAGTACAAAGTGTGATCCTTCAAGGCAAAGTTTGAAGTGGCGACAAAGTCCATGAATTGCTTTACGAGCGACCTCCTGCTTGGCTCTCTCAAAGGAGAAATTGTCCCCTTTTCAAGCAGTAGTGAAGGTTTAAGAGTATATAGACACCCAATCGTCTATAAAGTTGTCATAAAATTGTAGTATCATGACAGTATTTTCTGAGACAATTCAATTTATAACATTTTCATATGGTCTTTCGTATGGCCGTTCTAAATATTCATAAAGATATCATTGGTCTAAGTTAAAATTATTTGACTACACGTATTCTAAAACTCTACTTATTTTTTACGGAGTGAGTACTAGTTTAGTGGTCCCTAAAACTCGTAAGAAAGGCCAACATGAACACATCAACATGTAACATCAGATAGGCACGGACAAAATTTGTAAGGTTTCTATCTTTGCCTTCACGAGATAGGAATTGCTCGGAGGGTGGTCATTTGGTCATCAACCTCCACTTGCTGCGATGTCAGCTTCGTTGATTTAAGAGTAAATTATAGAAACCACATGTATTGTGGCTCAAATTACAGAAAACCCTAGATATTGATAGGTGACATGTTATAAAAATATAGGATATCAAGAACGAACTAGGTATTGATTTAAAAGAATATATAGACACCCAATTTAAGATGGATTTTTTTGACTGTAGCTTATATTTTTTTGACTTTTAGCTTATAAATTCTGGCTGTTTGTGAGGGAGAATACGGAGATAGGGACACTCGCATGCGATTTTGGTCTATACAGATGAAGTCAGCATAACGTATACTATAATTTATTATTAGACTCTGTCTTAAAAATGTGTATTTTTTAAATTACTATAGCATAAGTTAAAAAAAAGCCAAATTCCACAAATAGTACCGAACCCAGCCTTAGATGGTGGGAGTGTACACCCACACCTCCCACATACACTCCCACCGAGGTAGGTTCAGTTCATTAGGTGACACGTTATCTCGGATACTGTAGAACATTGCATAAAGCACGCGTAATTCGACAAAACGCCGATCTACCAGCGACGCAAGATTTAGGGTCACAAGCGGGCTCGTTGAAGCTCGTGAGCTATTTGAGCTTGACTTATTGAAACTCGTGAGCTCGGGATAAAGTTCGAGCTCAGCTCATTGCAGCTCAACCCAAGCTCAAATTGAGCTTAGAACGAATCGAGTTTGAGCTCATGAGCCATGAACTTTATCGTCTATTCGTTTGATGACTGCATTTCTGTCGCCCTTTGTAATAGTTATAGAGCCTCTATCGTCATTTGAAATGGCGACAGTAGGATATTTATGTAATTTTTTAACAATGATATTTTTATGTGATATCAATAAAAAATATATTATTTAAAAAAAACGTTGCAAGAGAGCTTGGTTGCTTAGACTACATACTGTGTTTTGTTTACGTATGGAGTTTTAAGATTCTCAATTCGTGCCTTTGGTTTAGAGCAAGTTATTTGTACGGAGGTCCCCGAGAAGAGCACTGATGCCATCTCCGCATCTGCCAGGGGAGGCTCAATGGCCGCAGTATCCTGCCGGTATGATAAACTATGTAGAACTGGAGAACTGCCCCTATTGTGGTCTCAACAAGATGTTTCATATTCGGTATATTTAGAACTTGATTAACACAATATAATCTTGAGAGCTTTCAGTTTTGTTTGGGCCGTTCGTCCTGAGGGCTAACATTGTGGTGAGTGGTGACCCTTTTCGCCAAGACCGACATTGCCATGGCCGCATGGCCGGAGTTTCGACGGGGATAAACTAAAACAAGCAGCTTGGATTAAAAAATCGTTAGTAAAAGACGAGCTGTCACTGTGTCACGCCATCACCATCGTCAACAGTGGCTTAAAATTCTATATTGTCGTGCACGCTCTGGCATCGAAAATTACTTCAGGTCCTAGCAGACGCACTGATCCACTGGACGGTCTCGCGGACTCGTCCAAACAAACAAGCAGCACAAGATGGGAGAAAATTACTTCTTTCAAAAAAGATGACAATAACTTACACCAGCGCTTCAAACTTGTAGCATAGTTTCACTTATGTAACTAAACTCAAAAATTAACTTTGCGTGCCTCTAAAGTTGTCATAAAATTGTAGTATCATGATAGTATTTTCTGAGACAATTCTATTAATTTATAACATTTTCATATGGTCTTTTACATGGCCTTTCTAAATATTCATAAAGATATCATTGGTCTAAGTTAAAATTATGTGACTGTGTGGATTCTAAAACTATACGTATTTTTTACGGAGTGAGTACTAGTTTGGTGGTCTCTAAAACTCGTAAGAAAGGCCAACATGAATACATGCATGTAACATCAGATAGGCACGGACAAAATTTGTAAGGTTCTATCTTTCCCTTCACGAGATGGGAATTGCTCGGTGGGTGGTCATTTGGTCAACCACCACTTGCTGCGATGTCAGCTTCGTTGATTTAAGAGTAAATTATAGAAACCACATGTATTGTGGCACAAATTACAGAAAACTCTAAGATATTGATAGGTGATATGTTATAAGAATGGAGGATATTTAGAACGAACTAGGTATTGATTTAATTAAAAATATATAGACATTCAATTAAAGGTATGTTATTTTAAACTGTGGCTTATGTTTTTTTGGCTTATAGGTTATAAATTCTTGTTGTTTACGAGGGAGAGTATGGAGAGAGGGACACTCACATGTGATTTTGGCATATGAAGTAAATACCGTCTTAAAAATACATCGTTTGACCAAAATTTGTGATTTTATGATCGTTGCCTTTCTAGCCCAAATCTATGTTTAGATTACATTGGTAGGACATGTGAGAGATGATCTGAAAGTTCTCATGACTCAGATCTTAATGAGTAAGAAGTAATTTGAGATTTAGGATTTGGCATGTTCTTGTGACCTAAAACGAGATTTCTTTAATTGGATGGAATCAAGTCCAAGAACCTTGATTTTCTTGATTTGATTTGATTCCTGACATCCTTACAAATGCCCATACCAGTTTTGGGTAGTATTTGAACAAGTTTTGATGAAGTCTAACAAATTTGGGTTTTTATCCCGAAGGGTTTGTGCCTGGAAACAGGGGTGCGGTAGTACCAACCACCCTTTGCGGTAGTACCAGTTGGCAACGGTTGTACCAGTCTCTCTTAGGTAATAGTACTGGTTGGGTACGATCATACTAGTCACCCTTTGGAGGCACTACAGAGTGTTGCATCTTTTGATTCTAGATCTCTGTAAGTTTTGTATAGGAGGTATAATCTGCATTTGATGACTCTTATAGTCATTTGAGTAAATTTTTTGAATACTTCCGTAATCATTCACCCTCTTGATTGTTGGCATCGGTCCAACAAGTGGCATCGGAGCCTGGTACGTAGTCCTATCTTAGGAGATGCATAATTATGAGATCTTTGCCACACCTTAAGATAATTATGTACATGTATCAAGAAACTTCTAGGCCAATTTGCTAATGTGTTTGTGTGCGAGAGAGAGTTGCTGTTATGTTGTATATTGATGAAATTTTCCAACGTTAAATTAACCATGTAAATGTACAAATTAGGTGTATAACGAGACCTATGAATTATGATGGGCTTACAATCATGTAGAACTGAAACACCCCAAAATTTTCAATTTTTTTTAAAATTTTTGTGGATTTTGCTGAATTTCTATTTTCATTGTGCTGAATTTCCTTTTCTTTCCCAATTTGGAAATTTCACTGGAAATGCACCTTCCCTTTTGGCTTTTACGCCTTCGCTCCTCCCCTGGCGCTCTCACTCGCGCGCGCCTCTCCTCTTCTTCCCAGAGAAGCTCGGTACACGCGGCTCCTTCCTCGCCACGAGTTGCGGCGCTGCTTCATCATCACGCCACTACCTTCTGGAGTTGAGGTCCCACCTGCCAGCCGCATGCCTCTGCTCCTCCCCTCGCTCAGCGCGCCGGCGCCTGCGCGCAGCTCCGCCATCGCTCCAGCTCGCCACTCCCGCGAGTTCTTATCCTCTCGGGCAAACTAAAACGTACCATTGGGCAGAGGGCTGCGTCAGCTCCCCCTCACAGACCCCTGCGCCACTGCGGTGCACTCCCCCTCTCCCTACTTCGCGTGAGCCGAACGCAGCTGGGGAAATATCTCCCGGGGAACTGCATTGCACGGGCTATAAGAGCCTAACTCCACCTCCCAGCCACTTCTAGCATCCCCACGAACCTCCACCCACAATCAATTAGAACCTCATCGCCCGAATCGTCGGAATTCGCCGCCCCTGAGTCCGGTGAGCCCTAACCGCAATTCTCTGATTTCATCAACCATTTTTCGATTCCATGCTCTTACATGATCTCCATTGTTTCTGGAACATGTTGGTACACTCGTTGGAGCGGAAGCATTGGCCTAGAGCTCTGGCGGCGGAGACCCGTGTTGGTCGGAGTACCCTCTCCGTGGCTGGCTCAACTGAGCTAACCCCGAGCTTCATCCTCACTTCTAATGTGATCCCTAGGGCCTATAGATGGTAAAATCACCATCAATTTGGCTCAATCTCTACCGGAGCCCGTGATTGCCGCCGTGCGTACCACCATCTTCCCGGCGGCCGGCGACCATCTCCGTCCACCCTCTCCTCTCCAAAAGCCCCAAAATGGAAAGCCTACCTCTAGTTGCACCTCTCGGTTAAAGCCAATCCCCGCGGGCGTCCTTGTCCTAGCCGCTCCACTGCCGGCGGCGGACTCTGTTTCGCTGCCTGAGCTGGGAGTCGGGAGGAAGACGACGACGCCCTGTCGTCGATCTCGCTCCATCCGAGCATCGGTTCGGGATTAAATCCCAGCCGCCGACGCCTGCGCCTCCCTTCATCCAAGCGCCCGCATCCGCGAGATCGCCACCGCACGCGCCATCCGCGCGTCCACCATCGGGCGGGCGTGCGCGCGTGTATGCTGGGCTTCGCCCGCGCGTGCGCGTGGGCCACGGCTCGCTCGGCCGGGCATGCGAACCGGGCCGTCGGCCGGTTTTTCCCCGCGCGGGAAGAAGGCTGCTGCCCGCACTGTGTCTTTGGGCTGGGCCGCACTGTTCACAGGCCGAGCCCAGCACTGTTCTTGTATTTTACAAAATCCCGAAAAATCCAGAAAAATCTCCAAAAATTCTAGAAAAATCCAAAAATCCCAAAAATACCAAAATACACCATTTTGACCAATTTAATCTCCTGAGTTCAAATTTGATCTCTATTCCCTCAAATTCAAGTTTTATAAATTTAAATTTCACCTTTTCACCAAATTCAAGTCTTATGAATGCAAAATGTCATTGATTCAAATTTACCCTTCCACCATATTTATTTCCAAATAAATTCAAATTCCTCCATGTTGCCAAAATAAATCCCGATAAAATCTAAATTCATCCAATTCAAAGACCAACCACCCATTTCTAAAATGTCTACCTTTTATTCCCAAAATCCTGCCCCACACATACACATCTTTTAGTAGCTTTAAGCCTATCTAATTCAATGTTAGCCGTGTCCACCTCCAAGCACCATTGAACTTCGACTACCCAACCCCAATCTATATTTTTATGCTCTTTCTTATTTTTAATTGCATTTTGTTCCCAGCTTGCATCTCGCAAAGTAGGAACGTATTTGGCTTCGTTTTCTACGCTAGTGAACGGACCAAGCAAGTTGGTCAACGGAAGAACAGCAAAAGCGGATGAGATAAGTTTGAAGCTGGTCAAGAAGATCAAGCGCAACAAAAGAAGGCAAGTCACATGTTTTTGATCATATTGAATCCCATGACATGCCTATTATCTAAGTAATGTAGTTTCATTATGAATACTTGTGAAATGCTATTTGCTTAACATGAAATGTTTAGAATGACATGCTATTTAGATAAGTCCTACCACTGATAAAAGCCATGTTTACTTTGATGGCCATATTCACCTTGACAACCTTAGTAATTATTGAAGTATTGTATAAATGTATATACCATCATCTCATTCAACATTTTACACTGTTAAGTGACTTTGGCTGCGGGCCATTAGAATTTAAAAATGAACATAACCTAGGGTGAAGGTGTTGTGGGAATCCGTGCGGCGGACTTCGCCCACCGCTTGACCCTAGGGTTCGACTCCGGGTAGAGGAGTTGTGGGAATCCGTGAGGCGGACTTCGCCCACCGCTTTACTCGGGAATGGAGGCTGGTTTGGTTTGATGGTGGTGAGTGCTGTTGAGCACAGGGGAAGCTGTGGTTGAGTGCCTCAGGTGAAAAATATAAGGACAAGAACCTTGTGCCAAGTGACAGACATAGTGACCGCTCAAACCACAGGAGTTGACTTGTCAACACTAGTTTAGTAGTTGCTCAATTTGATTGAAACTCTACAGGATGAGATGACAGGATGCTGGGGAGTTAGGTATGCTGCGGATACCTAACAACGATAGTAGACACTTAAAACGGCAGGGAGAAGTTGTTGTTTAATGTGTGGCCGTGACTGAGTGATGCTATCGGGTAGAGCCTATAAAGAAAATTGAGCAGTGAAACGACCTGACTTTCTTAACTCTTTAGCGGGAGTTAAGGGATCGTGTGGGTAAAGTTGAGCAACTCTGCAGAGTGAAATAAATGGTATTCGAATACGCCGTGCTTCCGGTTAATGAAGCTGTGTTAATTGGGTGATTCCAACAACGAGGCATAAGTAGTGTTTCGGATGTTGTTAATTTGAGTAACGATGGGATTTTATCTGATAACAGAAAACCCCCTGATCTTAAGGAGCAATTGTTTTAAAAGTTTTATTTGTTTGCAAATAAAATTGCATCCACCTCTTAATAAAACAACTATACTCCCATCCCTTAGGAATCCTGGCATATAGTTATATATTATTTTCCACATATGATTTGCTGAGTACGGGGTCGGAGTACTCAGGCTTGCAAAATTTCGCCAACAGATGGCAGAAGAAAAGAAGATGCTGCGAGTGTTCGTGTTAGGGTTACGTCTACACTCAAGTGTTCCTGTGGAGTTTTCTTCGGCTCTTCTGTATGTAAGTTAAGTTTTGGGCTTGGACGCCCGTATTGTCATTAAAGTTGACCATTAGGTCTTATTTCAATTAAATTAACTTGTTTTAATTGTTTGTAAGCAGGCATGATACACTGTTGAGCCGCAACAGAACTCCTGGGCTGTTGCGGTCCGTACGACGTCCCTGTTCCCAAAAATGGGGGCGTTACAAGAACTTTTCCGCATTATTGTGAAATTTTAGTTGATGAAGAGCTTTTTTTTTGAAGCATGAAGGAGGAGCTTCTCCTTCTCTTCCTCCGGAACATTAATTATAGACTATGCAGCTGGTGTGTGGCACATATCCTGCCCTTGTGATTTGAAACGCCAGACAAATCAGTTCTTCGTGTATCTCTGCAATCTCTGGATGTGGCTTCCCATCGACCTCAAAGACATGGATACTATGCTCAGTCTGTGTCCAGCTCCGCCCAGGTCTCGCTTTCATTGCATACTTGAGGCTCTCAGCTTCATCACTCATCTGTTCATACGCATACAAGCTCATCATCAGCATGTAGTTGGCCAAATTTTACGGCTCCAGCTTGAACAATTTCCTTGCACACACCTCTGCAAGATCACAAGATTCCCGTGTATTGAGCAGCCGATGTGGCCGGGCTTCCTTGCGCTCGTCCCTCCCGCCACCGCCGGTCGCCGGTGGGCGGAGCTCCGCCACCTCCATCTCTTCCTGCGCCATGTCCCGTACGGGCATAGTGGCGGCGCAGCAGCAGCAGAGGGTGGAGGAGGTGGTGTACTGGTTCTCACGAACGAGGAGCAGCAGAAATTCTGGCGCCTTTTCGACCTCACTCGCCACTTCGGCCTCGGCGCGCTGCTCCGCGTCGCCAGCGCATGGGATGGGTTCAGCATGAGGACCCCGCAAATCTTCTATGTTCTTTTTCGTTGTTTTCAAATCTTTCTCCAGGATTCTAGTTAGTTTTTGGCCAGTTCTTTTTAGTTCTTTCTTGGGTTAAATTGCTAGATAATGGATGTAAGTACAACCAGAAATTCAGTACCTAATGCAAAGTACTAAAACACATAATTCTTGTTTGGGTGTTGATAAACATTATCCAGATGTTTTCTTCTTAACTATCATCCAGATTTATGACCATTAGATTAAAGATCCAACGGCCATGAATTCTCCCCTCCACCCCCTCCAAAAAAAATCTCCCCTCTAAAAAAAGGGGCCGTTAGATATCTAATCCAAAGATCTCAAATCTGGATGATTGTTAGAAAGAAAACATCCAGATGATACCTAGACTTGTTTTCTGAGATTTCAAGTCAAGAAGGAAATTGTTTTCTGCAGCGCGAGCGTCGACGTCCTCGATCGCCGCGCCCGCGTCGTCACCCATGCCCGCGACAGCCGATGCCGAAGCCCTGCCTCTGTCCACTAGGACCCACCTCACATCTCATCCAGCGATGTTAGTCGTGATGACCAATGGGTCCTAGTTGGGGAAGTCCACTCCCGAGACATCCTCCATTGTGAAGGTGATGTCTGCTCCGGCCCATGCCAGGAGCACTTGTGTGGGGTATGTGGTGACGTGGTGTATGTGTCCTGCTTAGGTCCTCCGCTATCGCTTGGAGGGAATTTGAAGGATGAACCGCCCGTGATGGCGTTGATCACATGGCAGGGACCGGCGTCGGGGACCTATATCCACAACATGCTAGGCGGAGGCTAGATGAGCGGTACTTCTAGCAATTGTTGCACGTGTGCTACCACCGGCGCCCTCGTATCATGGACACACTCCCTGGCCATGCTTTCATGGAGCATCGCAATGGTGGGGCAATCGCATGTGATGCGCCCTCCCTGGCCATGCACTTCACACCATGGCCTTTGTTGACACCCGTTGTCTCAACCTTGCCCCCTTCTGCCTCTGTGGCCCCTCCGGCCGCGTCCGTGACCTTCATGGGCAGCATTCTCCTTGGTGCCTCCTTCGATGCTGAGAACGTACCTGCCCCAGGGTCCCTTTTGTTGCTTGCGGGCTTAGCTTCGGAGGTGGGCGCTGTGGCATCGGCTTCGTGCTGCCTTGCATCTTCTTCAACTCTTGTGTACTCCTCCATCTTGTTGAAGAGTTTAGTCACCATTCTTATGGGTTTTCGTGCATTGTATTCTGCCAGTGGCCCTTTTGGGAGACCATGATGGTCATCTCATTGACGTTCTTCACCTGGAAGTAGACCTTCGCAAAGCACTTGAAATACTCCTGAAGCTTCTCCCCTAGTTGCTGCCCTATTGCGAAGAGCTAATTAGCGTCGACCTGCTCGATGTAGTTGCCTTAGAAGTTATTGTGCATGAGGACTCGGACCATGCGTACATGGAGCCGAGCGTGATAGAGAAGAACCATGATAGCACGACTCCTTGGAGGGTGAGAGGCAACCCCTCGGACGGCTTGCTCTCTGTCATCCCACGGACGGTGCCAACTGTTGTGGCTACTGACCAAACAGTAAAATAAGAGAGTAGTGGAGTGGATGTGATGGATGGATAATGCTTGCCCCTTCTCGATGTCTAGGGCACGTATATATATTTGCACAAAGTACAATTACAATCTTGCCCTTACGAACATGTGTCTCTCACAAGGGTGTACATAACAGGCCGGATGGGCTCAGGTGGGGGCCACCCCTACTACAGAGCTATTACAAACATGACCTTTAAATGCTTTTTGCAATGATTTTCAAAACTACGGCACGAGCTGAAAATGTGTATTTTGCAACTGCTGCAAACCTTCTATCCTCATCTCATGCTATCATGATAAATTAAAAATTTTCTCCCACTATTTCTAGCCACTTACCCCACTTCAAAATTTTAGTTAAGTAAGCCCGAAGGAGCAGAACAGTCTAAATATGAACCTTGGAAAAACTTATAGACAACACTCCACTGCACCTGATGCTGCTGAGCCCAACAACGGTGTTTAGATATAGACTACTAGACTAGATCGGTAGAGAGCTTGCTTCAGGGAGTTTATGTGAGTTAGCTTTTGTATGTTTAGAGACACTAAGATGCCGATGAATTGCATAGGATACCTTCGTATGTGTCCCCATCTATAGACACTACGTTGCTGCAAATTTTCAGTTGGACCCTGTACGCTGCCTTCTTGCCCTCAGCCGTTGTACGCTACCTTTTTGCAGCCACAGGAAAAACTTATTTTGAAAAATCTGTGTGGTTTGTGTTTCACCCTAGCTTCTTGGATGTGCTATTTAAAAGTCCAGAATGGGTTTAGATTAACTTATCTCCACGATTCTTCCTATACCTCATGCTATTGCACCCTCACCCTTTTTTACTGAAAACCCTATCAAGCCTACAAATGTGAAGTGACGAATAGCCAAGATCAAGATGATCAAGAACAAGTGAAGACCACTCAACGTCCCAATATTTGGAGGAAACAACATCATAAAAAAAACAACGACTTGGAAGCCTCAACCCACACAAGGACCAAGACTCGAGTCCCCGCTTTACTTTTGTTCTCTCCTCACCCCCGCTATAGGCCCGCTAATCAAGTCTTCATCAAGCAAATGCAATGGCTGAAAACTAGACAACCATCCCTAGTGGAAGTGAGAAAACAAGACCAATAGTTTCTACTCGCCATAGCCCTTACCATCCATACAAGCTGTCGCCTAACCCTACTCCGCCAGGATTATTGAGAAAAGGCCGTCACAATGGAAACAATAATAACACTGCATCAAGTAGGTCCCTGAAGGACGTCACCTATTTCTGTTGCGGAAATACCGGACACTACGCCAGTAAGTGCCCTCAGAAGAAGAAAAATAAGGAGTTTATTATTTGTTTTGATTGCGGCAACGAGGGACATTATGCAAGAGAATGCCCCAATAGAAACCAGAAGATGTGAGAAGGCTGTCGCTTTCTCCATTTTCTTTGGCTGGCGTTTTCATCTTCAATGACGATGTGAGAAGGCTGTCGCTTTCTCCATTTTCTTTGGCTGGCGTTTTCATCTTCAATGACGATGGAACCCGTCCTTGACTGGTTCTATGTATAGGAGTTCAACTGAACAAGAAAGCAGTTTAACTCTACAAAACTGATTTTTTTTTTAAGAATACAAAACTGAAATTGAAGTAGCAGTCAAGTAGAAGATTAGATAGCTTTCCAGAAGTAGATGGTTGGCATGCCTATAAATGAAGTGTGCAAGGCTGTAAGCAGCTAGTAACTTATAGCTATGACCGTTCTCCAACCAAAGTACGCAGCCTCTCTCATAGAAGTGGTACAAAGGCATTGTAAGTTACATCTACTATTTGATGAAGCATATTTTTTTTTTGTTTTTTGGGTGGAAGAAACATATTGTTTTCTGTAAAGTTAAAATGACATGTCCTTGCTGTTTTGATCACCCTAACTGTTTCCCCACATGGCGAATGGTGGTGAGATAATGGCGCCCAAGAACTTAAGTTGCACAAATGTCTTGCTTATCTTTGAGTGTAAATAGTGCTCATCTAGATTCTAGAGTGTTTAACTTTTTTTTTGGAGAGAAAGCATTGGTTTCTAATCAGGAATACAATTGTATGTGTGTTATCTAGTGTCTTGAGGACGTCCATATGTCATGGTGCTTGTTACTCAATACAAATACCAATTGAGGATAGATACAAGACTGTTTACTAAAAAAGTAAGTTATAAATAACAGGTCAGTTATTGCTAGAAAAGTTTCTGTGTTGTAACACAACATGTAAAATAAGTTAGAAATATGTACACAATTTTCAGAGTTCAACAAGCGCAGCACATACACTAGTTGTTTTCAGAGTTCAGTTTTTCTCTTTTTTTTTTTGAAAAGAAACTCCATGCACAAGTGAGGAACCAGAAAACTAGGACAAAAATATATTATGAGTAAAAAAAATACGAGATATACAAGAGGAGGGAGAGAGTAGAAGGAAGATCACAATCAAAGTTTTGTTTAGTAGTTTTAGCAGGCAAATTCATGAATATTCAGCAGCATAAGATAACATAACTGATTAACTCCCACATAATTGCAGGATTCTGAAGAAAATTCACATATCTGAATGCAATTAGATTAGTCAAGACTACAGTTATAATATTCAACATGCAGTGGCCGAAATTTTCACTTCTGTTGAATCTTGCTGATGGAATCGAAAGCAAGTGCTGACTCCTAAGAGTACGAGGGAAAATCCTTCAGGTACTTCGCTCAACAACATTGCATCCCGGCTAACACTTGTTGACTATCTAACTTTTGTCCCTTGTACATCCCTAGCCATGAAGGCAGTCGATCAGTTTCTCTTGGTGCTCATGACTTGCAGTGCACATGTTGTCATCTGCTCCTTTAATGGAAATGAGACAGATCATTTATCTCTGCTTGAATTCAAGGATGCAATAAGTCATGATCCACAGCAAGCCTTGATGTCCTGGAATGAGAGCACTCACTTCTGTAATTGGGGAGGTGTCTCGTGTAGGTTGAAGAACCCACGTCGAGTCACTTCCCTCAACCTCAGTAGTCGAGGCTTAGTGGGGCGCATCTCTCCTTCACTTGGAAACCTAACACTCCTAAAATTTCTATACCTACAAGACAATTCATTCACTGGACAAATCCCTCCATCCCTTGGTCACTTGCATCGTCTCCAATATCTCTACTTGAGTAATAACACACTCCAAGGAGAGATACCTGACTTTGCAAATTGTTCTAGTCTCAAGATGCTATGGCTGAGTGCCAATCACCTAGTGGGACTAATACCTACACATGCCAATTTGCCTCCTCGCCTTCATGAGTTGCATATTTCATATAATAATATCACCGGAACCATTCCCGCCTCTCTTTTTAACATTACGACATTGACTCGACTTGGTATCATGCTTAATCATATCAATGGAGAAATCCCGAGTGAAATAGGAAAATCGCCCATGCTGCAAGTCTTGTACGCTGCTGAAAATAAGCTAACAGGAAGGTTTCAACCAACCATCCTTAATTTGTCTTCTCTTGTTATACTAAATCTTGCCTTAAATTATCTTAATGGAGAGTTGCCATCCAATCTTGGTAGTTCATTACCGAATCTACAACACTTTGGTTTATCTAAAAACCTCTTTGGCGGGCATATCCCAAATTCATTGGTAAATGCTTCTAAGCTATTCTTGGTCGACATGTCAAGAAATAATTTCACTGGTGTGGTGCCTAGTTCTATTGGCAAACTTAAGGAACTCTCGTGGTTGAGTCTTGAACTCAATCAACTACAAGCACGTGACAAGCAAGACTGGGAGTTCATGAATAGCCTAAGCAATTGTAGTGAGCTACAAATGTTGACGCTAGATGGGAATCGCCTAGAAGGACAGGTATCAAATTCATTTGCCAACCTTTCTGTGAAGCTTCAATATTTATACCTTGGCAGCAATAGACTATCAGGGGATTTTCCTGCCGGTATAGCAAACCTTCGCAGCTTGACTGGTTTAGGATTGGAAAAAAATCAGTTTACAGGTGTGGTTCCAGAATGGCTAGGAACTCTAGGAAATTTACAATCAATAAACTTATGGAACAACATCTTTACGGGGTATATTCCATCCTCCCTCTCTAATTTATCTCAACTGGGACAGCTCTTTCTGAGCTCTAACCAGTTCTATGGGCATATACCCCCAAGTTTAGGAAACCTTAAAGTCCTTGAGAAATTGCAAATTGCCAATAACAATCTTCATGGTAGCGTACCAAAGGAGATCTTCAACATTCCTACAATGATACTAATTGACCTATCTGTCAATAGCCTAGATGGACCACTTCCTATTGAAATAGGCAATGCCAAACAATTACAGCAACTGTTTCTTTCATCAAATAACCTATCCAGTGCTATTCCTGACACACTGGGTAACTGTGATAGTATGGAAGACATTGAGTTGGGTCAGAATTTTCTTACTGGAAGCATTCCAGCGTCATTAGGCAACATAAGAAGCTTGGAAGTACTCAATATGTCTCACAACCACTTATCAGGATCCATACCAAAGTCTATTGGTAGTCTGCGATATCTTGAACAACTAGATTTGTCATTCAACCATCTTGAGGGTGAAGTCCCAGAAAAAGGCATCTTCAAGAACACAACTGCTATATGGATCAATGGAAATAAGGGGCTTTGTGGTGGGGCAGCAATGCTACACCTACCGGCCTGCCCCGTTACACCTCCAAGTTCAACTACGCACACGCGATCCATAGTACTCAAAGTAGTGATCGGATTTGCTAGCATGGTGTCACTTGCTATGGTCATATCAGTCTTGCTATTGTGGAGGAAAAAACAAAAGAGAAAATCTATATCTCTACCTTCTTTTGGTAGAAAATTTCCCAAAGTTTCTTACAACAATATTAGCAGAGCGACTAATGGGTTCTCTACATCCAATTTAATCGGTAGAGGAAGATACAGTTCTGTGTACAAAGGGGAACTGTTGCAAGACGGAATTGTGGTTGCCATAAAAGTCTTTAGCTTGGAGACAAGGGGAGCACAAAAGAGCTTCATTGCAGAATGCGATGCTTTGAGAAATGTGCGTCATCGTAATCTAGTTCCTATCCTTACTGCATGCTCAAGTATTGATGTTAAGGGAAATGATTTCAAAGCCTTAGTGTACGAGTTCATGCCACGAGGGGACTTGCATGCTTTACTATACTCAATTCGAGATGATGAGAACACTTCAACTTCAAACCACATTACACTAGCTCAGAGGTTAAGCATTGTGGTGGATGTAGCAGATGCATTGGAGTACCTCCACCATAACAACCAAGGAACTATTGTTCATTGCGATCTGAAGCCTAGCAACATTCTTTTGGATGACAATATGACAGCTCATGTTGGAGACTTTGGCCTTGCTAGGTTCAAAGTTGATTCCACAACATCCTCTCTCGGTGACTCAAACTCAACTTCTTCACTTGCAGTAAAGGGAACCATTGGATATGTGGCCCCAGGTAATATCTAATTTCTTATTGTTCTATGTCTCCATATAACTTGAGCACAAATTACTTATTTTCAGAAATTGTGCTAACATGTGACTAACTTTTCTTGTATGGGGTCTACTACAGAGTACGCTGGTGGTAATCAAGTCTCAATTGCCTCAGATGTTTATAGCTTTGGAGTTGTTCTCCTCGAAATATTCATCAGAAGGAGGCCAACAGATGACATATTTAAGGATGGATTGAGTATTGCAAAGTTCACAGAGATGAACTTTCCTAACAAGATATTACATATTATTGATCCCCAGCTGCGACAGGAGTTGGACTTTTGCCCAGAAACCCCAACAGTTGTGAAGGAAAAAGGTGTACACTGCCTGCATTCTATGCTCAACATTGGCCTTTGCTGTACCAAGACGTCCCCGAGTGAACGCACCTGCATGCAGGAGGTGGCCGCAAAGCTGCACGAAATCAGGGATACATATTTCAGGGGGAACTTGTTGTCTAAATAGTTTATGAAAGATTCATCAGTTATCATGTAGCATGCATGTGTTGTTTCCGTTGTGATGAGATCACCACTCCGTTGAATAAAAACAGTGGTTGAGTTTTAAAAAAAATGACCACAAAAATTGGAGTGATGTAGTACTAGATGATGTAGTGTTTCTTATTTTCATTGCGTGACAAATTGGCTCTGTAGACTGTAACCGTAAAACATAATTTATCCTTGATGCAAATATGCAAGATGTTGTGCTACATGCATATCTTACGTCTTGTGTGTCCTTGGTTTGTTCTGTTTGAATTGGCTTCAAAATAAGTCACATTCATATTGGAAAACTTGTTATACAAAATCTACCGTCCAAAAGGAGAAGGTTGCGGATGCAACGCCGACGGACAGATCTCTGATCTCTCTCGTCATCAACCAGAAACAAGATGGACCTCAAAACACAAGTCTCCGTGCGGTATGCCAACGCTACTGAGAAAGAAAGGCTGCTACACCACATGCGGCTAGATCAGCCCAGCTCGCTCAGTATTTGCCCTATCATTCACGGATAAAAAGGCCGAAACCAACCGCACACTCGGTCGCGGCTCAGGCCCTTGTGGACATGGGTTGTGCTGCAGAAGCTAAGGCCTCTATAGCTTTTCTCGAACAATCAAATAAAACAGTTTCTCCATCACATTTTCAAAATAACTTATCAAGATAGAATTTTCAAAATAGCTTTTTGACATATGGTTCATTCGTACAAACATCGCTCTAGATGTAAAAGCCATTAGCTAGAGCCGAAAATAAAAGCCGTAGCTTAGGCTCCTGAACCGCATGCGTAAAAACCTGCTAGAGGGCAGAGGCAATAACCAATAAAATGGCCCGCTTAGAGGGTCAGAAAATCTTCAATGCTCCATGGTTAACTATGTACTTAGGAGAGATGTTACGTTAGCACGAATAATAGCTTCAAATAGATCTACAATAACTTCGTGAAGCTACAAATTCATGTGGGTCCAACCTGCAGAGCACATGGGAGGTATCATAGCTTTGTTCTGGATTTTTATTTATCTATTTTGAAGCTAATATGTATTAGAGTGGGAGCGTAACTATTTTAAATAAAATGTACAAGTCTTGAAGCTGCTATGTATGATACGGGGGCTGCCGGTACTACCTTCAGTTGATGTGGCGAGCTCCAGTGGCGGACCTAGGATTTTATCAAAGGGTATGCCGTATCAAAATTTTCATATGCAATTCGATAAAATCATTTGCCAATTCGGTAAATAATTGTAACATTTGCACCGTAATTCGGTATACAGGCACTAAATAATATGATAAGTCTTAAATTCAAAGATTAAATTGGAAACTTGCATAAATTACAATATAAATAGTTCAAACACTATACTAATAGTCTCAAATATACATAAAAGAGGCTTACAATACTACTTGTCTGACTTTTTTAGCCTACACTTTCTAAAGGACATGAAAGTCTCGATTATATCATCTTCATCCACTTCAAAGAAAATATCCCGCTCAATGAATGTGACTAAACAATCATCCAAAAGACTATCACCCATCTTGGGAGGTTTTATACCAACAGTACAACAATGCTTCAAAATTAACAGTTGAATCAGGAAAAAAACAGCTAGAAACTTTTCTTTGAAGGTGGCAATTAAAGTAGGTACTGTTTGGATTAACCGAAATTCTAGCTTCCACTGAGCTACAACTATTTCATTGTAATCCTTTGTCAACTAACAGCAAAACTAAAAGGGACAAAATGATTAGTTGTTTTTGCAAGTCTGGATTTTAGTCACCCAAATCTATTTTACACAAAAGCGTAAGTCCAAATCTCCTTCGGCACACGATTATATGATTCCATCTATATTACCGAACATCCAAAATAGTAGAGATAAGCTAGCAAACAACAAAATTTTCATGGCACAAGCCACACAGACAGCACTGCGCAACATGCATGCATGTGACACCTGTAGTAAGACAATTACTAGAAGGCTGCTATTTCTTGAATTGGCTCAATTGAACTATAATACACAACTTTGATCCCATCTTAGCTGACGCCCAAATAAGAATTGAAGAAGTCACTACATCCTTGAGTAAATTTCACCTCCCTGATTGGTTACTGATTTTAGAACAGACCCAAATTAGCTAACTTTAGAGAGTCATTTCACTAGTTCAGATAAAAAATGCAGGCAAACTAGCTGTACTGCACTCCAAGTCAGCAACGAGTCTTACGGCGGCCCAGCCTCCATGGCCCCATTGGTCATCTCCACCTTCCTCTCCTGCAACCAAAAGCAGAGAAGCAAAAAATTACGAATTCTCCACAACCGGCTGTAAACCAGTAGTATCCATCACCAAAGCAGTAACAGCGCAGCATCAAGGGAGAAGAGCTGACGCACCATCCGCTCGAACTGCTCGAAGACGGCTAGATCGGCGCCGCCGTTGGCGTGTACCGCGGCGGGGCGGCAGGCGGCGGAGCCGGATCCGAGCGGCGCGTCGTCGCCCTTGGGCTCGCGGCGGATGCCGAGGCGCGCCTCGTAGTAGAACTCGAAGTCCTGGAGTGAGGCCAAGCGTTTGGGGGGCAACGAGATCTCAGCACGGGGGAGACGGAGATGCATGGACCGGAAGTGAGAGCGATGAGAAGGAAGGGGAGGTAGGTGCAAGTCTCGCCTCGAAGGTCCAGCGGGTAACGGCGGGCTCGTCTCCGGCGGCCATGGCGGGCGCGCCGCGGCGATCGGGATCGGATGCGGCAGGCGAACCGGCTGGGCCCCAGGGTATGCCCTGGCCCACCCGGCATACCCTGTGGGTCCGCCCCTGGCGAGCTCCCTCTAAATCTTACATTATAGATTCTAAGAGACAAGTGTCTGTTCCTGTCTGAACGAATAAACCACAACTCTTACAATTGTAGATGAGCTTACAGCTGATCGTGCAAGGACGATCTGCTAAGCTGCTGGCCGTAATGCCCACAAATTCATGATGCCCCAGTGAGCAAAGCTTGACTTGTTAGCATTGATAGTGCGTGCATATTTAGAGAGAGAAAAAAGGATGTACATGTCCATAAGTAGGGTAATTGCTGTAGAGACCTCGCAAGAGCAAGGCAAATAGCAGGACTTCTCGTCCTTTGCCATGTTGTTTACACCGGATTACACGTTCATAAAGAACAGTTTAAAGCCCATGTGACATGATCCACAAGTGTGTTCATGAGTGTGATGTTTAGTGCTAGTCTAGCTTTAGGCTTAACGTCTATAAATAGTTTTTAGAAACAATTTAAAATTTAGTTTCTAAAAATCAAAAGATAGAAACTAATTTAAAACAGGTACAAAGAAGAGCATCATACCATTATCTGAATATGATAAGCTTGTGGAAATTAGACCAGTCAACTCTACCCATGGGTCATGGCTGGGGTTTTCATCTTCAATGATAGCCATTGCCTTGCCTGGTGGAAATTTGGGCCACCAGGGAAACTGAAGTGACAGCCTAGTGGAAGATTGACTCCATACTTGCAGCCGTTAAGCTTGTAGTAGTACGAAGGTTGTATGCATAGGAATTTGATTCTAGAAAATTGATGTTTTTAGTGATACAAAACTGAAGTAAATTATCATATAGTACCGCATAATACATAAAATTATCAATTGACACAATTTATTCATACAACACATCGTACAACATGTATATAACTAAATAACTATTCATAAATCTAGGAGCAAACAATAAACTCCTCTGCACACAAGCAACGTCTTAAGTCAAAGCAAACTCATCGCAAAACTCAAAATCCCAAATACAATTCTCAGCTGAAACTGCCCAACACCCTGCCGGTCTGACCGGTCCCCTATACTGGTGAGGCCGCTGATAGGGGTTGGTTGGATTGGTATGGGCCACCACTACTACAAAAGAGGCTATACTGGACGGGTACATCACAGACGGTTCATACGGAACTATCTGTGCTTAAACTATCACAGACGGTTTATACTAGCAACAGTCTGTGATATTTTCACAGATGGTTATTAACACGAACCGTCTGTGACAATTGAGACATCATAGACGGTTTGTGTTAAGAACCGTCTGTGAACTTTCACAGACGGTTCTTAATACGAACCGTCTGTGATAATCTAGACAACATAGACGGTTCGTGTTAATAACCGTCTGTGAACTTTCACAGACGGTTTTTAATACGAACCGTCTATGGTAATCCAGACAACACAGACCTTTATCATATGAACTACTGAAGCTATACTGAGACGAGAGTCAGATTCACGGCAAATTTATTACAAAAGTCCAAAAAAAAGAGATTCCCAGATTTTCATCTTCTGGGCTTCATATGCTTCTTCTTCGACTTCTGGAGTTGGAGGATCAGCCGCTGTGTTCTCGAATGCCGTGAAGATTGTCCTTACACTCTCCTCTTCCTCCTCAAGCCTGGGCAAATCATTAGCATGGTCCATAATCTCAAAGAGGATGCCATGATAAGCTTCCTCAGAATCGGCCGATTCTGCTTGATCAGCAAGGTTATCCATGTGTCTCTGCACTGCCGGAAGAGCTTCCTCCGCTTTGTGCACATTGCAGAGAAGAATGAGGTTGAGGACGGTTTCCCTTTCCTGAGCGGCAACGAGACACCTCCGTCGACGGCGGATGATGAGGTCCAGCTGACGGATGGAATCGAGTCGAGGAAGGAGAGCAGGGTGTGAGCGGAGGAGCTGCTCCAGACGTAAATTGTTGGCTGCTTGTGTAAGGTTGCGTCCGAACAACTCATGATGGATAGATGAGAGGAAGGAGATTAAAAGAATATTAGATGTCATTATTGAGAAATCTGGTGATGAAGAAGATGAGGGAGAGGACAGTGTAGAAGAGCTGGATTAGAGCACGCATATTTAAGCATTAACACAAACGGTTCGTATTCCAAACCGTCTCCGTCATTAATATCACAGACGGTTCTTAATACGAACCGTCTGTGATAAGTGAGACATCACAGACGGTTCGTATAACAAACTGTCTCTGATATTCATTATCACAGACGGTTCGTGTAATAAACCGTCTGTGATAATTACACGTCACCGATCCATGGCGTATACCCAGGATTTCGATCTCACCCGTCCATTCTCTCCACATCGAATGGCAGATACCAGTTCCTCCCACTGCTCGGCCCTTATTAATAACTCCGTATCTACCTTTCCACTGGTACTAATCACGCGTGAGTTCATCCACTAGCTAGCTTCCTGCATCTCCCCTTCGCTGTGAGCTAGCGCCTCCGTTGTGGCACGGGGGGAGGATGGACAACACACTTTTGCTGTAAGTGTGTCTTGTTCATCATCACCGTCGTGCCATGAAGGGTTCGTTAGTTTGTTATCCTGTAATAGATATGAATGTGTTGTTGTGCTTGCCTTTGTATTTGCTTATTCCTCGACGACGCCGACTACTGCCGTGAGCTAGCGCCTCCGTTGTGGCACGGCGGGAGATTGGACAACACACTCTTGCCGTATGTGTCATAAGTGTGTCTTGTTCAACCTCACCGTCGTGCCACGAAGGATTCGTTAGCTTGTTATCCTGTAATAGATCTGAATGTATTGTTGTGCTTGCGTCTGTATTTGCTTGTTTTCAAAGGGCATAGGTAACATTATTTAATTTCTTGAGGCTAGCCGAACCGTTTGTGATATGAACCATATCACAGACAGTTTTTATAAAAAACCATATGTGATAATCGAGTATCACAGATAGTTTTTATGAAAAACCGTCTGTGATAGTCGACTATCACAGACGATTTTTTTATAAAAACCGTCTATAATATAAGTTATCACAGATGGCTCCCAAGCCGTCTGTGATAACCACCTATTATCACTGACACATAAGCTCAGACGGTTCAGGAACCATCTGTGATGATGGTTCTGAACTATCTGTGATATGACTGTATGTAGCAGTGCACTGATCTGACCGCTGAGGGTATCCGGTCTAACTGCCATCTCTTTGGCCAATCAAACTAGCATGACTGCCGATCACTTTAAAAAATGATAATTTACTAACTTAAATTTTCAATCTTTCAAAAACCAAACTTAAACTGTACAAATTCTCTAAACCAAAAGTCAATTACCCATCACGACTGCAGGGTGACCTCGTCATCTGACACTGTCCCTGTGCTCTGTCTTGTCGTTTACGCTGGATTACGAATTCCACTGATAGTGAGATTTGAAATTAAAAATTATACAGCACCACTGATAACCGATGAGTCAGAATTATGTCACGCTTTTGAAAGAAAAAATGAAGTTGTCCTCCTCGGCCACGGACATGAAGTCATTGCTTGCGAAGACGTTTTAATTTGATTGGCCGGCCAGCCGGCTGACAAAAGCCTTGTGAAGAAAATGTTGGCACGCCTATAAACTATGCTTTCCGTGCCTATCTACAGCATATGTGCTCTCTGCTCGATCAGTCTGGTGGCCTACGGCCGTGACCTCGCTCCTTGCCGGTTATTCCTCGATCAGTACGTGTTTGCGCCAAGCCGTACGTACGTGCCGTCTCTATGTGCGCCAGCCGTTCAGGCTTCGCCACTGGACAGGAGCCGTAAGCATCTCATGTTTAATCTTTTGCTCATCTGATTCGTCTAGCTTTAAGCTTTTGTTCACAATCTGCATGCATGAAGGCAACTGATCAAGAACAATCTGTGTGCTAGATAGAATGGATTAGCTCAGAATATTACTTAGCTGCTAGCTAGTTAAGTTATTCATCCTGCATGCAGCGAAGTTGCCGGAATTTTTCACTTCTTTTGAAATTTGTTGAAGGTTAACAGAACAGAAAGCAAGTGATCTTTACGAAAAGAAAAGCTGAAGTATTTTACAGGTATTTCAAATACTAACAACTGAATCGTCTCTTCAGAAACCTTTGTTTTTTTTGAACGGGCGAAACCTTTGTTTTTCACAGTAGAATCATATGGCACAATTAAAAGGGGTGAATGATTATCTCTACTTTTAACACCTGAAATCAAAACTCAAAACTGGAGAAAAACAATCTAAACTACCGTATGTAGATTTCGACTACAAGTTGTTCAACCGTTCACTCGACAGCTTCGCTATGACCGCCTTTGCACGTGGTCGAAATCTCTCTCCACTCGCAGATTTCAGCCGCTCAAAAAGCTTCGACCACACGAATGAGTACACGCCGAAGACAGAAGAAAAACGATGAATAGAAAATACGTCGCCGATGCTACCAAACTTTTCTTGGAATAGATCTAATCTATTATTTCTGGATCATGTCCTTAGCTACAAAGCACTCTCACGACACCCCTAAAAACTTTCTCAACGAAAGCCCTCAAAAACTGGCCATGTTAGCCCTTAGCATCTCCCTACTTTTATAGGCTAACATCCTAATCGTGTCCAACTCAAACACGAACACAACACCTATTTGTTTGTATTATACGTAATGGGGTAACATATTTTTTATATTTTTTATTTTTTTGAAATTTAATTATGCTAAATAAGCTTATGTCAGTTACAGTATTTTTTTAATCATCTATAGTACTTTTTAGCCATAAGCCACAAAAATAAGCCTAAATAATAATCACTCATTGCCATCATCTGAATATGATAAGCTGGGGTTTTCATCATCAAGGATAAACGGACAACGCTGTCGCTCTCCATTAATGCCTTGGCGGAAATTTGGGCCACTAGGGAACTGAACTGACAGCTTGACTCCCTGCTAGTCTACTAGATTGTTAACAGTTGGCAGTAGGCATGCCTATGAATGAACGAAGGTTGTATGCATAGGCATTCGATTCTAGAGAAAATTAAGCCTGAGCTTTCTTTCTCATACAAGAGGTACGTAGGATCCAGAGAAATAACGCAGGTACATAGAAAGTAGTAGACTAGTTCTAAGTAAGTTACGTTCTAGTACTGTTTGATGAAACCTTTGTTTTTTGAAGGGAGGAAGAAACACATAGGAAGGAACAGGAAGCAAGCCTCGAGAAAAGGAAAAGCCGAAGTAGCGGGAAGAAAAAACAGTCAGGTACTTTACATATACATATATACCAACAAAAATGAATATACGTAATTTAATAAATAATATTTATTCAGTATTACCTGAACTTTCTCTTGTTTCTCTGTCTATGCATATATAATGAAGGCCTAAATTCAACCAAGGTAGCTAGGCTAGCCATGAAGGTTACTGCAATTGGACAGTTCTTTTTTGTGCTCATGGCTTGTTGTGAACGTGTTGCCATCAGCTCCTTTAATGCAAATGAGACGGATAGGCTATCACTACTTGAATTTAAGAAGGAAATCAACCTCGATCCACAACAAGCTTTGATGTCATGGAATAATAGCAATCACTTTTGCAAATGGGAAGGTGTCTCGTGCAGCTTGAAGAATCCACATCGTGTCATGTCTCTTAATCTTACAAATCGAGGTTTAGTAGGGCAAATCTCTCCTTCACTTGGGAACCTAACATTCCTGAAGTATCTAGCCCTGCCTGAAAATACTTTCACAGGACAAATCCCTCCTTCCCTTGGTCACTTGCATCGCCTTCAAATCCTCGACATGAGTAATAACACGCTACAAGGAATTATACCTGATTTTGCAAACTGTTCAAAACTCAAGGTTCTATGGATGAGTCACAATAATCTATCTGGGCAAATTCCTACAGATTTGCCTCTAGACCTACAATTGCTGCAACTTTCATTTAATAATCTTACTGGAACCATCCCTTCTTCTCTTGCCAATATCACCACACTCAATAAGCTTAGTTGTGTGAATAATTCCCTCCAAGGCAACATCCCAAATGAGTTTGCAAAGTTACCGACCCTAAAGTACTTGTATGTATCTGGCAATATGTTTACAGGTGGATTTCAACAAGCCATCTTAAATATTTCTACTCTTCTTGGTATTGCCCTTGCTGGGACCAATTTAAGTGGAGAAGTACCGTCCAATGTCGGTAACTCTCTACCCAATCTCCAAGTGTTGGCATTAGGAGCCAACTTCTTTCATGGGCATATCCCCTGTTCATTAACAAACGCTTCCAAGCTATTTATGTTAGACATATCATTGAATAATTTCACCGGGGTTGTGCCTAGCTCCATCGGCAAACTTACCAAACTGACTTTTTTGGGTCTTGAATCTAATCAACTCCAAGCATGTAACAAGCAAGACTGGGAGTTTATGAATAGCTTAGCAAACTGTACTAAATTACAATTTTTCTCAGTAGAGATGAATCATCTAGAAGGACAGGTACCAAGCTCATTAAGTAACCTTTCCGCTCAGCTTCTATATCTATATTTGGGAGGAAATCAATTATCAGGGGGTTTTCCTTCTGGCATAGCAAACCTTCCAGACCTAATTAGTTTAAGGTTAAATGATAATAAGTTTACAGGTATGATACCACAATGGCTCGGAACTCTCAAAACATTGCAAGACCTAAACTTATCTTGCAATGTCTTTACATGGTTTATTCCATCCTCCCTTTCCAATTTATCTCAACTGACACAACTTTTTCTAGATTCAAACCAATTCATTGGGAACATACCACGAAGCTTTGGAAACCTTCAAATGCTTGAAATATTGAACATTTCAAATAACAATCTTCATGGTATGGTACCAAATGAGATCTTCAGAATTCCAACAATATGGAAAATTGATTTGTCATTCAACAACCTCGATGGACAACTTCCTATTGGAGTAGGCAACGTAAAGCAACTCATGTATTTGTATCTTTCATCCAATAAGCTATCTGGAGATATTCCTAACACTTTGGGTAATTGTGAAAGTATGGAAGACATCGAGTTGGACTGGAATACTTTCAATGGAAGCATCCCCACTTCATTAGGCAACATAAGTAGCCTTAAAGTGCTTAGCTTGTCTCACAATAACTTAACACGGACAATACCAGCATCTCTTGGCCAATTACAACTTCTTGAGCGATTAGATTTGTCATTCAACCATCTTAAGGGTGAGGTCCCAACAAAAGGAATATTCAACAATGCAACTGCCATAGAAATTGATGGAAATCAGGCGCTTTGTGGTGGGGCACCGGAGTTACACCTGCTTGCATGTTTTGCCATGCCTTTGAATTCAGCTAAGCACAAGAAATCTATTGTACTTAAAGTAGTGATCCCATTAGCCAGCATGGTCTCACTTGCTATGGTGATATCTATCTTGTTTTTGTGGAGGGGAAATCAGACGAGAAAATCTATATCTTTGCCCTCATTTGATTGCAAATTTCCCAAAGTTTCTTATAATGAACTTGCCAGAGCAACGGATGGATTCTCAACATCCAATCTAATTGGCAGAGGAAGATATAGTTCTGTATATCAAGGAGCACTCTTTCAAGGCGGAAATGTGGTTGCTATCAAAGTCTTTAGCTTGGAGACAAGGGGAGCACAAAAGAGCTTCATTGCAGAATGCAATGCTTTGAGAAATGTGCATCATCGTAATCTAGTTCCTATCCTTACTGCATGCTCAAGTATTGATGCTAAGGGAAATGATTTCAAAGCCTTAGTGTATGAATTTATGCCACGAGGAGACTTGCATGCGTTACTGTACTCAACTCAAAATGGTGAGAACACTTCAAGTTCAAACCACATTACATTGGCTCAAAGGTTAAGCATTGTGGTGGATGTAGCAGATGCGTTAGAGTACCTCCACCATAACAACCAAGGAACTATTGTTCATTGCGATCTAAAGCCTAGCAACATTCTTTTGGATGATAATATGACAGCTCATGTTGGAGACTTTGGCCTTGCTAGGTTCAAAGTTGATTCCACAATATCATCTCTCGGTGACTCAAACTCAACTTCTTCACTTGCAATAAAGGGAACCATTGGATATGTGGCCCCAGGTAATGTCTAATTTCTTATTGTTTTATGTCTCTATATAACTTGAGAACAAATTACTTATTTTCAATAATTGTGCTAACATGTGACTAACTTTTCTTGTATGGGGTCTACTACAGAGTACGGTGGTGGTAACCAAGTCTCAATTGCCTCAGATGTTTATAGCTTTGGAGTTGTTCTCCTCGAATTATTCATCAGAAGGAGGCCAACAGATGACATATTTAAGGATGGATTGAGCATTGCAAAGTTCACAGAGATGAACTTTCGTGACAAGATATTACATATTGTTGATCCCCAACTGCGACAAGAATTGGACTTTTGCCAAGAAACCCCAATGGCCATGAAGGAAAAAGTTGTACACTGCCTACTTTGTCTGCTCAACGTTGGCCTTTGTTGTACCAAGACATCCCCGAGTGAACGCACCAGCATGCAGGAGGTGGCTGCCAAGCTGCACCGAATTAGGGATGCATATTTCAAGGGGAACTGAAGAAGTAGTTTAGTGTTGTTGTCTTAGTAGTTTACGAAGGATTCATCAGTTATTACATAGCATGCATGTGTCGTATCCATTGCGATGAGATCATCACTATTGAATAAAAATAGGACCAAAAAATTGGAGTGATGTAGTACCAAATGATGTAGTGTTTAGGGTCTAGTCTAGTAGGAATTGAGGGCCACTGTTGAGAAAGAGGCTCACCTCAGCACGCCGGTGGCCACTCCAGTCCTAGCGTCCACCCAGGGTGCCCTACAGCTTCCCCGCCACCGCCACCACCACCTCCCCCACCACCATGCATTCTCCCAACAAGCCATCCCTACACTCGATTGTCGTCTGATCAGCTGAAATCTCCCCTCACCCCACTACTAAGGAGCTACAGTAGTGGGATACTTCCTTGGCTTCCTCGACGGAATCATGTTCCCCACTCTCACCAGTTCCATGCTCCTTTGCTACAGTCATTTGAGAACCTTCCCCTCCAGCCACACTCCACGCGGGTGATTCTGGCAAGCATGTCATCGATGAGGCAAGGCCAAATCATCTTCTCTGGTAGGTCTTTCAACCTGGTTGGAGACCAGGCCTAGTCGCCCTAGCACCTTAGGTTTGGCACACCGACCACCACCCCCTAGAGGATGGCTGGTAGCTAGCAAGGCCTTGTCGCCCAAGAAGAGTGAGCGTCGCGGTCGTCGGTGTTTCGAAGTCCAGCCAGGGACGTTGTGGACCTCCCTAGTTTATTCACGGCAGGTGTTTAATTGCCTGTTGACCACCCATCGTCACTCTGCCTATCGTTGCGCCGCGGTGCTTCCGTTGCAAAGAGCTCAACCACCTTGCTAGGGATTGTAAGAGGCCGTGATCCCTCTCTTCAAACGAAGCTTCCCCAGGGTTTCCTTTCCCACCACTTCTACACCTCCAGTCAATCCTCGTCGGCCACCTGCTTGTGGGCTCAACGCCTCAATGATCCTTTTATCAACGCGCTCTCCTGCCCCTCCCTCTGCAAGCATGATTCCAAAGGAGAGACCTTTGGGGCTTACCTGCTACATTCCTTGGAATGTGGCCCAGCTTCTTTAGCTTTCATTTCTCCAAAAGCCGCCCGTCACATTGTTGCCCGACATTTTCTGCTCGGGTTGGCCGATCCTTTCGCTTTTGTTGGAAATAATCTTGTTTTAGAAGACGCATACAATGTTTGGAAGTAATCGAAGTCAAGACGGGGGAGAAATCAGAAGTCGAAGTTGAGACCGAGTTCTAGACGAAGTCGGGTTGGAGTCCCGGTCAGACCGGTAAGACAGTAGAAGTCATAGTCGAAAAGGAGTCGGAGTCGGAGTTGGTCTGTAAACCGAGTAGGAGTTGTAGAACCGGGTATAAAAGGAGGAGTAGACATGTAACCAAAGATACACCAAGCAATTGAGAAAATACCAAAAAGTGGGAAACACAAAAAGCATTTTTCGTTGTGTGATTGCGCAAGACGTGGTCGGAAGGACTCACGATCACCGCAAGGGTGATCGGGAGGAGTTACGACCACGGCAAAGGAACAGTAGTTCGTCGATTACGTCGAAGGAGCAGTGAAGGTGGTCGTAAGAAGTTGCGACTACGCCGAGAAGACCAGTACGTGATCGGAAGCAACTCCGATCGTGTTGAAGGAAGTTAACGTAGTCGAAAGGGTGTTCAACTACGGTGAACAGTGATCGCCAGCATCACTGCGTGATCGTAGAAGGCTTCGATCACGGTATCTCAAGCGGCTGAAGGAAGGCAGCGGCAGCGATATCGCAGAGCGGTCGTAATTGCTACAGTAAATTTACGACCACGTTGGAAAAGCGATCGGAAGAGATTGAGGCGGTCGGAACTGGTCGTAAGCTCTTGGAACCGATCGTACTTGATCCTCACCGGTCGTAAACGACTCTAACCGGTCGTGAAAGGTCTTGGGAGGTCGTAAGACTTTACAACAGTTGGTATCAGAGCCGTGGTTAAACATGGCTGACACGGCGAAGCAGAGCGTGTCACTACAGTACCCGATCCTCAGTTCGGACAACTATCCGGTCTGGGCGATGAAGATGAAGGTCAACATGATCGCGCAGGGCATTTGGGGTGTGGTCAAACCAAAGGAGAAGGACAAGGTCCTCGATGATCGTCTCGACAAGATGGCGATGGCAGCGATCTATCAAGCTGTGCCCGACTCAATGATGCGGTAGCTAGTCGGCAAGGAGACGGCGAAGGAAGTCTGGACTACTCTGCGAACCATGCATGAAGGAGTAGATCGAGTGAAGGAAGTTCGACTTCAAGCCTTAAGAAGTGAGTTTGAAGCCATGAAGATGGGGAAGAGTCAGACCGTGGAAGAATTCTCTGGTCGATTTAATGAGGTCGTAAATGAGATCAAATCTCTCGGTGACGATCTGAAAGATGAAGTGGCGGTGAAGAAGTACTTGCGAGTGCTGCTAGAGAAGTTTCTCCCAGTTGTGACTACACTCATGTACTCACAGGACCTCTCGAAGATGAAGATTGAAGAGGTGACCGGAGCGCTCAGAGCACACGAGCAGCTTCTGAAGAGTTACCAAGCCGACAACGAAGGACAAGGGTCCTATAACCAACAAATGTTGCTTGCTAAGGAGGATACGAGGAATCAAGACAATCCAGACCAGACAGACTTATATGGCTAGCAAGGTCGTGGATTTCGGTCCGAAAGAGGAGGAAGAGGTGGTCGTGGAACTGGTCGAGGTGGAAGATTTCAAGATAAGTCTCACATTCAATGTTTCACTTGTGAAAAATTCGGCCATTACGCTGCCGAATGTCGAAGCCACATTCAGTGCCATAACTGCAAGAAGTATGGGCACTATGCCGCAAAATGCAGGAGCAAGAAGAAAGTCGAAGAAGTCAACATGGCTCAAACATCTGAACTCATAGAACCAACGTTGTTGTTATCGCACTGCACTGTTGAAGAACCGACAATGGTGCTACTGAACGAAGGGAAGGTGTTTCCCAGTTTGATGGAGAAGGGAGAGGAGTCGTAGGAACAATCAGATTGGTACCTCGACAATGGAGCTAGTAATCATATGACAGGAACATGTTCAATGTTTCATAAGCTAGATGAGAAAGTACTCGGCAAAGTGAAGTTTGGAGACGGCTCAACTGTGCAGATCAGAGGAAAGGGGACAATTCTGTTGAAGTGCAAGGATGGAAGTCGAAGACCATTGTCAGATGTATATTACATACCAAGTCTTTGCAGCAATGTCATAAGTCTTGGACAACTGACCGAAGAAGGTTGCCGAATCGAGCTCAAAGATAATCACCTGAGAGTTTTCGACAACAGAGAGCGGCTGCTAATGAAGGTGCAAAAGTCAGCAAATCGGTTGTACAAGATACCGTTGAAGATATGGAGATCAGAGGGCATGGAGAAAGCTCTGGAGGAACTAGAGCATGAGAGACTTCATCTACTGGCAGTCGAAATCCAGCTTGAAGTCTTAACGAACAAGTCGGCTGAAGTGATTGGACGTGGTCGAGAGGACAATCGACCACGGCAAACAGTGATCGAACATGGTCGAGAAAGCGATCGACCACGGCAAACAAGGTTTGAACGTGGTCGAAACACATTACGACCGTAGCAAACCAGAGGTACGCGAGTAGTCAACTTCGAACGACTACTTGCACGAACAGGTCCCAGGATCGGCCTAAGCGGTCGAAGCATCGGCCCGAGTGGACGACATTGGTCGCATGAAGTAAACAGTGGTCGACACGGACCACATGTTGCAACCGCAGCCGAGAAGAGAAGGGGTGGCCCAGGGGGTCGACATCGAACACACATAGCAGGCGAAGTCGTAGCAAACGACACAGGAGGTGCTTACTCGCATGCAGATGGAGGGAAGCAAGGTGAAGTCATACCAGGTGCAACTGGCGCAAAGGAAGGTCGAAGCAACAAGAGCTTGAGTGGTCAGGAGGAGCTCCCACAAGACGAAAAGAAGGCAGTCAAAAGCCTGGAGTTTGGATCCCAAGGTGGCGGGAGAAAGCATGGCGTGAAGGACGATGGTCGAAAGCAAGACCACACAGCAGTGAAACGAGTTGCTGGTGGAGAAAATGTGAGCAGGAAGGAAACGACCAGAGCAAAAGCTGTGAGAGCAGGTGCTCCAGCCCAGAAAGCCCGGTCAAGGAAGAAACAGAAGCAGGAGAACGTCAAAGTGATCAAGGAAGAAGATCGACATGATGGAAGTTACTAAAACAAGATTAGGGAGAGAATGTTGGAAATAATCTTGTTTTAGAAGACGCATACAATGTTTGGAAGTAATCGAAGTCAAGACGGAGGAGAAATCAGAAGTCGAAGTTGAGACCGAGTTCTAGACGAAGTCGGGTTGGAGTCCCGGTTAGACCGGTAAGACAGTAGAAGTCATAGTCGAAAAGGAGTCAGAGTCGGAGTTGGTCTGTAAACCGAGTAGGAGTTGTAGAACCGGGTATAAAAGGAGGAGTAGACATGTAACCAAAGATACACCAAGCAACTGAGAAAATACCAAAAAGAGGGAAACACAAAAAGCATTGTTTCGTTGTGTGATCGCGCAAGACGTGGTCGGAAGGACTCACGATCACCGCAAGCGTGATCGGGAGGAGTTACACCACGGCAAAGGAACAATAGTTCGTCGATTACGTCGAAGGAGCAGTGAAGGTGGTCGTAAGAAGTTGCGACTATGCCAAGAAGACCAGTACGTGATCGGAAGCAACTCCGATCACGTTGAAGGAAGTGAACGTAGTCGAAAGGGTGTTCGACTACGGTGAACAGTGATCGCTAGCATCACTGCGTGATCGTAGAAGGCTTCGATCACGGTATCTCGAGCGGCTGAAGGAAGGCAGCGGCAGCGATATCGCAGAGCGGTCGTAATTGCTATAGTAAATTTACGACCACGTTGGAAAAGCGATCGGAAGAGATTGAGGCGGTCGGAACTGGTCGTAAGCTCTTGGAACCGGTCGTACTTGATCCTCACCGGTCGTAAACGACTCTAACCGGTCGTGAAAGGTCTTGGGAGGTCGTAAGACTTTACAACAGCTTTGACTCTCTCTATCCAGGCTTGGACAAAGGACCCAAACTCCATACACCCTGTCGTCAAGGTCATCATTGCAGAGCCCGCTCCCCCCAATTTCTCGCTCAAACCCAGACTTGTAGCACATCTTCAGCAATCTCGACCCTTACCTCCAAGAGCACCATGGTCTGGCTTACTCCATCCTTGTCCATCTAACGAGGGTGGATGACTTCCTTTCATGTTCATCCTCTTTGTTTGAATCCTCCCCCTCCAACGACAATGATAGTGGGCCCGACAGCAACCTTAATCAAACTTTTGGGCAATCATTCTTCGGGCAAGCCCCCTTGACACAAGCATTCGTGTTCTTAGCCAGTGTCCCTGGCACTTCATTGGTTCCCTTCAGTGATGTTCGCCATGGCCGTCGACACCATGCTTCTGGCTCCAAGGGTGGAGTGGCCTCACACCAGCCAGCTGCCGCGGGTTCGAATGAAGTTTCTGACACCAACTGGGATTCCTGTAGCGAGTAGCTCAAGGCGGTCATGAGAGTGCCAGCACCAATCCGTGCTAAGGAGGGAACTGCCATTCTTTCGTCGCTTGCCTATGGCGTGATGAGCCTCCTCCTTTTGCTTCTGCTATCGCTTTCTCATTTATGCAATAAAATCATTTGACCTAACGGTCCCTTTTGTAAACTTGACCCGATGCGCACTACTACAAAAAGCCTAATACTAGACAGCCAATCACAGACGGTTTGACAAAACCGTCTGTGACCAACACTAACACAGACGATTTTAATTTGGACACCGTCTGTGTTGGCGGCGTCGGACAAAACGAGTATCACAGACGGTCTGTATTAAAAACCATCTGTGATAATCCCAGATTATCACAGACGGTTTTTATTCAAAAACCGTCTGTGATAATGCTCACTGGAATTTATTGCGCTGCTCAGACCGCATCTGTCTTCATTTCGATCCAGATCTAGCCGCTGCTGCGCACTCTTTCGCTGAGGAGGCAAGCTAGGCGATTTCAGGCCAGTTAATTTGGTGGGAGGAGTCAGATATTGAGCTTTGAAGATTCATACTTTCCTGGTTGCTCTAGATATGGTTAGTAATGAATTTTATTTTTTCTTTGCATGCATTACAATTTAGATCTAAGTAATTGGTGAGTGTTATTAATTGAAGATGGTTTGCAAAATTGTTGGTTATATAATAGCTGTTGTGTTTGTAATATGAATTGAGCTAGCAAATTAAGCCTCAATATAATACATGTGGCCAGTATATATGTAGTAATAATTAGTTAACTTAATTTTTATTACTAAGTTGTTATATATGTACGTAACGTAGGACCGAAGCTGGATGTATGCCGCGAGCCGTGTGAGTGAAGAGTACATTAATGGCATGTCTGCTTTTACAAGAGCTGCCAAGGAGGATATTTGAATAAGGGGGTGGAATATATGTACTGTCCATACACTGACTGCGAAAATTTAAAGATGTTTAAGAACCGAGGGCAAATTGAAGCGCACTTGATTCGGAGGGGTTTCAAAAAGGGTTATACGTGTTGGACCAGTCAAGGCGAAGTGAATGATCAAATGCCGCCGAATGACATCGCCGGTGAAGTGAATGATATGCCGCCGGATGACATCGCCGGTGAAGTGAACGACATGCCGCCGGCTGATGTCGATTGTGGTTCGGATTCGGATAGGTTGCACGACGATAATCTGGATCAGATGCTTCGCGATGTAGAAGCGAACTATGATGAGAGAGAGTATGTTAAATTCCGGGGCTTGATGGAGGATTCGGAGAAACCTTTGTTCACATGCTGCAAGTACATGAGGTTGTCGGCCATGCTTGAACTGTTGAAATTGAAGGCAAGCAACGATTGGTCCGACAAGAGTTTCACGGCGCTGCTAGGTCTTTTAGCGGAATGCTTCTGGAGGGAAATGATTGAGTTGCCTAAAATCACATATAAAGCCAAGAAGGTTCTTTGTCCGTTGGGAATGGAAGTAGAAAGAATATATGCATGTCCGAACAACTGTATCCTCTACCGTAAAGAGTATGCAAACATGCATGTATGTCTGGTGTGCAACGCATCCCGATACAAATGTAACAATCAATCAGATGATGGCGAGGGAACATAGGCGAAGAAAGGACCTCCTGCTAAGGTGACATGGTATTTTCCTATAATTCTCCGTTTGAAAAGGTTTTTTGCAAATCCAAAGGAGGCAAAACTGCTGCATTGGCACTCGGAGGAGCGTAAGAAGGATGGAATGCTAAGACACCTTGCTGATTCCGCGCAGTGGGAAACATCGATAGGAGTTTTGTAGACTTCGGTGCAGAACCAAGGAATATAAGGTTTAGACTCAGTACAGATGGAATGAATCCTTTCAGTAGCATGAGAAGCCGACATAGCACATGGCCCGTGACTCTCTGCATCTATAACCTTCCTCCTTGGTTGTGTATAAAGCGAAAGTATATTTTGCTGTCGATACTTATCCAAGGGCTAAAACAACCTGGGAATGATATTGATGTGTTCCTAGCACCGTTAGTGGAAGATCTAAAAGTACTGTGGAACGAAGGGGTAAAGGTATGGGATCCATACAAATGAGAGAACTTCACTTTGCGCTCCTTATTGTTCTACACCATAAATGATTATCCTACCCTTGGTAACCTATCGGGCCATAGTACAAAAGGTGCCAAAGCTTGTACTCACTGTTTAGATGGTACCGAGAGTGTGTGGCTGAAACACTCTTGCAAAACCGTCTACATGCGTCACCGCCGGTTCCTTCGGAGGGCTCACCCATACTGCAAGATGAAGAAATAATTTGACGGAGAGAAGGAAGACGGTTCAGCTCCAAGGCATTTAAGGGGACACGAGGTTTATGATATGGTTAAGGATTTAGATGTTGTCCTCGGAAAGGGACGTAAATTGAGGGCTCATGAGAAGAACACCTGGAAGAAGAGATCAATATTTTGGGACTTACCTTATTGGGAGTATCTAGATGTTCGACACTGCATCGACGTCACGCATGTAGAAAAGAATGTATGCAACAGCTTGATTGGTCTCTTACTGAATATTCGTTATAAAACAAAGGACGGTGTGAACGCACGGCTTGACTTGGCTGATATGGACATCAGGCCTGAGTTAGCACCGACATGCACTGATAATGGACGAACGTACCTTCCCCCTGCGTGTTACACTATGTCCAAGGTTGAGAAAACATAACTGTGCCAGTGCTTGCATGGTGTCAAAGTTCCGTCTGGTTACTCCGGCAACGTGAAGAGACTTGTTTCGATGCAAGATTTGAAGTTAAATGGCATGAAGTCTCATGATTGTCATGTGCTGATGACACAGATGCTCCCTATTGCAATTAGAAATATTTTGCCGATCAAAGTCCGAGAGACAATCGTGAGGCTATGTTATTTCTTTAACACAATTGCTCAGAAGGTCATCGATCCCAAAGGACTAGATGCTCTGTAGGACGAGGTGGTGATGACTCTATGTCACCTTGAAATGTATTTCCCTCCTTCGTTTTTTGATATCATGGTCCATCTCATTGTTCACGTTGTGTGGGAGATAAAAATGTGCGGGCCCGTATTCCTACGTAGCATGTACCCATTTGAGAGGTTCATGGGAATTCTCAAGTCCTACGTACAGAATCGTTCTCGGCCGGAGGGCAGCATCGTCGAAGGTTATGGAAGCGAAGAGGTCATTGAGTTTTGTGTCGATTATATGGCTCAGATTCAACCGATAGGTGTGCCTCAATCTCGTCATGAGGGGAGGCTGAAAGGTCTCGGAACTATCGGAAGGAAAGCAATCACTCCAGATATGGACACGTATACTCAAGCCTATTTCACGGTGTTGCAACACATGACTGAAGTGGCGCCTTATGTCGACCAGCACATGGATGTGCTTCGGCAACAAAATCCAGAGCGGCCGGATGTTTGGATCATGAGGCAACACAACAGTCGGTTCAACCAATGGTTGAAGGAGCAAATCGCTAGGAGCTCGCCAAGTGAGACGCTGACATGGTTGGCAAAAGGGCCGAAATTTACAGTTGTGAAATGGCAAGGATATGACATAAATGGGTACACATTCTATACGCAGTCTCAGGATGTAAAGAGCACTAACCAGAACAGCGGTGTCCGAATAGATGCGTTCAGTACTGATGGGTCGAGAAACTCGTACTATGACTTCATAGAAGAGATTTGGGAGCTCGACTATGTGGTTTTCAAGATCCCCTTATTTCGCTGCCGTTGGGTGCATATCCCACAGGTGAAGGTTGACAAGTACGGTGTCACTACCGTGGACCTCCAACGTGTTGGGTACAAAGACGAACCATTTGTACTCGCCAACCAAGTTGTTCAAGTTTTCTATGTAACCGACCCGGCAAATAAGAAACGTCATGTAGTTCTTCATGGAAAAAGAAGAATTGTTGGAGTAGAGAATGTAGTAGACGAGGAAGGATACAATCAGTTTGACAAGTTACCTCCTTTTGGAAATGGCATAAGGTCGACGACGAACAACGTGACGAAACTAGTTACGTACGCATTGATCATGATGAAGGGCTAATTTTTAAAGGAAATAAGCAAGTACAATGAGAATGTGCGGTATATATGTGGGCATTTGCATATCTGTATATAACAATGCATGTGTGTGATGTATATGTGAATTGGCATTTATGTATATAACAATGCATGTGTGTGATGTATATGTGAATTGACATTTATGTATATGTGCAAATGTGTGAAGAAATACATTCTGTGAGGTTGGTGAAAATGTGTGAATGCAGCTGGTTGGTGAAAATGTATGAATGCAGCTGGTTGGTGTTGTATACGAATATTGCAGTTGGTTGGTGTTGTCTGATATGCAGCTGGTTGGTGTTGTCTGATATGCAGCTGGTTGGTGTTTGTCTTAATGACTACGGGTTATCACAGACAGTTCTACACTTAGAACCGTCTGTGATAAGCCCCCTATATATACCCACTGCCTAGGGTTTTCCGTTTATTCTATAGTTATTGTAGTTCTAAATCCTGATCTATCTCCTCCGGTCGCTGCCTCACCCGCCGCGTCGCCCGTCCCCTCCCCGAGCCCGTCGTCGGCCGCCTCCCCCGAGCCCGTCATTGTTGCTGCCTCCCCCGAGCCTGTCGTCGCCGCCGCCTCCCCGAGCCCGTCGTCGGTGGCCTCCCTCGAGCCCGTCGTCGGCCGCCTCCCCCGAGCCCGTCCCCTCCGGTCGCCGCCTCCCCCGAGCCCGTCGTTGGCCGCCTCCCCGAGCCCCTCTCCGTCCACGCCGCCGTCACCGTATAAGGCAAGGATCCAAAGATCTTTCTCTCTCATTGTTTGTAAATTCTACGGATACTTAGTGAACAAATGTGGATGCTTGATTTCCCTACTTCATGTTGATCTACATACTTCGTACCGCGCTTTGATAGAGGTTCTAATAGTGATGATTTGATAGTAGGTTGCTCTAAGTTTTACGCATAAGACGGGAATGTTGAATTTGTGTTTGTAAATGGTTGTGTGATTGGAAATAGAAGTAGGACCGTCACTTTGGAATCATTGAAAACAATCTTAGAACTATGGATATTACTTAATTTAACAGTAACTTGTATGTACATTGTTGCACATTGTACAATGTAGTACTGCATATGCTGTTACTTAATTTTACTTAATTTCACTTTGGAATCACGTAAAAAATCTTGGTGGTAGGATGTTTATTTTGTTTAACAGTAACTTAGATGTTTTTTGCTTGTCTTTTGCTTGTTGTGAGTGTTAGTATATAGTGTTAGCAACTAAAGTAGGTGCTAAGATAGGCACATCACCCCCTCTCTCTGTCCACCTCACCCCCTCCCTTCTCCCCCTCCCCTCTACTCCTCTTCTCTCTTCCTAACATTGAGCATCTTATGGTATGGCACTTTCTTATCTTATGCTAATAGACCCACAAATTGAGCAACATGTCATCCGCGCATTCTTCAACACCATTGCCGGAGGCGTCCGTTTCAAAATCAACACGCCAAGGAAGAGGGCTATTGAAGAAGCCTGAGGGCCGATTTACCATCACACAGGTCGATGTATCTGGGGTCCCTATCCTTCCTCGCAAAGTAGTAAGCGCATGGAGAAGCATGATCGGAATAGTTGCATGAGAACGAATTGAGATCACATTCAATTCGTGGAAGGACATGCCTGCGACTCAGAAAAGTGAGCTGCTGACAGAAATTTTGGCATCGTTCGAGATCCCAGAAGAACACCAAGGCGCCGTGCGACGACAAGCCTTGCTAGGGGCGTGCAAAGCATGGAAGAACTTCAAGAGCAAGCTTGTCAAGGACTATGTGGAGAACGATGAAACACCCTTTCAAAATACCCATTCCTGGAACCACAATGGGAAGAGTTCAAGGCTTCGAAGACGACAGAAGATTTCAAAAGTACAAGTGCGGCGCACAAGGCCCTCCAGGCAAAAAAACACACCCCCACAGACTTGGCACAGCTGGGTGTGCGGGTAAAATCCCACAGTGGAGGAGCGAGGATGATCAGGCAGCCCTGCAGGACACCACCCCGCCATTTGCCAATATCCCGGATGAGCACACTCAAAATTGGATTAGAGCAAGGTCATCCACAACGACATCGGGGGACGTCTCCTTTCGAAACCCTACTGACTAGCAAGTGTCCCATCGCCTGGTAAGATATCGATCGAACTACGTAGCTTGTAATTACTCCACAACTTCGTACGAAGTGAAATGACATGTCATGCTCTTGCAGGAAGAGCTGAGTTTTGAATCTACCCTGGGATCATTCTAGAGAACAAGGGAGAATGATATGCTCTCCGCAGCCCTGGGAAACAAGGAGCACCCGGGCCGTACGAGAGGCCTTGGCCTTTACGTTCCTTGGAAACATGGTTTCCAATATGACTCCAAAATGTATCGGCGCAGGAAGAGAAACAAAGCCGAGCGTGACGCACGGCTACAAGAAGAGATCAAGGCTTCTCTTAGAGAGGAGCTAATGGGTGAGCTGGCTGATGTAGTCAGAGATGAGGTGCGGAAACATACAGAAAGTCAGCAGGCCGCCGCCACCGCTCCTGTGCTAGCTAGCCGACACAACCGTCCGAGTAGTTGTGCGTCCAATCCAACGCAAACCGATGCCAGATTTCCTGTGGACGACATCCTGGTAATAATTATTATCTCTCGAATGCTTGCTCCATTGATAGGCCTATTCGACTAGCTAATTCTGTATCATTATGTAGGAGCCTACGAAGTGTAGGCTCCAAGTAAGATATGCCTCCGTTCCCTTGCACGCTGCTTGGGGCCAGGCATATCCGTCTGGTATCGGGGCCATGCTGCACGGTCAAGCTTTAGCGCCAGGCTTCGCAAGTGTGCATGTCAATTTTGAGGTCGTCCCGCTACCGAAGCCCCCCAACGATGAGATCGTGACTCTAGGGCAGGCCATTGGAACATTCATCCACTTGCACCGCTGCTACCTTTACAATCGACTGCCATTAAGTCGACCTACAGCCAAGGCAGCAAGGGCAGGAAGGGCAAAGCAAAGAAGACCAATGATGATATCCCGTACCTGCCATTAGCCCCCAAATTCATGCTTGGCGAGCCGTTGCTCGAGCGCAAGGTCCTCCAAACCCTAGCATATAGTTGCCTGCAATTGCACAAGTGGTATATGGAGCAGTCCAATAAGCAAGAGGGAGAACGGATCTCAAGTGTCACTGTCAAATTCGAGCCGAATGATTTACATCACAGTCTTCAAGAGTGTGTCTTCATGGTCGCCTTTGAGGGTTTATTCGATCTTTTCACGCTCAACGCTCTTGACGTCTCACTCATTCGATGCTGGACGCTGTAAGTGTGTACAATCATAGTCTCCGTTCATGTCATACCGATAAATGTCATATATAATTTGTTGCTTTCGTGTGTATATGTATAGACACATGCTGACTAAAGCTAGAACATCCAAAACATCATCGGTTGGTTTCTTGGACCCACACTTGGTCGCCAGGACTAGCATTGACGAGGAGTCATCCGTCGTCAAGAGGTACATTGCAGCAGCACTGCTGCAATACCGCAATAAGGAATATGTACTTATGCCCTTCCATCAGAACTATCATTGGATTTTAATAGTGATTGTACCAAAATGGAACAAGGTATATTACCTTGATTCCCTAAGTAAGAATAAATGGACTTCACAGTTGTCAGCCAAGTAATCGATAGGTAAGTACATTTTCTCCATATATACCTATATTGTACCTTTTCTTTCCTTCCGAATGACTAAGGTTAACTTTTTCGAATCACGTAGGGCGTTCGCGATGTACATTGCAATGGGAGGTGTATCAAAGCAAGGGGCCAAAGGCCTGACACATGCTCGAGATTTTAAGGTATTCGCTATTACACATTAATTAATCCTATGCAATAGTTGGTAGTAATGCCTCTTGAATTAACACATTGCATTTTTTGCAGTGCCACCAGCAGTCGCCGGGCAACACATGTGGATTCTACGTTTGCCACCATATAGAACTACTCCTCGATTCCTCGAGAATCACGAATTCCAAGGTTTGTCAATCTTCCCATAATTACTTCATACTTATCACGTTATATATATAAGCACATTGATATTCCTATCGACAGGCTGCGTTCATCCCGTCAACTGCATTGAAACAGCCCGACCTTTCACACATTCGAGCAGAGATGGCGTACTTTCTGGTGGCTGACGTCATAAACCCAGCTGGAAAGTTCCACAACAAACAATGATTTTTTGATTGTCAAATGAATGTTTTGTAATTGTATATTTGTTAATGGATATTTTATTTCATTTCAATTAATTGCTTTGCGAAATTGATGTTTTATGTTTGTCAAATGAAGTGCGATGTGAATTGGATGTTGTATGTTTGTATGTGAATTGGATGTTTCATGTTTGTCAGAAATTGTACGTATATCTACTTGTTTCAGAGGGCATGGCTAGCATTTCCGGAGGCTAACCAATAAACAGGAATAGATTTAGGGGTAGAAAAGAATATCACAGACGGTTTTTAATTAAAAACCGTCTGTGATAGGTGATATATCACAGACGGTTTTTAGTTAATAACCGTCTGTGATAACTAGATATCACAGACGGTTTTTAACTAAAAACCGTCTATGATTATCGGCTATCACAGACGGTTTTTTTGTTAAAAACCGTCTGTGATATTTGCACCACAGACGGTTCAAAAACCGTCTGTGATGATATGGTATTATCACTGACCCATAAATTCAGACGGTTCACAAAACCGTCTATGATGACGTTTTGGAACCGTTTGTGATGACCTTTTCTGTAGTAGTGGCGGTCTATTTGAACTATGTTATATTGTAACATTACTATATAGTATGACTAGAAGATTATATAGCTTTTCAGAACTAGATGGTTGGCAGATTTTTTAGTCGATTTGGCGATATTGTGAGCGGTAATTACAAAAGTAGCACCTGTCGTGAAGGAATAACAGATTTGGCAGAAAGTCCGCATTGCCATCATGCGGAAGCGCCTCCCAATCGACACGCGCTCGGCCACATGGCCATCGTGCGGTGGAGGCAAATCCGCACGACCACTGTGTGGTGAAGGCTAGCTAGTCCTACACAGCCACCATGCGGTGACCAATTAGCCAGGATCATTAGCCATGTTAATTCACGATTAGCGAATTTAGTTAGGTGTACTGCTTGTAGCAACTTTTATATATAGCACATGAACTCAAAAAATTACAATTTTTTTTGTAGTGCCTCCTGACACAGCGTACTTGATTGTGTATTTTTTTCATAATTTTATCCATTCCAAATTTTACTCAAACATTTATTAAATTATATTAATTTTCAAGTATAATTTAGAATGGATAAAATTATAAAAAACTATACAATCAAGTACGCTATGTCGGGAGGCTCAACAAAAAATTTCGTAATATTTTTGCTCATTTGCTATATGTAAATATTTCTACAAGCAGTATGCATAAATGAACTTGCTAATCATGAATTAATACAGCTAATGATGAAGCTATAAGCTCAAATGAGCATTGTAATAAGTTACATGTACGATTTGATGAAGCATTGTTTTTCTTTTTTGGGTGGAAGAAACATATATTGTTTTCTGTACAGTTGAGATGACATGTCCTTGCTGTTCTGATTAGTAACATGTACTTTCATTACTAAGCTAAAATGTATACCATATGGGTCTTGATTTGTAGATTTCGTCATCAGAACACGACAGTTCACAACGGATAGTGAATCGGATACAGGGTTGAAAAAATTTTCTTCGATTGAATTTTGGAAAAAAAAAAGTCCTCAAACAGCGTGCCAGGGGTGTGCCGGCTGCATACGTTCGCTCCCGTCTTCGACTGGTTGTGTGGATAGGATTCCACTCAAGAAGAAAATAATTGGGTTCTACAAAACTGAAACCAGATAGCTTTTCAGAAGTAGATGGTTGGCATGCCTATAAACGAAGGGTGTAAGCAGCAAGTAACTTATAGCCATAAATGCCAACCAAAGTACACAGGTTTTCTTTCCTGTGAATGAGGTAGATCTTTTTCCTTTTTGGAAGGCAAGGCAGGCGCGCTGCCGATTCAATCAAGAAGACTAAAGCAAGTTTGTTACGACCTAGAAAGGGCGAGCCCTTATCTGATGAAGAGGTACGTCTACTGTTTGATGAAATGTTTGGACCCTCTTTTTAAGGGAGGAAGAAACGTAATGTATTCTGTATAGTTCAGATGACATGCTCATGCTGTTTTAATTAAGCACCCTACATCTTTGCTCAAATGTCGATTGTCTGGCGGGGTAACGGCGGACAAGAACTAAAGGTGCATAACTATCTTGCTTATCTTTCTCAATAATCTTCATTCAAGGAACAGAAAGCAAAGTCCTTAGAAAAGAAAATTTGAAGTCGACAAAAATTATTCAGGTATTTTACGAACTGACAAATAAACACACTGCTAGTTTTTTTTCTCTATCTAAGTTTTTTTTCCCTTTTCTATCTATGCATAAAATGAAGATCTAAACACAACCAACATAGGAAGCCATGAATTTTACTACAGTTGGACAGTTCTTCCTGGTCATAATGGCTTGCAGTGCACATGTTGTTCTTTGCTCCTTTAATGGAAACGAGACAGATCAATGGTCACTACATGAATTCAAGAAGGCGATCAGTTTTGATCCACAGCAAGCCTTGATGTCCTGGAACGATAGTACCTACTTCTGCAATTGGGAAGGTGTCTCATGTAGATTGAAGAATCCACGCCGTGTCGCTTCCCTTTATCTGTCTAGTCGAGGCTTGGTGGGGTATATCTCTCCATCTCTGGGAAATTTAACATTCCTAAAACATCTATTCCTATCAACAAATAAATTAACTGGACAAATCCCTCCATCACTTGGTCACTTGCACCACCTCCAATCCTTGTATTTGACCAATAACACACTAAAAGGAAGGATACCTGCTTTTGCAAATTGTTCCGATCTGAGGATTTTACAACTGGATAACAACCAACTAGTTGGAGGAGTTCCTATACAAGTTAATTTGCCCCCTCGCCTGAATGAGTTGCACCTTGCAAAAAATAACCTTACTGGAACCATCCCCTCTTCTCTTGCCAACATCTCAACGCTGACTGTTTTTAGTTGTGTAACTAATCATATCAAGGGCAACATCCCGAATGAATTTGGAAAGTTGCCAATGCTGCGAATTTTGTATGTGGGCATGAATATGCTATCTGGTTGGTTTCAACCAACACTCCTGAATCTTTCTACCCTCACTGGTCTTAGCTTTACTTTTAATGGTCTAAGTGGAGAAGTACCATCCAATCTCGGTAACTCTTTACCCAATCTCGAGATACTTGAATTAGATGACAACTTCTTTGAAGGGCATCTGCCATGTTCACTGGTAAACGCTTCTAAACTATACTTTATCGATGTAGCAGGCAACAATTTCACCGGGATGGTTCCTAGCTCTATTGGCAAACTTACAGAACTCTCATGGTTAAATCTTGAGTCAAATGAACTCCGAGCACGTAACAAGCAAGATTGGCAGTTTATGTACAGCTTAACTAACTGCACTGAGCTACAAGCTTTCTCGATAAGTGATAATCGTCTAGAAGGACAAGTACCAAATTCATTAGGTAACCTTTCCAATAAACTCCAGTTTCTATACTTGGGAATAAATCAGCTATCTGGAGGTTTTCCTTCCGGCGTAGCAAACCTTCCCAACCTGATTACTTTAGGATTGGAGCAAAATCAGCTTACCGGTGAGCTCCCGGAATGGATAGGGACTATAAAAAATTTGCAAATAATAGGTTTCTTTCAGAACTATTTTTCCGGTTCAATTCCATCGTCCCTTTCGAATTTGTCTCAATTGGGAGAGATATATTTATCGTGGAACCAACTTGATGGACACATACCCCCGAGCTTCGGAAACCTCCAGAACCTTCGGGTATTGAACATTTCAAATAACAATCTTCGTGGTAACATACCTAAGGAGATTTTCAACATTTCTACAATATATCAAATTGAGTTATCTTTCAACAACCTAGATGGACAACTTCCTGTCGAAATAGGCAATGCCAAGCAACTTGTGTACCTGAAGCTTTCATCAAATAAGTTATCTGAATACATTCCAAACACTTTGACGAATTGTGAAAGTATGGAAGATATCATATTGGATTGGAATTTTCTCCGTGGAGTCATTCCTGCATCATTAGGAAACATAAAAAGCTTGAATGTGCTCAATCTATCTCACAACAACTTATCAGGATCAATACCAGAATCTCTTGTCGGTCTGCAATTTCTGGACCAACTAGATTTGTCATTCAACCAACTTGGAGGCAGGGTCCCAGCAGAAGGCATCTTCAGGAATGTGACTGCCTCACAGATCAATGGAAATCAGGGGCTTTGCGGTGGTGTGATAGAGCTACACTTACCTACATGCTCTGTTATGCCTTCAAGTTCAACTAAGAAGAAGCAATCTATTGTACTGAAGGTAGTGATCCCATTTGCCGGCATGGTGTCACTGGCTATAGTCATATCTGTCTCGTTTCTCTGGAGGAAAAAACAAAAGAGAAAATCTATATCTTTGCCATCATTTGATACCAAATTTCCCAAAGTTTCTTACAACGATCTTGCCAGAGCAACAAATGGATTCTCAGTGTCCAATCTAATCGGCAGTGGAAGATACAGCTCTGTATATCAAGGAGCACTATTTCAAGACAGAAATATTGTTGCCGTTAAAGTCTTTAGCTTGGAGACAAGGGGAGCACAAAAGAGCTTCATTGCAGAATGCAATGCTTTGAGAAATGTGCGTCATCGTAATCTAGTTCCTATCCTTACTGCATGCTCAAGTATTGATGCTAAGGGAAATGATTTCAAAGCCTTAGTGTACGAGTTCATGCCACGAGGAGACTTGCATGTGTTACTATATTCAACTCGAAATGATCAGAACACTTCAACTTCAAACTATATTACACTGGCTCAAAGGTTAAGCATTGTGGTGGATGTAGCAGATGCATTGGAGTACCTCCACCATAACAACCAAGGAACTATTGTTCATTGCGATCTGAAGCCTAGCAACATTCTTTTGGATGACAATATGACAGCTCATGTTGGAGACTTTGGCCTTGCTAGGTTCAATGTTGATTTCACAACATCATCTCTCATTGACTCAAATTCAACTTCTTCACTTGCAATAAAGGGAACCGTTGGATATGTTGCCCCAGGTAACGTCTAATATCCATTTTTCATATCGTTCTATGACTCCATGTAACTTGAGCACAGATTACTTGTTTTCAATAATTGTGCTAACGTGTGACTAACTATTCATGTATGATGTATACTACAGAGTGCGCAGGTGGTAACCAGGTCCAGACTGCCTCGGATGTTTACAGCTTTGGAGTTGTTCTCCTTGAAATATTCATTCGAAGGAGGCCAACAGATGACATGTTTAAGGATGGATTGTGCATTGCAAAGTTCACAGAGATGAACTTTCCTGACGAGATATTACAGATAGCTGATCCCCAACTGCGACAAGAGTTGGTCTTGTGCCAAGAAACTCCAACGGCCGTGAAGGAATCGAAGTTACCAGCTGTTATAATGGATGTCGCAAAGGATTGTATATGATCGGTCACATCTATATATCTACATACAATTGGTAATATTCAAGTTACCTCCTTCACTTAAGAAATATAGAAAATCCCACAAAATAATTCTTAAATCAAGAAAAAGCAAAATTCCTAGAAATTCCCACATTAATCAGAAGCAAAAAAAGGAAAATCTAGACCACTTGTTTTAATGGGATCAAATTATAATGGTACATATTAATAAACAAATAAGAAATTCTCTCGTTAATATATAGAAAAAGAGAAGATATGCCCTACTTATTTTGGTGAGGTAAGATTATAACGGTGTAAATTAATTATGTATGGAGATTACAGTTATTACAATTGTATAAAAGATACAATTATATTTCAAAAGGCAATAGAGTTATATAACAACTGTAATATGTTATAATAACTAGCCGTGTGCAATACTAGAAAGAAAAAAAAGAAGAGGGGTGGCCAGGCAGACCCAAGCTTGAGCCAGCACAGCCCACGCCTACCCCACATAAGGGATGAGCATGGGAGGCAGCTCATACTTGTCCATTTCCTTGCCCATATGCTCCCTCCAAGCTGCGCACCATTGCGCCGGCCATGCGCCTCCCTCGTCTGCACACTACCACCACCCGAGCCAAGCTCCGCACCACAACCCCATGCCCTAGCCGCCACACCTGTCCCTCCCTACTAAAAGACACGGTTAGGAGGTGGCTTCCATGTGCAATGACTTCTACAGAGATTTTGAGCATGTTAAATGGCTCATCTGAGAATATTATCTACTAAAAAGGGGTAGATAATTTTGTAAGATTTCTATAGAGTGTTAGAACGCCGAGTTTGGCAAAACAGTTTGGAAGATATGCTTCCGAGAAGGCTATTGTGCGGTGTAGAACAGCACAACATTTGGGGCTGAAATGGGGGGTTTAGATGGCGTAATATTTAAATTGTGATAACTAGGATTACGTGAGTAAGGTTGTGTAGATTCCAGAACCCATATCTTTTGTTATGTTTGGGTTTCGGGATTAAAAGTTATAGTCATTTACACTACACCACAACAGCAAAATACCGTCAGATGTCGGTCGCTAAAAATGTATAATTACCGATGGACAGTTAAACGGTAAAAGTTGGTGACAAATCGTCAGTCGGTAATCCTACCTTTGCCGATTGACTGTCTGTCGGTATATATATTTACATTAGGCGTTGAACTGTCAGTCGGTAATTCATGGTATATACGTTGAACCGTCTGTCGGTATAGATGACCAGAGCCCTCGCACACGAATTGTAATGGGCCCAACCCACCTACAACATCAAAACCCTAGGATCAATGAAACCCTTGCCGCCGCCAACCTTCTTTTACCCTTGACTCTCGCCGCACCGCCCGCCAAAAATTTCCTCCCCCTCGCCCGCGCCCGCCCTCCATCAATCCGCTCCCGCGCGCGCCCTACCCCCATCAATCCACCCCCAAATCGATAAAGGCGCCCGAGCAGCGAGCGCGGAGCGGCCGCATCCACAGCCACATTCCGAACCCTAGCTCCGCTCCGCGCCGCGCTCCGCTCCGCGCCGCGCCGGCCCTCCGCTCCGCCTCCGCGCACCACCGCGCCGGCCTTCCGACCGCTCGGGCACTCTGCCAGCACGGCGACCGCCAGATCTGGCGCTCCGCTCCGGCCCTCCCTCCGCTCTGCCCTCTGCACGACCGGCGAGGCGGCGACCGTGCCTCCGGCTCCGCCCTCCGCTCCGGCCGTCCCTCCGGCCTTCGCTCCGCCCTCCGCACGACCGGCGAGGCGGCGACTGTGCCTCCGGCTCCGCCCTTCGGCCCTCCGCTCCGCCGCCACCGCAGACCGCGTCAAGCGTCAGCTCTGGCTCCGCCGGTGAGTAGTTGTTCTGTGCCTGGCTAGTGGTAGTGGCTGATGTGGTGTTGATCAGTTGGTGTTGTATGAATGTATGTTAGTATGTCTGTATGTGTATGGCTGTATGCAGTATATGTTGAAAATGAACAATGCTTATATGTATGTGCTTCATGTTATTCATCAATGCTTGGTTACATTTTTTTAGCGAGAATTTTTTCTGCAAGTTAAGGATGATGACAATCTTCAGCCAAAAACTGATGTGAGATACATGCAGTTTCATTACTGTATGTGCCAAAAACTTGTGGTTGGATTGTATGTTCTAATATGAAATAATCTCAGGATGTATATGTTCAGTTGCATGGCCATATAGGAAGCAAATAATCTCAGGATGTATATGTTAAACAAACACTACTACACAAGTACAGTTGGGCTGTTGGCTCCATTTCTTGATAATATATATACTACTTTTGCAGGAGCAGAATTTGTAGCTGCAAGCATTTGGAATTTCTCTGGACACCTACAGTTGGGTGAAGGAGCTTGAGTAACGGTATGGTTCTGTTTCTCGAGTTCTTATGCCGTGTTGTCAGCTTTCTTCTAAGCTTGTGATATGCTGAGTGGTTGCACTCTCTATGTAAGGATATATTCTTAGCGCGGTGTGATCTCCCTATAAAGGCGTATGGATAAAACATGGATCAATAATGAGCCTAGGTACAACACAACTACTTTTGAAATGTTAAAAGTGTTTTGTAGTTAACATGAGATTTTACATAATATATTGCATGTAGGCACACAAAGAAATATTTACAAGGAGTGAACGGTTTTCTAGCTTATGCATTTAGAAATTCAGCAGTAGGGGACAAGATATTATGCCCTTGCAGAAAATGTGTTAACTCGTTTTGGAGAGAGGCAAGTGATGTACGTGAGCACTTGATATGTGGTGGGTTTATAAAAGGGTACACAACATGGAATTTACATGGAGAAGCAAGTACCTCTGATGAGAATCATGGAAATATTGATGGTGCTGATCTTATGGAAGAGTCCAATGAAGAAGATGAAATATCTGAATTGCTTAGAGACTTAGCTTGTGGTTTAGATGATAGAGGGGATTTTGAAGACAACAGTTATGTTCAGCCTAGTGATGAACTACGTGCCCTTCAGAAGTTGGTAGAAGCCAATAGTCAAGAGTTGTACCCTACTTGCAAGAAGTATACAAAACTGCGTTTCCTGATTAAATTGCTTCACATCAAACTCCTTGGAGGCTGGACTGATAAAAGTTTTGACCTTCTACTTGATCTACTAAATGATGCATTACCTAAGGGTTCAGCACTACCTAGAAACTTCTATGAATCTAAGAAATTGATTAAGTCCATAGGACTTGGGTAGATTAGCATTCATGCTTGTGAAAATGATTGCATTCTCTATTGGAAGGAGCATGAAAAATCTGATTCATGTCCAAAATGTAAGGTTTCACGGTGGAAATCAGCTAGGGAGAGTTTAGATGGGAAACATGTATATAAGGTTCCTAAGAAGGTTCTTCGCTATTTCCCAATAAAGAAGAGGCTCCAAAGATTATTTCTGTCTTCTAAAACAGCAAGTCTAACAAGATGGCATGATGAGGAGAGAACAAGAGATAGTGTTCTTAGGCATCCTGCAGATTCTCCTCTATGGCAAGACTTTGATGTTAAACATCCAGAGTTTGCTTCGGATAGCCGCAATATCCGTCTTGCATTCGCCACCGATGGTTTTAATCCATATAGGACACAGAATGTTAGCTATAGCATTTGGCCTGGTATATGTATTCCCTATAATTTTCCACCTTCAATGTGCATGAAGCAATCAAATTTCATCCTTTCTTTGTTGATTCCTGGGCGGCATGCTCCTGGTAGTGATATGGATGTTTACTACCAGCCACTTGTTTATGATTTGTTAGATATGTTTGAAAATGGAGTCAAAACTTATGATGCTTCAAAGGGTGAGCACTTCCAATTGCGTGCAGCAATATTGTGGACAATTACTGATTTCCCCGGTCTAGGCTATGCATCCGGTTGTGTCACATCTGGTGAAGCAGCATGTCCTGATTGCCACTCTTATACATGTTCACTTAGACTAGGCAATGGCAGCAAGACTTGCTATATGGGTCATCGTAGGTTCTTGCCTGAAAAACACCCATTCAGGTTCGATGTCCATAAATTTGGTTCAACTGAACTTAGGACAGCACCTACTCCTCTTTCTGGAGACGAAATTTTGGAGTGTACTAAAGATATTGTTACAGTTTTTGGCAAGGATCAATCTAGAAAGAAACCAGTAAGCAAGAGACGCAAGGCAGGGGAGCCATTAGTCATTTTCAAAAGGAGATCTATTTGGTTCAAACTTCCATATTGGAAAGATTTGATGTTGCGGCATAATTTTGATGTCATGCACATAGGGAAAAATGTGTACGAGAACTTTGTTAATACATTCTTGGGTACTGATGGGAAATCTAAGGATAACCTGAATTCTCGTTTAGACCTTCAAGCTCTAGGTATTAGAAGTGATCTCCATCCTGTTGAACTTGAAGACCAATTTTATTTACCGCCTGCACCATATTCAATGAGTCTTGATGAGAAGAGATTATTTTGTGAAGTACTAAAAGGGGTAAAGTTTCCTGCTGGTTATGCATCTGATATACGACCCAATGTTCATGTTAGTGAGAGAAAGGTGTTTGGTCTTAAGAGTCATGAGTGCCACATTGTTCTACAACAGTTAGTACTGCTTGCTGTGAGGAAAATATTGCCAGAAGTAGTTAGTGCTGCAGTGATTCGTGTTAGTCATTTTTTCAAGAAGATTTGTGCACCAGTTTTTCGGATAAGTGATATGGATAGTCTAGAGGCTGATATAGCTAAAACTTTAAGCCTTTTGGAGACTATATTCCTTCCTTCATTTTTTGACATTATGGTACATTTGATGGTTCATCTTCCTGCCCAAGCAAGAATTGCTGGTCCAGTACATTTTCGTAGCATGTGGCCTGTTGAGAGGTAATTTCTGTAGGCACAGTGCAGCATAAGAAAAAAATACTACCTATTATTTTTACAGCATTATGAGCCAATTATATATGTGTCTAGGTTTCTGATGAGATGTAAGGGTGATGTTCGTACAAAAAGCCATCCGGAGGGATCAATTATGGAGGGTTCTTTGTTTTATGATAGCCTTACGCTATGTGCCTGATATTTACATGAGGAGACTCAATTTAGCCGGCCACTTAGAAGTGATGAAGGGCAGCAAACAGAAATTTGCAACACAACTCCTTTCTTTCATAGCAATGGTCGGTGTCTAGCCGGGAAGTGCACAGTGACTTTAGATCACAAGACTTGGCTTCAAGCACATAGATATGTTTTGTTCAACTATGTCAACATAGGACCTTACTTGGAGTAAGTTCTCTATTCACTTCAGACAGCATGTATTATTTTCCTTGCATGGTAAATTGATAAATTGTCCTTTGCAGCAAGCATGCTCGCTATCTATCATCAATTGGTCTTCGAAACAAACGAGATATCAACCGAATGCAGCATGAATCCTTCCATGAGTGGTTTAGGTTGCATGTAAGTAGGAAGATAACATAAAAACATGTGTTTTTAGATGAACTTGACATCTACCTTAATGATAGTATTTCATACTAATCACAGGTGGAAGAAATGTGTGAGGAAGTACCAGATGAGATTCAAATTTTAGCTAAGGCACCAATGATGATTGCACGAAAGTATAGTAGCTACACAATGAATGGATTTGATTTTCACACTGAATCCTATGATGTGGGTAGGTCTGTCCAAAATAGTGGGGTTGCTCTAGTTGCAGAGTCAGCATGCTTTGAAAGGGGAAACAATGATAGAATCATAATAGGAAACAAGACTTATTATGGTATTATACAGGAGATTGTTGAATTGAACTATGAAAATAAAGGAAATGTGGTTCTTTTCAAGTGTGCTTGGGTAGACAACAGAGTGCAAGACAAATGGGTAAAAACTGATCAATTCGGGGTCACTACTGTGAACTTTAAGCATTTATTCAATACAGGTGAAAAAGTATCCAATGAACCTTTCATACTAGCATCACAGACAGTTCAAGTCTTCTATGTTCCTGACCCAGTTGATACTGAGTAGGTTTCTGTTCTTCAGTCTAAACCAAGAGACTTCTATGACATGGATAATTTGGAGAGTGAGCACTTAGATAGTGGCAATGGGCTAGTTGTGCCATTGCCTGATCTAAATGCCAATGTGACTGTGGATGTTGTTAATGGGTTTGCCCCTGCTGTTAGAACGGAGATAGATGGTATAATTGTTGATCCAAAAAAGTCTAAAAAAATCTAAGAAGTAAGTGTTCTTTGCAAATTGTGTCTGCTACTGATTACATGCAAAATCTTTTCCCTTTTACATTACTGGTTATAGAAGCACAATTTGCTAATTTTTCTGTACTTTTTAGGAGGAAAAAATGTCCCTAAGAAGAAAGAATATGGATGCCCACATTAATGAGTATGAGCAACAACGCCAGGCAAACATTGCAAGAAACTTAGAGCAGCTGCAATCTTTGCAGATTCCTACTATGAACACTATGGTACAGCCTTGTCCAGCTCAGAAAAGAACAAAGGTAATGTGATCTTTTTTTCCAGATTCCTCTGCAGTATTTCTAAACACTAATCCCTACTGTCATGTGATCTTTTTTTAGAAAACTCATCATACAAGTCATGCACCCATTGACGGTCATAATTTGCGACCAAGGCCACAGAAAAATAATGTTGACACTGCAAATGAGCAGATTGTGGATGACCCTGAGTATGAACCAACCGGAGACTTCTTATGCGATAACGAAGGTCGTATTGTAGCCTTTTGTTGTAGCATAAATAGTTTATTATGATAGATTCTGTTTTCACATTCAAAAATAATTTCTACAGATTTGCTCGGTGGTACACAAAAGAAGAGGAATGGAAGGGGCATCACCAAAATGAATGACATATTCTCAAGGACTACCGACATGCCTAAAATCAAAATAACACTGAATGAATTTGGGCAGCCCGTTGGAGAAAATGCTAGGAAGCTTTCTAGTGTCATTGGGTGTCAAGTGAGAGAAATTATCGGTTGGATGTGATGATTGGAGGCTTGTTGATGCTGAAAAGAAGTTAGCAGTTTGGACTGACATAAAGGTACAACATTAGAGCACCTCTTATCACTGATTTTTTTTCTCAACTAAGTGGCATATCGAATTAATAGCAGCTAGTATGTATAAGTTTGCTCTGTATTTTGCTTGCCATATCAAATTAATAGCAGCTAGTATGTATAAGTTTGCTCTGTATTTTGCTTGCCATATCAAATTAATAGCAGCTAGTATGTATAAGTTTGCTCTGTATTTTTACTTCCTGCAATTTCTGTGCATATGATCCATGCCAAAAACAACATAATTTGACCCTGTTACCCTATAAATTAGGCAATCTATGATCTGGATGATGCTGCCATCAATTGGTTTATGGCTACAGCTGGAAGGAAATGGAAGGAGTATAAGGCGGAATTAAAAGCAAAGTTTTTTGATGAAACATTAACAGATGAGGAATTGAAGGAAAGAGCTGGTAATAGAGTAAATGCTGCTGATTGGGATTTTCTTATTGGCTTTTGGAGGTCACCTGAATCTGAAGTAAGAAACAAATAACGAGTTTGTTTTATTTCCCATTACTTGCTTATAGAACTTCTGTTCTTTAGTATTATATGTGTAAATTTTAATGATTTCAACATAGGCTCGTACAGCAAGAGCAAAAGCAAATCGTGCAAAGCTGCAGCTTCATCATACATCAGGCAGTGTGAGCCATGCTTGTCGTAGGCATGATCTGGTAGGTAAAACTATCACTCAAATTACTAATTCAAAGTACATTATTTTGGGGAATTTTTATTACTACAAAGTTAAAAAAACTTGTAGGGTCAAGAACTTGGGCGTCCTCCTCGAAGAGATGAAGTCTACATCAACACACATACAAGAAAGAATGGAGTACCTTTAAGGCAGGCAGCCCCAACAATTGTAAGTTTCCTCCAGAAAACCAATTGCAATATGTATTGTTACTTCCTAATGTATAAACATACTTATTCATTTTTTTTACAGAATGAACTTAAATCAATTGTTGAAGCCCGTCCAGAGTTGAAAGATAGATCAATTCAAGAAGGCGATGTATATGCTGCAGTTTGTGGAGTAAAGGAGCCAAAAGGACGTGTCCGTGTTTTGGGTCTAGGACCAACACCCCAAGAGATTGATACCACAGGGTTGAAGTCATACATGCCAACAAGGCTTCAACTGGAAGTTTTGGTTCGTAAAAAGGCTGAAAGTGTGAAAGCAACTCTAGAACAACGTATTGTGGAATTGCAAGAGCAAGTGCATGAAGAAACTTTGTCACAGCATGGTTCTAATTCACGGCAACACATGGTAAAGTACTTCAATATCTTTGTTTCTTACCTAAGTATTTAGGTGCCATTATAGGTCCGTGTATATGCAATCAAAATTTGAAAAATACTCCTAATAGATATTATTCCAATGCTTGATGTAGAGCCCAAGGTCTGAAGGACATGTTGATGCACATAATGATGCTCAGTGCGAAGAAATTCACAATTCTGCAGATAATGAAGATTGTGATCAGGACATTATTAATGATGAGAACTTGCTTGTCCATAGGCATGTTGATGAAGCCCCACCAATGCCTTCCATGAACGTTACAAGCACACGAAGAAATGAAGATGCCCCTCGCTTTGCACATGCCCCTCGCTTTGCACATGATACACTTGTAATGTTCTTCATACTTCTGTAAAGTTTACATTTTGTGATTTAATATCTGTTCCTTGCATTTATGCAATTCTCATGAATGCATCATCTACTTCAGGTTGGAAAGGATGTGATATTGTTTGCTATGCTGAGGTCTGATCTCCCTATAGCTAAGGCAACTGTTCTTTCTACTAATCCAAAGACCATGGTTGGAGGTCAGCCTCTTGGAAAGCAGTTTTGTGAAGTTATGGTGAATGTTGTAATGAAGAGGGATGCACTCCTGCCTCACCCTTATGATTATACGATGAGTATGGCTGATGCTTATATGATGTCAATTGCGTGGCCATATAAGCGAGTAATAAACTGCACTTGACATCATTTCTTTTTTCCTTTTGATGAGTCGCTAATGTTCCTAATTAATGTACTTTGTATAGCTAAAGGTTTGCAGCAAGGCATCAAGATCTTCCCAGGGTACTGCAGGTATTTTGTGCCCTTTCTTACTCTTCCTTTGAGTTGCAGATGTATGTTATGGTCCTGATTCATGAACATAATTGGATTACCTCACCATTTTTTGTTTTAATAACTCATGAACACAATTGTCAGGAAAACAAGCATAACTGTTAGTGTATTTTATTTACCTCATTCTAAGTAATTATTTTATAAAACAGTTCCTTTTGTTCAAGAACACCTTTTAAGATATATAAGATGTCATAATTGTTAATTATTTTCTCCTATACTAACTAGCTTTGGTATCTAAATGAAGCTGAACTAAGTTCTTCAGCATTACCAAATTCCAGTTCACTCACAAGCCATAATTGTTAATTTATGTACTGTTTGTTTGACATATTCAGTGAGAATAAAAAACACAAGGTCGTATTGAGATTTGAGAATTGCAGCTTGCACAAACCAACTAAATCTTGTTATGATTTATCATTACAAATTCGGCCACTTCAAGGACATCAAAACTAGATATCAGCACAAGTGTTTAAAAGAATCCTGTAATTGATTTTTTTATAACTATGGCATGTTTCCGTTTAGCATAATACTGCTAAGGGGAAAAAATAAGTGTTGGGAAAAAATAAGTGTTCATTCAGTAAAAACTTACTTATGGTAACACGTTTCGCATGGATGGCACAGAGATTTGCCACTTCGAATAAGTCTACTAAGTGGTACTCTAGATTGACTCAAATATCCAGGTCATCTTGGTGTTAATGAAACAAGTCCCTCTCTAAGATAGCAATTTGAAACAACCTTTGCAAACTTTGCATTGACTTGACGTGTTCACAAGCAATACAAGTAGTAGCATGCAGTCATACACATAGCAGTTTCCAGTTCACCTCTCACCAAGCATATGAGAGAGAGGTTGATGGATCTGAGGCTAGGAATGCTTAATTTGTAGTACTATTACCTTCACACCCAACAGCTTTGAGGTTGATATATAGGAAATAAGCAATGCAGCAACCCTTCGAGGTTGATGGGTGATACGATAGTATGGCAAGTGTATTTAGAGGCACCAACCCTTTATCTGAATCTCAAGACGCTGCTAGCCTGGTTTGCAGCACTTGCTAACTCTTATTGGTATAGATCTGTTTTTGTTCAGCGTAGAGAAAAGTATTGTTTGGTATAGATATCAAGTTTACTTGTAGTATACTTGTGTTGTAGACTTGTAGTATATTTGTGTTTTACTGAATAAAGATAATCATTTGGCATTCTGACTCAGGAAGTGTTGTGCGCCACTAGCTGGATACAACTGGACTGCTTACAGCTGAACCGGTCACGACTTTGCGGAACTACTGCGCCTTTGCATCCAAGTATTTTTTTGTTTTTTGGGTTTCTGGAAGAACTTGTTCACACAACTCAATGGCATGTGCAAAACAATCTTCTACAATCTGCTGTTGGATCCATGCATCTCCTTTTGGTTTCTGAGTTTCTCAAAGTGATTGTGTACTGCAAATAATCTAGTACATTTTGATGCACTGCCATGTGTGTCTTTTGTTTTTTTCACTTGGTGCAAGGAAGACAAACCTATATGTATCTGGGGACTGAATTTGTGATGGTGAATGTGATATGGTGGCTCTCTAATTATTAATGAACTTGGTTTACTATGTACTAATTCTGCCAAATCGGATTTTATTTTTTTAATCCATTTTAATTGCATCATTGGACAATCAGTCGCTAAAACATATCTATACCATCAAATAGTCTGTCGGAATATGTGGTAACACACTGTCTGACGGTAAATATTATACCGTCTAACAGTCAGTCGGCAAAAGTACGGTCAGTCGGTATATGTTTTTACCGACCCCCGTTACACCGTCTGCAGAGTCAGTCGGTATATGTTTTATACCGACTGACCATCCGACGCTAAAGCTTCCTATGCCGACTGACCGTCCAACGCTGTTTTGGGGCTGTGGTGTAGTGTTAATCACCGGGACATCAGAAAAGCGTCCGTGAAAAGGGGGTTGTATGTGTTGGGTTTTGCGTGTAGGAGCGATGCCATTCATTTGTGTGTGTATGTATGTACTAGTTTAGTGATGTATTGAGATGGGTGATGATTGTTCAGGTGGAGGTTTTGGATCGGTGCCATCGACGCATCGTCCACAAAGTTAACCAAGCAAGTGCATGGTAAAATAGTAAATTGAGTCAATGGTTGTTATTAGTTGAATTCGATACACTCTTTACCTTGGCAGTTGAGATGATTATACATGTTTACCTATTTATGTGGTAACTTTATAATGATTCTTGGATGATGCCATGATGATGGATAATGGTAATGGTACATGATATGGTTATTTGATATTGATATGTTGGTGAATAATGGTTAATGAAATATAACGTGTAGATATGCTTAAAAATAAATGTTGCATAACATGCATGCATATCATGAAAATAGATGGCCTGTCTGGGCATATATGGTCTACTTGGTGTGGACCTCCCATGAGTGTGGAGAGTAAGATTTACTTTGGTAGACACTCAACACAAGTGGTGATTGAGGTCCCCGTATGAATCAAGATTTACCTCTGACTGCATGACCACCAGTATGGTCGGAGGCGATCGGCGTGATCGCAGTGGAAGTGACCAGTGTGGTCGCAGGCAGTCGGGGTGATCGCAGTGGAGGCAACCAGTGTGGTCGCAAGCGGTCAGTGAGATCACCGAGGTTCACAGACGTGGTCGTAATTGAGTTACGACCACGGCGGGCGAGCAGAGGATCGCAAACGTGGTCTTAAAGGAGTTACGACCACGGCGATCGACCGGAGAAGTCCGTAGGAGTGGCAGACGTGGTCGTAAAGGAGTTACGACTACGGTCATAGAGCAAAGGATCCAGACATGGTCGTAAAGGAGTTACGACCACGACGACAAGAGTGGAGGTCTCCACAGGTGTTGAAGACGTGGTCATAAAGGAGTTACGACCACGGTCACACAGCAGAAAGACGTGGTCGTAAAGGAGTTATGACCACGGTCGTGAAGGTGCTGAATGTAGTCATAAGGGTTACGACAACAGTGGTCGACAGAATCACTGCGTGATCGTATAGAGCTATGACTACGATGACCGACCGTGATCGAAGGAAGTGTAGCGCAGCGGCGGTGAACGTGGTCGTAACTTCAGCTGAACTTTACGACTATGTGGTCAGAGCAGTGAGGAGTGATCGGAGGGGTTACAACGTGGTCGTAACGACTATCAGCATGGTTGGAGAACCAGCAGAGTGGTCGTAGCAACATAGGAGGTGGTCGTAGCCTCTTCAACGTGGTCGTACGGCTGCAGGAGGTGGTCGTAGCGACTAAATGGTGGTCGTAGAGATCCTGGGCACAATCGAAAGGACTATAACAGTTACTACAATCGTGTAGTCTATCCTGGTGCTCATGGTTTGCAATGCACATTTCTTCATCTGTAGCTCGTTATATGGAAATGAGACAGACCGGCTTTCACTACTTGAATTGAAGAAGGCAATCAGTCTTGATCCGTAGCAAGCCTTGATGTCTTGGAAAGATAGCACACATTTCTACCATTGGGAAGGTGCCTTGTTCCCTCCATCCCTTGGTCACCTGCATCACCTCCAAACCATCTACTTGAGTAATAACACATTACAAGGACGGACACCTAATCTTGCAAATTGTTCTAACCTCAAGGTGCTATGGTTGAATGGCAATAATCTAGTGGGACAAATTCCAGAAGATTTGCCTCATCGCTTTCAAAGTCTGTAACTTTCAATTAATAATCCTACTGGAGCCATCCCTGTTTCTCTTGCCAATATCACAACGCTGAGAAGGCTTAGTTGTCTATATAATAACATCGTGGGCAACATCCCAAATGACTTTGCAAAGTTGCCTGGGCTACTATTTCTGCACCTGGGTGCAAATAAGTTGGCAGGTTGGTTTCCACAAGCCCTCCTGAATCTTTCTACTCTAGTTGAACTTAATCTTGCTTCCAATGATCTAAGTGGAGAGGTACTATCCAATATCGGTAACTATCTACCCAATCTCCAAAAGTTCCAATTAGGCGGGAAGTTCTTTCATGGGCATATCCCATGTTCATTGATAAATGCTTCCAAGCTATACCTTATCGATATATCAATTAATAATTTCACAACTGAGTAACCTTCATGGCTTTCAAAGTCTGCAACTTTCAATTAATAATCTTACTGGAGCCATCCCTGTTTCTCTTGCCAATATCAAAAGGCTGAAAAGGCTTAGTTGTCTATATATTAATGACATTGAGGGCAACATCCCAAATGACTTTGCAAAGTTGCCTGGGCTGCTATTCCTGCACCTGGGTGCAAATAAGTTGGCAGGTTGGTTTCCACAAGCCCTCCTGAATCTTTCTACTGTAGTTGAACTTAATCTTGCTTCCGATGATCTAAGTGGAGAGGTGCCATCCAATATCGGTAACTATCCAGGTGCCATCCAATATCGGTAACTGTCCACCCAATCCCCAAAAGTTCCAATTAGGCGGGAACTTCTTTCATGGGCATATCCCATGTTTTTTTGATAAATACTTCCAAGCTATACCTTATTGATATATCAATTAATAATTTCACTGGGATTATGCCTAGCTTCATCGGCAAACTTACTAAACTGTCTTGGTTGAATCTTGAGTGGAATAAACTCCGTGCACGTAACAAGCAAGATTTGGAGTTTATGAATAGCTTAGCAAATTGCACTAAGCTACAATTTTTCTCCATATATATATAGTAATCATCTAGAAGGCCAGTGCCAAATTCATTCGGAACCCTTCCACTGAACTCCAGTATGTACACATGGGACTAAATCAACTATTAGGGGTTTTCTTTCCGGCATAGCAAACCTTTCCGGCCTAATTTCTTTAGAATTGTGTGGTGATCGATTTACAGGTGTGCTTCCAAATTGGCTCGGAGCTCTCACAAGCTTGCAGAAAATAAAGTTTAAATAACAACATATTTACAGGATCCCTTCGGTCATCCATTTCCAATTTATCTCATTTGGTAGTACTGATGGTTCTCAAAGCCCTTTTTTTTGGCTATGGCTGTTGTTTTTTGCTGCACTTTTTGAGATGGTGACGGACGGTAGAGACACTGATGTAGACGGCGTATACGGTTTTAGATTCAGAAAACTGTTTGGAGAAACGGCTTTGAGAAGACGTTGCGTTTATTTCGGCTTTCAGAGAAATCATCTCGTTTATTTCGGATTTTAAGGAAAATGGAGTTAAAAGTCAAAAAAGGGCCAAAATCCTTGAATTTTTTGTACGGATAATCAATTTTTTATTCAAAATTACATAAATATACCCGCGGGAAAATTTTTTACAAAAATAGGCTCCAGTCGCCTAATAGTTGGGCGACTGGAGCCTTTCGCCCAACCAGACCGCGACAGCTGGAGAATGTACCAATCGTTTGGCGATTAACTGCAGTCGCCCCACCGTTGGGCGACTTCCATGCAGTCGCCGAACCGTTGGGTGACTGAATCTCAGTCGCCCAACGGTTCGGCGACTGCGGGTGGGATATAAACGCTCGGCCATGACGTAGTGACGCACTGTTTTCTTCTCGGCCGCGCAGCGCAGAAAAGAGAGGGGAAAGAAGGAGAGGGAGAGGAGGAGAAGAGGAGGGGGAGAGAAAGAGAGGGAGAGGAGAGGGAGAGAAAGAGAGGGAGAGGAGGAGAAGAGGAGAGGGAGTGCGCGATTTTCAGGTAACTTTTTGTTATATTTTCAGGTAATTTTTTGTTATATTTTTTTTAGTTTAGAAAATGTAGTATAGAAATATAGTTTAGAAAATTAGTTTAGAAAATGTAGTGTAGAAAATTAGTTTAGAAATACAGTTTAGAAAATGTAGTGTAGAAAATTAGTTTAGAAATATAGTTTAGAAAATTAGTTTAGAAATTTAGTTTAGAAATTAAATTTAGAAATCTAATTTAGAAATTTAATTTTCAAATGTAGTTTAGTAAATATAGTTTAGTAATTTAGTTTAGAAAATTAGTTTAGAAAATTAGTTTAGTAAATATAGTTTAGAAATTAAGTTTAGAAATTTAGTTTAGAAAAATTAGTTTAGAAAATTAGTTTAGAAAATGTATTTTTGAAATTTAGTTTAGAAATTAAATTTAGAAATCTAATTTAGAAATTTAATTTTCAAATGTAGTTTAGTAAATATAGTTTAGTAATTTAGTTTAGAAAATGTAGTTTAGTAAATATAGTTTAGAAATTAAGTTTAGAAATTTAGTTTAGAAAAATTAGTTTAGAAAATTAGTTTAGAAAATGTAGTTTAGAAATTTAGTTTAGAAATTAAATTTAGAAATCTAATTTAGAAATTTAATTTTCAAATGTAGTTTAGTAAATATAGTTTAGTAATTTAGTTTAGAAAATTAGTTTAGAAAATTAGTTTAGTAAATATAGTTTAGTAATTTAGTTTAGAAAATTAGTTTAGAAAATTAGTTTAGAAAATGTAGTTTAGTAAATATAGTTTAGAAATTAAGTTTAGAAATTTAGTTTAGAAAAATTAGTTTAGAAAATTAGTTTAGAAAATGTAGTTTAGAAATTTAGTTTACAAATTTAATTTAGAAATTTAATTTTCAAATGTAGTTTAGTAAATGTAGTTTAGTAAATATAGTTTAGTAATTTAGTTTAGAAAATAAGTTTAGAAAATTAGTTTAGAAAATGTTGTTTAGTAAATATAGTTTAGAAATTAAGTTTAGAAATTTAGTTTAGAAAATTTAGTTTATAAATTTTGTATACCATTTATAATGCATTATTGTACAAAATATAGTATTTAAATGTACATGTACAAAATTTAATGTTGAAATTATTGTACAAATTTAGATGTAGAAAATTTAGTGTTGAAATTTAGATGTAGAAAATTTAATGTTGAAATTATTGTACAAATTTAGATGTAGAAAATTTAATGTAGAAATTATTGTACAAATTTTGCAGGTATGACTCGTGATGGACGTGACTCGGAGTGGCGGTTCGCGCTGTTGGACGAGCACGTGGACCGCTCTCATCGCGCTTCCCGTCTAGTGCCGCCACCGGGGAGCACGGACGAGCCGCCTCAGCTGGGAGTGGTCCGGACACGCACACCTCGCATGGCCTGGGGACTCGACCCTCAATGGACTGCCAGGTTTGCACTACTCCAGCGTTTAGTGCGACCGTAAGTTCGTTCTGTGCTGACCTTCACTTTGTTTGCAGGCTGCGGGATGCCGGGCTACTCCCTCTTGCCCGGATGGTGCAGGCCACGGACGAGGATGGAGCCGCTGGCGGGGACGAGGCGGGCAGGGAGCGATCACGACGCTTTCCGTTCGACCGTTCCCTGCTGACGGCTTTGGTGGACCGTTGGCGGCCCGAGACGCACACTTTCCACCTCCCATTCGGGGAGATGACGCCGACCTTGCAGGATGTGTCCCTGCTCCTTGGGCTTCCGATCGCGGGAGAAGCTGCCTTCCTACCGGAGGCCCCGGCCGACTGGCGCGCTGACCTGCTCGGCAGATTCGAGGGTGTCGTTCCACCGGCCGATGACCACCACGTGTTCGGAGAGGAGCAGACCCCATGGGCCGACGCTGAGGTGGCTCAGACAGTACCAGGTACATGGTTTTTACATTCGATCGTGTCGTCGAAGGTCTTATTTGTGGTATTACGTACTAATAACAACTTGTTTGCATTTTGCATTCAGGTGGAGCGCATGGTTCCACAGGCAGACGATCACCAGGTGTCGCGCCACCTGGAGGTGTACGTGCTGTGGCTGTTTGGTTGGGTGCTTTTCACCACCAGCCACGGCAACTCGGTGGATGCGCGCCTTATCGCTTATGCGAGGGCGATCGCTGACGGCGAGCCCCACCTGGTCAGCTGGGGATCGACCGTACTTGCAGCGACGTACCGCGCGCTGTGCGATGCGCGCATGAGGATCAAGGTGAAATCGATCCTCACGGGTTGTCCCCTTCTACTGCAGTTGTGGTCGTTCGAGCGCTTAAGCCTCGGACGACCTGTGCTAGACGACATGGGTTCGTACGGGCTCGAGATGTATCCAGGGGGAGACGTCGACCGGCCGACGATGGGTTCTATCTGGTTCCGTCGTCGAGTAAGTATTATCACAGTCAACTATTTCTTTCTTATTGACGATCGTCATTCTAAACAACTTGTCTTTCTTGCAGGTACAGTTCGCGCACGTGCAGGTCACGCGGGCGTACCGGGTCTTTGTGGAGCAGCTCGACCGCATCACAGCCGACGACGTGCGCTAGGAGCCATACGCTGATACGGCAGTGCAGGCCCGTGCTCCTGACGGGCTGTCCTCACTTTGCTGGCGTGACCGGGCTTTCTGGCTCACCCGCCGAAAGCTCGTGTACCTCATCTACGTGGAGGACTACGCACCCCAGCGGATGATGCGGCAGTTTGGGCTACGGCAGCCGGTTCCTGTACCAGTCGGACCATCGCTTCCGCGGCACATGCACGGGTGAGTGATCGTTTGTGCTAAATATGTACATACTTACTACTGCGTTCACAAGTATCTCACATTACATAATGGTTCTATACGCAGGCACAGCGCGAAGGGAGTGAAAAGAGGCACGGACTGGTCGTTGAGGATGCAGCCCTGGGTCGAGCAGTGGGAGGGTGCGCTCGACGACCGCGTGGAGGAGGACCGCCTGTACGACAGCAGGGAGTACGTGAAGTACCTGCGCTGGTACCAGCCGCAAACCCGTACCAGGCTCGTATATGTGGTAGACCCGCCTGCCACACACGTCGCCGCTCCGACGGACACGTACCCCGCGCACTTCGCGCGCGACGCTCACCTCACGGTACGTTACATGTCATTCCAAAGATTCCCAAATGGTAATGTCGTTTCGATAATCGACCATTTCATGTCTTTGTGTCAAGGCTGACGTCGGTTCTGCCCTATGCGCCGACTCCGGCACACTTCTGGAGAGGCTCGCCAGTGGTGCGCAGCTGACCCATGAGGAGGGCGTCAGCTTTGCGCGTCGGATGCACGAGGGATGTAGACGTATCGTTAGCCTACTGTCCTGCACGAGGCTACCGGCGGTCTCCACGCCCACCGCTCCGACTGCTCGTCCACCAGTGCCACCCCGACCAGCGTGGCACTACTCTGGTGTACCTACGTGGATACGTCCTCCACCACCTCACCCGGAGCAGCCAGGGGGTTCAGCCTGGGCAGGGCCTCCTACACCGGTTCACTTCACGCCTCCTACGCACACCCCTGTCTTCCCCACGCAGGGGGTGTACGCCCCTCCTCCTACCTCGATGGCGCCAGCTACGGGTACGCAGATGTTCTTATATCATGTTTATCCAAAGACGACATGCAACGAACTAACGATATTAATATTGCAGGTAATTACCAGCAGCACGGCGTCTCCCCAGGCCCGGACGATGTGTATGTATCGATCGTTCTCTACTCAATCTTTCATAAAAAAAAATTTTAAAACTTTTTACACACCTACAATATACAATGAACATAAACTTTTATTACAACTTCACCGTATTTTTTACCGGTTCAACGTTACAAAATTCACAAAATCTAAAACAATCACGGGGGCTACATGCAGTAGTGAGATGATCTTAACATGCAATAGTGAGATGATCGAAGCCTAGGCAAAACTGACAACTGGAATATCTTTTGGAGTGATAAAGTTGTAGAAGTATGACTTCACTAACCCACTAACAATCAAATTATGGTGCCTACCTTTAAGCATATTCGAATGCACATTAGTGGGAACTCTTTGAGTTTGCGGATTTGTCCTACCCTTCCTAATTGTGGGCGTACATATGTGTGGTGTGCAGCATGGTGGTGTATGTGCGTCACAAAAAAAATAGTTGAAATAAGACTACATGTTTTTTTTAGAATTTTTAGTACATTTTTTAGCAGACGTAAGCCACCTACCAGTGACATAATAGATATACGTATGTATATTGAATGCTCAGTCCCGCTTTCATCAGTTTCTGAGTCATCTGATGCTTGTTTTAACACCAAGGGATGATGTTAATTTGGCCGGCCGGCCGGCCGGCTGAAAAAAGTTTGCTTACGAAGATGTTAATTTGACCGGCCGGCTGAAAAAAGTATTGTGAAGAAAATGTTGGCACGCCTATAAACTAAGCTTTTTGTGCCTATCTACAGCGGCCGTGAGGACAACCTTTCTTTCTCATACAAGAGGTATTCAGGATCCCGAGAAATAATGGAGGTACTTAAGTTACGTCTAGTACTGTTTGATGAAACCTTTGTTTTTTGAAGGGAGAACGGGAAGCAAGCCTCGAGAAAAGGAAAAGCTGAAGTAGCAGGACGAAAAAAACAATCAGGTACTTTACATATATATACCAACTAAAATGAATATATGTCATTTGATAACTAACATTTATTTAGTATTATCTGAACGTGTCCTTGTTTCTCTATCTACGCATATATAATGAAGGCCTAAATTCAACCAAGTTAGCTAGGCTAGCCATGAAGGTTACTGCAATTGGACAATTTTTCTTGACGCTGATGGCTTGTTGTGCACATGTTGCCATCTGTTCCTTTAATGGAAACAAGGCGGATAGGCTGACACTACTTGAATTCAAGAAGGAAATTAACCTCGATCCACAACAAGCTTTGATGTCATGGAATAATAGCAATCACTTTTGCAATTGGGAAGGTGTCTCGTGTAGCTTGAAGAATCCACATCATGTCATGTCTCTTAATCTTACAAATCGACGTTTAGTAGGACAAATATCTCCTTCACTTGGGATCCTAACATTCCTAATTATGAACGGGACTACGCTAAAAGTGTTGAGAGTGGCTCTTTCCATGTGCAGGTTGAGCATAGAAACAATCATAGTCGGTGACGAGGTGGACCGGGACTAGGATAGGAAGATTCGAGGTTCAGACTGTCAAGGAGGTCACGAGATGGTCGGGTTCATATGCTTGGGGTGCATGGAGATCAGAGATGGATGATACGTGTTGGACGTACGGACGTGCGGTCCGGAGGCTACGACACGTGGTGGATGATGCGTGGAGAAGATACAGGAGGTACGGTCTTGTAGGCTTCAACATGTGATGAGTTGGAGAAGTTAAAATTTTGGAAAACCCGTGTTAGGAAGGGTTTCGGTACCCTTATTTGTTGGAATTGGATAAGAATTCGTGGGCTTAGGATATACCCAGGTTTTGGGCCCACAGTATAAATAGAGGTGGGGTTGGAGGTTAACCTGTGGCTTTTAGAGAAACTAATTTCGTGCTAGAGTTTAGGGGTACCAGAAGGGCACTTTGTAGCCACGATGGTTAAGAAATAAAGTTTAGATCTATTCTGAGAAAAAAAAACGTCGGCGGTGGTTTTTGCTTTGCATAGCTTGACTACGGCGTGTGACAGAGACAACAGTGCGCAGTGTTTTGAGCGAACGGTCAAGCGTGTCGCCTTCTTCGCTCAATTCACGCGTAAAGTTTTCACGCGTGGCGCAGTCCTGGTCCAAGCAAAACACAGCGGCGTCACTTCGTTTTTGCCATGTCCAGTGCATCAACGCAATATCCATCAAGGCATTAACTCCACGTAAAGCCTCTATCTGGTGATTACATGCATGCATCGTTGAGGAAAAACAAACAAGGAGATGTGCTGATCTGATGGAAGTTGTTACATGCATTGGCTGATGGATGTTGTGATCGGCTTGGAGCTTGTGATATATCACGCATGCATGGCGACTGGTGATTTCTGAATTGCGTGGTGCGTGGTTGAGAACGGCGGCCGTGACTCGTACTAAAAAGGTAATAGGCGAGCGGCTGCCGAGACGTTTCTGTCAAATTTTTTTTGTGGATCGAAAAAGTTGGATAATTAGAGTTGATTGAAGACGCGAGGCGACGGCCGGCTCGTATTGATAAAAAAAATACATGCGGCGTCCGGTCGTTTTCATCCGTGAACAGAGAGCAGCCAGGTCCTTCGTGTGTGCACAGAGCAGCACATGTAATAAGAAGAGGTAAAGATTAATATTCTTTTATTATTATTTTTTAGCTATTTTGTTTTTGTACTCTGTGATTAGCAAAAAAAACAAGCAGTAGATTTTGGAAAAGGCTTTTGTTGGGCACTGCAATCATTCACTCCCTCTGATTGCTATCGACGATCCTACATATTCCGTCCTTTGTTTGGATGGCTTGTGGAAATTAGGCCAGTCAAGTCATCTCTTGGCTGGCGTTTTCATCTTCAATGACGATGTAAGAAGGCTGTACTTTCTCTATTTTCTTCACTATTATAAAAGTGTGAGTTGGTGATTGGTCTATTCTCCCTCTTCTCTTCTCAGCCATCCGATTTGATCTGGACCATTCGTCTCTCTCCTCCTCTCTCTCAGGATACAACCGCCCACCCATCCACTTTCCCCATCTCCTCGCGCATTCTGGCCACCCTTCTATCTCTGTCGCTTGCTCTCTAATGTTTAATGTGTGAAGTTGGCAAGACAGTAAGTTTTGTCTCACCATTTTTATGACTTTGTTGCAACGCGGTCTCTAACTAGTCTTTGTTGAAACTGGGTCACTATGGAAGCCGTCTTTGACTGGTTCTATGTATAGGAGTTCAACCGGAGAAGAAAACAGTTTACAAAACTGATTTTTTTTAAGAATACAAAACTGAAATTGAAGTAGCAGTTGAGTAGAAGATTAGCTAGCTTTCCAGAAGTAGACGGTTGGCATACCTATAAATGAAGTGTGCAAGGCTGTAAGCAGATAGTAACTTACAGCTATGGCCGTTCTCCAACCAAAGTACGCAGCCTCTCTCTCATAGAAGTGGTACAAAGGCATTGTAAGTTACATCTACTATTTGATGAAGCATATATATTTTTTTCTTTTTTTGGGGTGGAAGAAACATATTGTTTTCTGTACAGTAAGATGACATGTTCTTGCTGTTTTGATGACCCTAACAGTTAGGAAACATATTGTTTCGAATGGTGGTGAGATAATGGCGCACAAGAACTTAAGGTGCACAAATGTCTTGTTTATCTTTTGAGTTCGTAAATAGTGTTAATCTAGATTCTACAGTGTTTAAGTTTTTTTCGAGAGAGAAAGCATTGGTTTCTAATCAGTCAGGAACACAATTGTATGTGTATTAGCTAGTGTCTTGAGGACGTCCATATGTCATGTTGCTTGTTTACTAAAAAAGTAACAGGTCAGTTATTGCTAGAAAAGTTTCTGTGTTGTAACACAACATGTAAAATAAGTTGGAAATATATACACAACTTTCAGAGTTCAACAAGCGTAGCACATACACTAGTTGTTTTGTAGCATCTGGTTCAGTTTTTTTTTTTTGGAAAAGAAACTCCATGCACAAGTGAGGAACCAGAAAACTGGGAGAAAATATATTATAAGAAAAAAGAAAAAAGATATATACAAGAAGAGGGAGAGAGTAGAAGGAAGAAGATCACAATCGAAGTTTCGTTCAGTAGTATGAGAAGGCAAATTCATGAATATTTAGCAGCATAAGATAGCATAACTGATTAACTCCCAAATAATTGCAGGATTCTGAAGAAAATTGACATATCTGAATGGCAATTAGATTAGTCAAGACTACAGTTATAATATTCAACATGCAGTGGCTGAATTTTTCACTTGTGTTGAATCTTGCTGATGGAATAGAAAGCAAGTGCTGACTCCTAAGAGTACGAGGGAAAATCCTTCAGGTACTTCACTCACCAACATTGCATCCCTGCTTACACTTGTTGACTATCTAACTTTTGTCCCTTGTATGTCCCTAGCCATGAAGGTTATTGCAGTCGGACAGTTTCTCTTGGTGCTCATGGCTTGCAGTGCACATGTTGTCATCTGCTCCTTTAATGGAAATGAGACTGATCATTTATCACTGCTTGAATTCAAGGCTGCAATAAGTCATGATCCACAGCAAGCCTTGATGTCCTGGAATGAGAGCACTCACTTCTGTAATTGGGGAGGTGTCTCGTGTAGGTTGAAGAACCCACGTCGTGTCACTTCGCTCGACCTCAGTGGTCGAGGCTTAGTGGGGCGCATCTCTCCTTTACTTGGAAACCTAACACTCCTAAAATTTCTATTCCTACCAGACAATTCATTCACTGGACAAATCCCTCCATCCCTTGGTCACTTGCATCGTCTCCAATATCTCTACTTGAGTAATAACACACTCCAAGGAGAGATACCTGACTTTGCAAATTGTTCTAGTCTCAAGATGCTATGGCTGAATGGCAATCACCTAGTGGGACTAATACCTACACAAGCCGATTTGCCTCCTCGCCTTCATGAATTGCATATTTCAAATAATAATATTACCAGAACCATTCCCACCTCTCTTTGTAACATTACGACATTGACTGAACTTCGTATCAGCTATAATCATATCAATGGAGAAATCCCGAGTGAAATTGGAAAATTGCCCATGCTACGAGTCTTTAGAATTGCTGGAAATAAGCTAACAGGAAGGTTTCAACCAACCATCCTTAATTTGTCTTCTCTTGTTGAACTAGGACTTGCCTTCAATTATCTTAATGGAGAGTTGCCATCAAATCTTGGTAGTTCATTACCGAATCTACAAATATTCGGTTTAGGTAACAACCTCTTTGGCGGGCATATCCCAAATTCATTGGTAAATGCTTCTAAGCTATCCTTGGTCGACATGCCAAGAAATAATTTCACTGGTGTGGTGCCTAGTTCTATTGGCAAACTTAAGGAACTCTCGTGGTTGAATCTTGAATCCAATCAACTACAAGCACGTGACAAGCAAGACTGGGAGTTCATGAATAGCCTAAGCAATTGTAGTGAGCTACGAATATTGTGGCTAGATGGGAATCACCTAGAAGGACAGATATCAAATTCATTTGCCAACCTTTCTGTGAAGCTTCAATATTTATACCTTGGTGGCAATAGACTATCAGGGGATTTTCCTGCCGGTATAGCAAACCTTCGCAGCTTGACTGGTTTAGGATTGGAAGAAAATCAGTTTACAGGTGTGGTTCCAGAATGGCTAGGAACTCTAGGAAATGTACAAGCAATAGCCTTATCGAACAACATCTTTACGGGGTATATTCCATCCTCCCTCTCTAATTTATCTCAACTGGGACGACTCTTTCTGAACAATAACCAGTTCTATGGGCATATACCCCCAAGTTTAGGAAACCTTAAAGTCCTTGAGATATTGGAAATTTCCAATAACAATCTTCATGGTAGCGTACCAAAGGAGATCTTCAACATTCCTACAATGATACAAATTGACCTATCTTTCAATAGCCTAGATGGACCACTTCCTATTGAAATAGGCAATGCCAAACAATTACTGCATCTGCTGCTTTCATCAAATAACCTATCCAGTGCTATTCCTGACACACTGGGTAACTGTGATAGTATGGAACACATTGAGTTGGATCAGAATTTTCTTACTGGAAGCATTCCAGCGTCATTAGGCAACATAAGAAGCTTGGAAGTACTCAATATGTCTCACAACCACTTATCAGGATCCATACCAAAGTCTATTGGTAGTCTGCGATATCTTGAACAACTAGATTTGTCATTCAACCATCTCGAGGGTGAAGTCCCAGAAAAAGGCATCTTCAAGAACACAACTGCTATAAGGATTAATGGAAATAAGGGGCTTTGTGGTGGGGCAGCAATACTACACCTACCAGCCTGCCCTGTTACACCTCCAAGTTCAACTAAGCACATGCGATCCATAGTGCTCAAAGTAGTGATCGCATTAGCTAGCATGGTGTCACTTGCTATGGTTATATCAGTCTTGCTATTCTGGAGGAAAAAACAAAAGAGAAAATCCATATCTCTACCTTCTTTTGGTAGAAAATTTCCTAGAGTTTCTTACAACAATATTAGCAAAGCGACTAATGGGTTCTCCACATCCAATTTAATCGGCAGAGGAAGATACAGTTCTGTGTACAAAGGGGAACTGTTGCAAGACGGAATTGTGGTTGCCATAAAAGTCTTTAGCTTGGAGACAAGGGGAGCACAAAAGAGCTTCATTGCAGAATGCAATGCTTTGAGAAATGTGCGTCATCGTAATCTAGTTCCTATCCTTACTGCATGCTCAAGTATTGATGTTAAGGGAAATGATTTCAAAGCCTTGGTGTATGAGTTCATGCCACGAGGAGACTTGCATACATTACTATACTCAAGTCGAGATGATGATAACATTTCAACTTCAAACCACATTACACTGGCTCAAAGGTTAAGCATCATGGTGGATGTAGCAGATGCATTGGAGTACCTCCACCATAACAACCAAGGAACTATTGTTCATTGCGATCTAAAGCCTAGCAACATTCTTTTGGATGACGATATGACAGCTCATGTTGGAGACTTTGGCCTTGCTAGGTTCAAAGTTGATTCCACAACATTATCTCTCGGTGACTCAAACTCAACTTCTTCACTTGCAATAAAGGGAACCATTGGATATGTGGCCCCAGGTAATGTCTAATTTCTTGTTGTTCTATGTCTCCATATAACTTGAGCACAAATTACTTATTTTCAATAATTGTGCTAACATGTGACTAACTTTTCTTGTACGGGGTCTACTACAGAGTACGCTGGTAGTAACCAAGTCTCAATTGCCTCAGATGTTTATAGCTTTGGAGTTGTTCTCCTTGAAATATTCATCGGAAGGAGGCCAACAGATGACACATTTAAGGACGGATTGAGCATTGTAAAGCTCGCAGAGATGAACTTTCCTGACAAGATATTGCATATTGCTGATCCCCAGCTGCGACAAGAGTTGGACTTTTGCCAAGAAACCCCAACGGCCATGAAAGAAAAAGGTGTACACTGCTTGCATTCTATGTTCAACGTTGGACTTTGTTGTACCAAGATGTCCCCGAGTGAACGCATCAGCATGCAAGAAGTGGCTGCAAAGCTGCACGCAATTGGGAATGCATATTTCCAGGGGAACTAAAGAATCTGTTCGTTGTTGTTGTCTAAATAGTTTACGGAAGATTCATCCGTTATCACATAGCATGCATGTGTCATTTCTGTTGTTGCGATGAGATTACCACTCCGTTGAATAAATACAATGGTTGAGTTTAGAAAAAATGACCATGATTTGGAGTGATGTAGTACCAGATGATGTAGTGTTTCTCATTTTCACTACATGACAAATGGCTCTATAAGACTAACCGTAAGACATAATTTATCCTTGATGCAAATATGCAAGATGTTGTGCTACATTCATATCTTACATCTTGTGTCCTTGGTTTGTTGTTCAAATTGGCTTCAAAATAGATCTACAGTAGCGTCATGAAACACTACATGTGGATGGATGTCTGATCTCTCTCCTCTTCAAAACACTACGCGCGGCGCGCCAACGCTACACTATGCGGTATCTACCTAGAAGAGATGTTACTTACCATGAATATCAGCTTCAAATAGATCTACAGTAGCGTCGTGAAGGTACAAATTCATATGGGTCCAACCTGTTTTAAGTGTCGACGTCCAAGGAAAAAATTATATAGGCTCTGATTTTTTTGTGTTGATGGTTTTTGTATGTGCTTTTCGACATAGCAGCGGTCGGCAGAGGCGCTGATACATTTGGTTCGGTGCACAAAGTTTTGGGCTCAGAAAACCATTTAGAGAATCTACTTCAAGAGGCCGCCCATTTTGATGTTTGAGTTTTTGACTTTTGAAGAGGCCAAAAGCCAAAAAGAACACTTGCGAGATGGGGCCTTAGGCCCTACCTTTAGAGGTTTTTGTCCTTGTGATCCATTTTTATTACTGTTCTATGTCTCCATATAACTTGAGAACAAATTTCTTGTTTTCAATAGTTGTGCTAACACGTGACTAAACTATTCTTGTATAGTTTTAACTATAGAGTGCGCTTGGTGGTAACCAAGTCTCAACCGCCTTAGATGTTTATAGCTGGTTGTTCTCCTTTAAATATTCAATCGAAGGAGGCCAACAGATGACATGTTTAAGGATGGATCAAACATTGCAAAGTTCATAGCGATCAACTTCCCTGACAAGATATTGCTGATTGTTGATCCCAACTGCTAAGCTTTGCCAAGAAACTCCAGTGGCTGTGAAGAAAAAAAGGTGTACATTGTTTGCTTTCTGTGCTAGACATTGGACTTCGTTGTACCAAGCCATTCCCAAGCGAACGTGTGAGCATGCAGGAGGTGGCTGCAAAGCTGCATGAAAGCAGGGATGCATATTTGAGAGGAGATTGAATAAGCAGTTCAGAGTTATTAGACCATGTGGCTAGGTTTAGAATATTTATGATGATAAATAATTGACAATATTGTTTATTGATGTTATTTGAGACGTGTGGCATGCGTGGACTAATATCGGTCAAGTTGGGAAGAACTTGTGCTGGAAAAAATGTTGGTTTGGTCTTTTGCATATGCAGGGTAACTCGAAGGCGATCGTGGTCTACGGTGAGGACTGGAAGATGGCTTGGTGGGAAGTTATGGTCCAGAGGATCGAGGGTGTTAGAGAAGATAGTCATGTTTGAGTTGGAGAGTATGGAAATCAAGAATAGATGATGCATGTTAGAGCTATGGAGGTGTAGTTTGAAAGCTATGATACGTGATGAAAAATGAAAAACCCATATTATGAAGGGTTTCAGATTCCTTGATAAGTAATGGACCGAAAGCCTGGATGAGATAAAAAAAGGCCCTGTTGGAACACATTGTATCGGGTTGAACAAAAGAAAAAGAGGGGCTGCATGCATGGCGTGAGCTTTGGGGCCGAGACATCCTTTTGGAGAATCAGAAATTGCGGCTTGTGAGAGGCGTCAGGTGAGACCGTGAGAGGCTAATTGGTTTTTGTTTATTCGGTCATCTGTTGGTGCTGCGGTTGGATACTTTTTGCGTGAGCTCTGGCCGGGATGAGAGCTTTGAATGTGTGATTAGATGGGAGGTGATTAGGTGTGCTGGCCAGAAGTGAACCGAGAGTTTAGCTTAGGGGTGGCAGTCGGTTTCCACTGGAGAAACTAGTTAGGCATTGCGGCCAGACCGACGTGATTAAGAGAAATAGGTGTTGTTGCATGCATATGCCATTGGAGGTAGCTCGGCCGGACGTAGGGATTAGTCGGTTCTTCTCGGTGAACTTTTATTTATGCTGTTTTTTTTTCTTTTTTGTCTTTTTTCTGTATTTGCAAGTTGAAAAATTAGAAGACAGTAGATTTTAGAAAAAGTTTCCGCTGCAAATTATAATTATTCATCTTCTTTAATTGTCATCAACGATCCTATATTCAGTTAATTACTTGAGAAGCTAGAGTATTGTCTGAATAAGTCACTTCAGACTTGTCATTTTGTCACAAATCATGTGTCTTTCCTGTTACTGTGTAATCACTATTCTTTCGAAATAAATTGTAACTGTGTACGACTCCGGCCCAGAAGTGGGGGGCATGTCCTGTTTACATTGAGTTATCTTTCTACGTACCCCGCACGATGCATTGGCATTGAGCTGTTTTACGTGATCTTGTTGTGATAGTACGCAATAGTACGCATGGTCTTGCGCCGGCCTGAAGAGACATAGGTGCCCGTACGCGGCATGAGAGAGACTGTGTCGTGGCGTGCCGTTTCTTATGTTGGACGCGTGGGCCTGCCGTGAAGGACCGACTACAGCGTAAGAACGCCGATGCGATCGCGTCTGTAGGTAGAACTGACACTGTGAGACTGCCTGCCTGAAACTACACACGCGAGAATGTACTCTGTAGGTAGAATGTACACCAGCCCAGCTCAGCTCTCTCAGTTTTTGCCCACGGGAAAAATGCCGAAACCAACAGCGCGCTCGGCCGCGGCTCACGCATTCACGCCAATAAATCAAACTATCTAACATCAGTTGGCCTTTGAGCACCAAACAAACTTTACGTAAATATATTAAACTATCACTAGTGAATTAACCTGCCTGCCTTGACTAATCTATGGCGACGGTGGAGACTCGACCAGTCAGGTTCCGGCTTTTACCGATGGAAATGGGGTCGCTCACCGTGAAGCCGTCGCAATCTGACCAGCACAATGCATGTACCAAAAGTGTCTGAAGAAAATGCTAGCTAGCACGATGCAATCTGACCAAGCACCGAACCAAGTGGCGTCGAGCAAGCGATGACTAATGGCGCGCCTATAAATTAAGGAGTGGTGCAGCAGCACTACGTACAGAGGAAGCACATACCGGTGAATCAGAATTAAGCGGCGCCTTTGGGAAGATGGACATCCTGGTGCTGGATTGGTTTGGCGGAGACTCGATCCGTGAAGCACTGAAGCAAGTGGCGTCGAGCAATCGATGCCTAATGGCGCGTCTATAAATTAAGGAATGGTGCAGCAACACTCCGCACTCTACACCAATATTTCTGACTGGTTTCTACACCTATATTTCCTCCCGGCGGCCATCTCCCGTGCTCCTCTTGCTGCCCTCGAGAAGTCGAGCTGTGAGTGTGAGCATGCATCTCATGCTAACATTTGCTCACCGACTGCATGCATACAACTGACAAGAAACTTTGTGTTCTGGAATTGATTAGGTCAGGTAAAGTAGCTGCTACTTGTCACCTTTCTCTGATTTGTGTGTTCCTTGAGGCTTTTCTGAAGCAAAATCTCAACTCTTCCAGTGGCGGTGACAGTAACAAGTCAAGACAACAACTGATAGTAATCCTGCATTGGGAATTTTCGGTCCTGTTCAACAGTTCTGATCAAGGAGTGGAAAATATGAAGTAGAAAGAAAAAATCGCCTAGGTACTTCACAGTTCACATAGTACAAATGAATATATTTACTAATATTTAATGACTATCTAAAATTTTCCTTGGTTTCAACTATGCATGCATGTAATGATGATGATCTTGTTGTTATGCGAGGGTATTTCGGTAATTTTCCAATTGAAAAAGGAAAAGAAAGGAAAGGGAAAAAACCTGCAGGTAGGGTCCACTTGTCAGTGAGTCCTGCAAAGAGATAAGGGAGGAGACTGCGTCTCCTCCCCGAGCGCGTGCGTGTGAGCAGGCCCGTGTGGCCGTTTCGGCTTCGCTCAGATCCGGTGATTTCGGCGACGCGTGGAGGAGCGGCGAATGGGTGGCGACGACGGAGGCGTGGGCTAGCCTGGGTTCCTCGGAGCCGGCCGCTTGCGTCACCTCTCCGCAACCTCCCGCCTCCTTTTCTTAAGGCCGAGTTCTTCCACCGTGCGAGGAAGCTTTCTTCCGATCCCGATTTGCTCCTCTTTGGGTCTTCTTCCTCTCTGGTCTTTGGGTGTGCAGGTGCTGGTGCTTCTGCGCCGTCATCGATTGGAGCTTTTGCCTTTGATTTTCCGTGTGAACCCTAGAGATTTGGTGGGGTTTGAGGGGACATCAGAAGGTGGAAGTTGACCTGAGGGAGGAGAAGGTAGTGGCAATCCCCATTGTTGTTTGAGTGCATCTGGCCGGTGCATTCTTTGTGATCTTGTGCGGCATCACCCTAACCTTCGTCTCCGGCTTCGGCAACCGATGTTGGAGTGGGCATTGTATATCCGTCTACCTCACTCCTCTACAGCGAGCGGCACAAGGGGATGCTAGGTTTTCTGAGTCAGCGCTATGAGCGTGCCTTGCCCTGGTTTTCTTGTTCTTCACCTTCTTGAGTTCCTTCTAGACGGCTTCGAGTGCCATCTGCACCGTGAGTATTTTGATTCTTCTTCAAATAGCAGCAGCTGTATTTGTTCTTTAATTTCTATTTTAAAGTTCAAATACTTGGAATGCTATGATGTGTGGGCCCGGTTCTTACTCTGCAATGAACTAGTCGATTACTGAGATAAATCTTGATAACAGGATTTGGATTTTGAGCCCTAGTGGTTTGGTTTCCACTGTCAGTGCCTTAGTTGTCTTTCGGCCGATGAGATTTGTTCATGTGCAATAGACTTTTGTTGTGCAGTAGTTATTCCAGAACAAGATACTTTCTTTTGTTTGGCTCCTGATACTGCATGTTAACGCCATGGTATATGTTGCATGTTAAATTCTGTACTCAGGTTGATTACTGCTTGAATGCTTACTGTATTTGAACATTTATACTGAAAGTTCATTCTGCTGTTCACTGAAGTCCTGACAGTAGAAACCTATTTAGAGCTCAAATCCTGACTTCTAGTTATTAGATTGTTAGTGAAGAGTTTCGACATTAGCATGAGAAAGCCAAGATTTTCAATCTTGAGCAACTCTGTTTTGAGAGCAATGTTAAAACAATTGATTTGTCATATGCTAGATTTAATTACTTCCCTGGTTATAAATCTGCCAGTCATGTTCTTTTCAGCAGTGTTTCGCTTATATACTTCGGTTATATGCACTTGTATGAATGACACGATGCAATTACATAAGTTCATGCAATTTATGTCATCTTTATACTGCTGGAAATGTTCTAAATTTATGTTTAATATAGCTGGAATTAAAACTGAATACATGCTCATTTCGCACTATTTACAACAGATCTAAGTTCAAGCAATATAGCTAGCCAACCTAGGGTTCAAAACATCGGCAGGAATTCATCGAAAATTGTCGATTTTACTGGCCCAACCCAGTAAATATACCTACCGGCCCAATTAGGGTTTGGTGTTTTCTTGTGACCTAGAATGTGTCTCAAAGGGTTTGTGCCTGAAAACAGAGATGCAGTAGTACCAGCCACACTTTGCAGTAGTACCAGTTGGGAGCGGTCGTACCGTCCTCCCTTAGGCAGTAGTATTGGTTGGGTACGGTCTTTGGCGACACTACAGAGTGTTTCATCTTTTAGTCCTAAACTTGATGACTCTCATAGTCATTTGAGTAAATATTTCGAATACTTGGGAAAAGAAAAGCTTCCGCAATCATTCATCCCTTGATTGCCGGTATCGGTTCAACAAGTGGTATCAGAACCCGGTATGTAGACCTATTTTAGGAGATGCATAATTATGGGATCTTTGCCACAACTTAAGACAATTATGTACATGTATCAAGAAACTTCTAGGCCAATTTGCTAATGTGTATGCACGTGCGTGCGCGCGCGCGAGAGAGAGTTGCTGTTATGTTGAATGTTGATGAAACTTTCCATCGTTAAATTAACAATGTATATGTACAAAATATTAGGTGTATATGAGGCCCATGAATTATGATGGGCTTAAAATCATGTAGAACTTTTCTGCATTATTGTGAAATTTTAGTAGATGAAGAGTTTTTTTTTTTTGAAGCATGAAGGAGCAAGTCCATTAATATGGTTGTTAAAAGTGGTAGAAAGAACTGTTTTGACAACACTAAAAATAGAAATTTATATACGATGTCATCAAAGGTTAGCTTAAAAGTAGAACATTCTAAAAATACAATATAAGATTAATCACTCTTTCTAAACTAGCAGCATCTCGTTTACTTGCATGGACTAGTTTTAAGATTGGTTTTTGAGAGCGGGTTTGCCATCTTGGCCGCCATGACTGCCACATCTTGTTAGATATTTACGCGCTTTAGTGACTAATTCAGTCTACATAACAATGATCAAGATGTGCGCAAAATATACACTAGGCATAATCACAACATTGGCTGTGCTATTTCGTGCCTGCGCGCACTGTGCGTGTCGGGCAGTTACTATGATACGTAAATGAAGTTACTATCAAATCTATATAGAGTTACTGTTAGTTGTGTAATGTTACAACTGACAGTAACTCTATATGTGTTTGGTAGTAATTTCACTCACATACGGCAGTATTTTTTCGACGTGCATTTTACACCTGCGCGTAGAATAGTAATTCTAATCACAATATTACATATACCTATCTCATGTATGTGCGCTACCATGGCAATGGTAATGAACAAAGTAATGGAATGAACCATATGTAAATGATGCACAATTTTCCTTACAGCAAAGCGTTCCGGCAAAGGTTGCAATAGAGTCAGGAAACGCAGACGAGGAAGGTACCCTCGAACAACAAAGACAGGAAGCAGTGAGCACAAAGCGCTTCCCAAAAACTTTTGACTCTACTGCATGGGAAAGAGTGAATCAGGTTTTTGGTTCTGCGCGTCTTGTGTTCTTTATCTGTGCAGGACCAAAAACCAGTATTTTGGGTGATAGTAAATACTCTAGTTTGTTTTCTACTAGAACTACGAATTCTAATGCAAATTAGATTTTTCTGGTATTAGCGTTGGTGATGTGTGTGAATCCATGTGTGGATTCAGGGGAAAAAACTGCAGTGCATGACAGTCAAGCTTGCTGCCACTTTTTATAGTGCCTTGTTGTTTCGGAGAGCATCATGCCGTCCTTTTGTTAGGATGGCTTGTGGAAATTAGGCCAGTCAAGTCAACTCGTGGCTGGCGTTTTCATCTTCACTGACGATGAGAGAAGGCTGTCGCTTTCTCCATTTTCTTTGTAGAAACTGGGTCACTACGGAAGCCGTCTTTGACTGGTTCTATGTATAGGAGTTCAACTGAAGAAGAAAACAGTTTACAAAACTGATTTTTTTTTTAAGAATACAAAACTGAAATTGATGTAGCAGTCAGGTAGAAGATTAGATAGCTTTTCAGAAGTAGATGGTTGGCAAGCCTATGAATGCTTGAAAACAGGGTTTAGGTAGTACCAACCACCTCGACTTGCCTAGCAAGGTCCTATTTGTCAAACACCGTGATGATCCTTCTGTTGGGATCCCTCCAGGATTCAAAACGCACAAGCAGTCTGCAATCTGTGGATTTTCAGAAAGAGGAACAGTATATTCTCGGTGGGAGATGAAAGAACAGCTAAAACGAAAACTCAGATGAGGCAATTTTCAGTATCTCGCTAACTGAATGCAAAGGGAATACAAATGTTAACCCATTTTACAACTGACTCAACAGAAAGATTAGACCCACTCGCTACGATCTGAATTTGTCGGATACCACTACCAGAACTCTGCGCATACTGCGCTATTTGCTTAACTGACAAAAACGACAACGCAACGCACGACTGAAACTCGGTTCAGCTAACACTGACCTGACCAAGTCAGGATTATTGTCTACACACTCCCCCTTAATCCTGATTTCAACTTAAGAGCTCCTTCACTCCCAGCAGCTCTCTCATCTCGGTAAACTTCAGTCTCGGCAGTGCTTTTGTCAAGATATCTGCGCGCTGCTCCTCGCTGCTCACATGCTCTACTGAAATCAGTTCTTGCTCGATACATTCCCGTATGAAATGAACCTGGTATCTATATGCTTGCTCCTTCCGTGAAAGACCAGATTCTTCATGAGTGCTATGGCTGATTTGTTGTCTACTTTTAGCACAACCTTCTTTGGTGTTTCCCCTGTCAATTCACTGACTAAACTCCTTAACCACACGGTTTGACAAGCAGCGACAGTTGCAGCCATGAATTCTGATTCACAGGAAGATAATGCCACAGTCTTTTGCCTCTGGGAACACCAGGATACGAGACCTCCTCCAAAATAGAAAACAAGTCCTGTTGTGCTCTTCCTTTCATCCGGATCACCCGCAAGATCACTGTCACTATAACCTACTACATCACCTTCTCCTCCTCGGCAATATGCAATACCATAGCTAATTGTCCCCTTGACATACCTCAGTATTTGTTTCACTGCTTGGAGATGACATTGCCTCGGTGACTCCATGTAACGGTTGACCAAACCCACTGCAAAACTAATGTCTAGTCTCGTGTGTGTCAAGTAGCGCAGACTTCCAACGAGACTCCTGTATTCAGTTGCATCTACTGGGCTTCCTTCTTGATCCTTTGTCAGCTTCAGCTTTGGTTCCATTGGGTACTTTGCAGGATTACACTCCCACATTCCAGCCTGCTGCAACACTTTCTTAGCATACCCTTCCTGCTTTAGAGCAATACCTTTGCTATCCTGCTGGACCTGGATCCCGAGATAGTATGAAAGGAACCCAAGGTCACTCATCTCGAATTCCTCCTGCATTTGCTTTTTGAACAGCTGAATTCCATCTTCAGTTGTCCCTGTGACTAGCAGGTCATTGACATATACTCCCACAATGATGAGATCAGTAACTGAGTGGTGCTTGTATACTGCTTGCTCTTGAGGACATTTCTGAAAACCGAGGTTCTTCAGCGTTTTGTCGAGTCGGATGTTCCAAGCTCTCGGCGCCTGTTTCAGGCCATATAAAGCTTTAGAGAGCTTGTAGACCATCTGCTCCTTGCCGGCTGCAACAAAACCTTCTGGTTGTGTCACGTAGACGTCTTCTATTAGCTCCCCGTTGAGGAAAGCAGTTTTGACATCTAGATGGTGTACTGTCCATCCTTCTCGGGCTGACAGGGCAAGCAAAGTCCTCACTGTTTCAATCCTAGCAACTGGAGCAAAAACTTCATCGTAATCGATCCCCTTTTGCTGCACATACCCCCTTGCCACCAACCTAGCTTTGTGCTTCAAAATAACTCCAGCTGCATCAGTCTTTTGCTTGAATACCCATTTAAGCCCAATGGGTTTATGTCCTGCGGGTAGTTCTGTCAACCTCCAGGTTTTATTTCTCTCAATTGACTCCATCTCGCTGCGCATTGCATCTTCCCACTCTTTTCTTCCTACTGCTTCTCTGAAGTTTGCAGGTTCATCAGCAATAAGCAGTAGCTCCTCAGGTTCAATACTTTGCTCCTGCGTTTCTTCGTAGATGTCTGTCAGGGACCTAAACCCTCTAACTGGGGTTGTGTCGTAAGCAGACAAGTTTGATTCAGCACTGCTTGGTGAGCCATTTTCAGCTGGCGGTTGACTATATGCTGATTGAGGCACATTTGGAGTCACTGGTGACAACTCGGGCTGAATTGGTGCGTCTTCCTGCATTACCTCTATTCCTTCTGCATTGTCAACCTCATAGCTGCCTTCACCTGTATTACCAGCTGGGAAATTCTCCTGTTGGTCGCTCGCAGTCGCAGCCTGAAAGTCTTCTATTTCCGGTTCTGCTAAAGTAAAATCAGACCATCCTGCAGCTTTAGTTCCGACTGATGTCTGATCTTCTTCCCAACTCCATCTCTTTTGCTCATCAAACACTACATCTCTGCTCACATGTAGCTTGTTGCTTTGGGGGTCAAATAATCTGTGGGCCTTGCTTCCAGGCTCAACTCCCAAATACACCAATCTTTTACTTCTGTCCGAGAGTTTGCTTAACTGGACTGTCGGCACACGGGCATAAGCAGTACATCCGAATATCTTGAGATGTGCTAGACTTGGTTTCCTCCCTTTCAAAACTTCATAAGGTGTTGCATCCTTCACAGCTTTGGTGGGCACTCTGTTCAATATGTAGACCGAGTGGCGCACTGCTTCTCCCCACATTCTCCCTGGAAGTGACATGCTCTTGAGTAAAATTCTTGTGGTTGCTAGCACCATGCGGTTGCGCCGCTCTACCACACCGTTTTGTTGTGGTGTGTATGGCGCGGTCAGGTGTCTCTGGATCCCATTCAATTCACAGTACTCCCTGAAACTATTGGACACAAACTCTCCACCTCGGTCTGTCCTAAGACATTTCACGTTTAGTGACAAATCTCCCTCAGCCTGTGCCTGGAACTTCTTGAATACTGTAAAGGCTTCATCTTTGGTCTTGAGGATATACACCCACATATATCTGCTGTAATCATCCACCAGCAAAAAGAAATACCGATTTCTCCCAATTGTTTGTGGGGTTATTGGTCCACACAAGTCAGCATGTATCAATTCCAACGGACTGCTGGCTCTGTACTCGACTTATGATGGAAATGGCAATCTACATTGCTTGGCTACAAGACATCCTTCACACACCTGGGTTGGATGCTCGATTATAGGTACTCCCCAGACCAAGTCCTTTGTCACCATCTGTTTCATAGCTTGAAAATTTAGATGCCCTAATCTTGCATGCCACAACCAAGATTCTTCATTCAAGCAGACTGCTAAACATACAGGAGCTACTATGTGCAGATTCTTCTTGTACAGTCTGTTTGCAGACTTCTGGACTTTCATGAGCAGCTGATTCTTTCTGTCATACATCCACAGGTAATCACCAAACATTACTATTCTGCAGCCATCCTCAGCTAGTTGCCCCAAACTCAGGATATTTGTGTGAAGGCTGGGAATATAATAGACTCCCGTGATCATACGCTGCTCACCATTCCTGCATTCTAACAGAATTGTACCTCTTCCCTTGATTGGCACAGAAGACCCATCCCCAAATCGAACTCTGCCAACTATACTCTCATCTAGTTCTGCAAAGTGATTTCTCTGGCCTGTCATGTGATTTGTAGCCCCATTGTCCAATACCATGTCTCATCTTCAATCTTGGTCTTCATTGCATACTTCTCAGACAACAATTCACCTTCATTCAGCATCACTGTTTCTTCAGGCTTTTGTGCACAGACCGACAAAAGCTTTTGTGTGCAGACCGACAACAATAGTGCAGGCTGATCCTCTTCTGTGCTAGTGAGGTTCACCTCTTCATCTTTGCGTTTCCCACTCCGGCATTCAGATGCATAATGTCCAAAGTTTTCACAGGAGTAACATTTTATATGGCTCTTGTCTTTTCCAGTTGAGGTATTACTTGCTCCTTCTCAGCGAAATGAGTTTGACCCTCCACGGTCATTTCTGCCTCGGCCACGCCCTCAGCTTCTTCCTCTTCCACGACCTCGCCATTCCTGTTTTCCATTCCCCCGGCCTCTGTTGCCTGATGAAAGATCTCCAGTTCTTCCCTTTTGTCTCGCCTCCCATTCAGCTTGAGTCAGGAGGAGATGTCCATCTCCATTTGCCCCGAGGCATAAACGTTCCTCGTATGCCTTCAACCTCCCAATTGCCTCCTCAAACATCATTGTCTCAAGATCTGAGTATTGTTCTATTGAAGCAACTAATTGAAGGAACTTATCTGGCACTGAATTGATGATCTTCTTGACTAGGGTTGATTCCTTCAGTGGTTCACCGAGAGAGCTGAATTTACTGCCCATTGCACTAAGTTTGCTGGCGAAATCATCCACCGATTCTCCATCTTTCATCTGCAATGCCTGGAACTCATTTTGCAGGGTTTGGATCCATGCTTCTGCACTCGATCTGCACCCCGGTACCTCGTCTTCAAGGCATCCCAGATCTCTTTTGCAGTCTTCTTCTTCGCGACTTGCAGTAGAATGTCCTCGGGCAGCACCTGGAAGATAAACGCTCTTGTCGTCTTGTCCTTCTTCTGATCCGCAGCCACGCTGGCCTGCGGTTCCACGGCATCCCAGATGCCCTGAGAGTCCATCAACGCTTCCATCCAAATCGCCCATGAGGTGTAATTCACCCCCGTCAGCGCTGGGCACTGAAACGACACACTGTTGCCGCCTTCCCTATTCGCCTGTTGCGTAGAGAGGGCCATGAATTCGTTCTGTAGGTGCTTGGACGTGTGCTGGTCTGATACCAAGTGTTGGGATCCCTCCAGGATTCAACACGCACAAGCAGTCTGCAATCTGTGGATTTTCAGAAAGAGGAACAGTATATTCTCGGTGGGAGATGAAAGAACAGCTAAAACGAAAACTCAGATGAGGCAATTTTCAGTATCTCGCTAACTGAATGCAAAAGGAATACAAATGTTAACCCATTTACAACTGACTCAACAGAAAGATTAGACCCACTCGCTACGATCCGAATTTGTCGGATACCACTACCAGAACTTTGCGCATACTGTGTTATTTGCTTAACTGACAAAAACGACAATGCAACGCACGACTGAAACTCGGTTCAGCTAACACTGACCTGACCAAGTCAGGATTATTGTCTACACCTTCTAGCGCCTAGGAGCTTCATACACAGGTAATTGTGATGCAAGACCGCACCAAAAGTGTTGAGGGTGGCCTTTCTCAAGATAGCGTTTTACAGATATTGGAGATCCACAACGTTGAAGTTAATAACCTCCATCCTATTCTACTCACCTTGTTCGAAGGTTACTTCAAGCGTCACCTGTCTCAGTTTGCTGACCAGGCACCCTCTAAAGCCTTGCAAGAGTATCCCTAGTTTCTCTAGCTTGCTTCGAGGAGTGCTCATCTGGTCGAAGGCGCCAGCGAATTAGAGGTCCGTAAAACTGCCTCCATCCACTATGACCCGTCTCACATTGCACCGCCAGCGAATTAATGGTTCCTGGTGGGGGAAGTCCAATCCCCAAGCATCGTCTATTGTGAAGGTGATGTTTGCTTGGGCCCACGGCGGAAGCACTTGTGCGGGGTATGTGACGACGTGTTGTATAAGTACTAGCACTGGTGATGTGTGTGAACCCATGTGTGGATTCAGGGGGGAAAAACTGTAGTGCCACAAATTCCACTGCAGCTGCTTGAGAATCAAGCTTGCTGCCACTTTCTATAGTGCCTTGTCTATTGTGTCGTTTCGGAGAGCATCATGCCGTCCTTCTGTTGGGATGGCTTGTGGAAATTAGGCCAGTCAAGTCAACTCGTGGCTGGTGTTTTCATCATGGGAAATTTTACCATCCTTGAGAGAGAAGAGGTACCAAATTTGAGCCGTTGATCACACTGATCGAACGGCTGAGATTTGGCAGTACCTAGTGGTACCGGACGCGAGGTACCAAGAGGTACCAAATTTTGAGCCGTTGATCGCACTGATTGAACGGCTGGATCTAATTTGGTACCTTGTACCTCTTGGTACCTCCTCAAGGATAGAAAAACTGCTCTTTCATCATCAATGACGATGTGAGAACGCTGTCGCTTTCTCCATTTTCTTTGTGGAAACTGGGTCACTACGGAAGCCGTCTTTGACTGGTTCCATGTATAGGAGTTTAACTGAACAAGAAAGCAGTTTAACTCTACAAAACTGATTTTTTTTAAGAATACAAAACTGAAATTGAAGTAGCAGTCAAGTAGAAGATTAGATAGCTTTCCAGAAGTAGATGGTTGGCATGCCTATAAATGAAGTGTGCAAGGCTGTAAGCAGCTAGTAACTTATAGCTATGACCGTTCTCCAACCAAAGTACGCAGCCTCTCTCATAGAAGTGGTACAAAGGCATTGTAAGTTACATCTACTATTTGATGAAGCATATATTTTTTTGTTTTTTGGGTGGAAGAAACATATTGTTTTCTGTACAGTTAAAACGACATGTCCTTGCTGTTTTGATCACCCTAACTGTTTCCCCACATGGCGAATGGTGGTGAGATAATGGCGCCCAAGAACTTAAGTTGCACAAATGTCTTGCTTATCTTTGAGTGTAAATAGTGGGCTATCCTGCAACGACCGGAATTACAGGATACGGTTATGGTGGCATCGCGACAGTTGGAGCAGTTGGCGAAGGATATCTTTACCCGGGCATATGGGTGGCGATCTAGTCTTAGGATTGAATGTCACTAAGTTTGTTCAGATTTGTTTTAATCATAAGCTGTGTGCCTTTCCTAGGCAGAGGCTGGAAGTTTTTGTTCCAATGATGTGTATCACCTCGATGTACAGAATTGGGATTTAATAAAGTCTTCCTTATCAAAAAAAAAAGATTCTAGAGTGTTTAGCTTTTTTTTTTGGAGAGAAAGCATTGGTTTCTAATCAGGAATACAATTGTATGTGTGCTATCTAGTGTCTTGAGGACGTCCATATGTCATGGTGCTTGTTACTCAATACAAATACCAATTGAGGATAGATACAAGACTGTTTACTAAAAAAGTAAGTTATAAATAACAGGTCAGTTATTGCTAGAAAAGTTTCTGTGCTGTAACACAACATGTAAAATAAGTTAGAAATATGTACACAATTTTCAGAGTTAACAAGCGCAGCACATACACTAGTTGTTTTCAGAGTTCAGTTTTTCTCTTTTTTTTTTTGAAAAGAAACTCCATGCACAAGTGAGGAACCAGAAAACTAGGACAAAATATATTATGAGTAAAAAAATACGAGATATACAAGAGGAGGGAGAGAGTAGAAGGAAGATCACAATCAAAGTTTTGTTTAGTAGTTTTAGCAGGCAAATTCATGAATATTCAGCAGCATAAGATAACATAACTGATTAACTCCCACATAATTGCAGGATTCTGAAGAAAATTCACATTTTTTTTAGATAATGGATAGAAATCCGGCCTCTATATCCACACGTGGATATACACAGCCATGAAGAAAATTCACATATCTGAATGCAATTAGATTAGTCAAGACTACAGTTATAATATTCAACACGCAGTGGCCGAAATTTTCACTTCTGTTGAATCTTGCTGATGGAATCGAAAGCAAGTGCTGACTCCTAAGAGTACGAGGGAAAATCCTTCAGGTACTTCGCTCACCAACATTGCATCCCGGCTAACACTTGTTGACTATCTAACTTTTGTCCCTTGTATATCCCTAGCCATGAAGGCAGTCGATCAGTTTCTCTTGGTGCTCATGGCTTGCAGTGCACATGTTGTCATCTGCTCCTTTAATGGAAATGAGACAGATCATTTATCTCTGCTTGAATTCAAGGATGCAATAAGTCATGATCCACAGCAAGCCTTGATGTCCTGGAATGAGACCACTCACTTCTGTAATTGGGTAGGTGTCTCGTGTAGGTTGAAGAACCCACGTCGTGTCACTTCCCTCAACCTCAGTAGTCAAGGCTTAGTGGGGCGCATCTCTCCTTCACTTGGAAACCTAACACTCCTAAAATTTCTATTCCTACCGAACAATTCATTCGCTGGACAAATCCCTCCATCCCTTGGTCACTTGCATCGTCTCCAATATCTCTACTTGAGTAATAACACACTCCAAGGAGAGATACCTGACTTTGCAAATTGTTCTAGTCTCAAGATGCTATGGCTGAGTGACAATCACCTAGTGGGACTAATACCTACACAAGCCAATTTGCCTCCTCGCCTTCATGAGTTGCATATTTCATATAATAATATCACCGGAACCATTCCCGCCTCTCTTTTTAACATTACGACATTGACTCGACTTGGTATCATGCTTAATCATATCAATGGAGAAATCCCGAGTGAAATTGGAAAATCGCCCATGCTGCAAGTCTTGTACGCTGCTGAAAATAAGCTAACAGGAAGGTTTCAACCAACCATCCTTAATTTGTCTTCTCTTGTTATACTACATCTTGGCTTCAATTATCTTAATGGAGAGTTGCCATCCAATCTTGGTAGTTCATTACCGAATCTACAAACATTTGGTTTAAGTAACAACCACTTTGGCGGCCATATCCCAAATTCATTGGTAAATGCTTCTAAGCTATCTTTGGTCGACATGCGAATGAATAATTTCACTGGTGTGGTGCCTAGTTCTATTGGCAAACTTAAGGAACTCTCGTGGTTGAATCTTGGATACAATCAACTACAAGCACGTGACAAGCAAGACTGGGAGTTCATGAATAGCCTAAGCAATTGTAGTGAGCTACGACTATTGGGGCTAGATGAGAATCACCTAGCAGGACAGATACCAAATTCATTTGCCAACCTTTCTGTGAAGCTTCAAATTTTATACCTTGGCCGCAATAGACTATCAGGGGATTTTCCTGCCGGTATAGCAAACCTTCGCAGCTTGACTGGTTTAGGATTGGAAGAAAATCAGTTTACAGGTGTGGTTCCAGAATGGCTAGGAACTCTAGGAAATTTACAATTAATAAACTTATGGAACAACATCTTTACGGGGTATATTCCATCCTCCCTCTCTAATTTATCTCAACTGGGACAGCTCTATCTGAGCTCTAACCAGTTCTATGGGCATATACCCCCAAGTTTAGGAAACCTTAAAGTCCTTGAGAGATTGGAAATTTCCAATAACAATCTTCATGGTAGCGTACCAAAGGAGATCTTCAACATTCCTACCATGATACTAATTGACCTATCTTTCAATAGCCTAGATGGACCACTTCCAATTGAAATAGGCAATGCCAAACAATTACTGCATCTGCTGCTTTCATCAAATAACCTATCCAATGTTATTCCTGACACACTGGGTAACTGTGATAGTATGGAAGAAATTAAGTTGGATCAGAATTTTCTTACTGGAAGCATTCCAGCGTCATTAGGCAACATAAGAAGCTTGGAAGTACTCAATATGTCTCACAACCACTTATCAGGATCCATACCAAAGTCTATTGGTAGTCTGCGATATCTTGAACAACTAGATTTGTCATTCAACCATCTCGAGGGTGAAGTCCCAGAAAAAGGCATCTTCAAGAACACAACTGCTATATGGATTAATGGAAATAAGGGTCTTTGTGGTGGGGCAGCAGTGCTACACTTACCGACCTGCCCTGTTACACCTCCAAGTTCAACTACGCACACGCGATCCATAGTACTCAAAGTAGTGATCGGATTTGCTAGCATGGTGTCACTTGCTATGGTCATATCAGTCTTGCTATTCGGGAGGAAAAAACAAAAGAGAAAATCTATATCTCTACCTTCTTTTGGTAGAAAATTTCCCAAAGTTTCTTACAACAATATTAGCAGAGCGACTAATGGGTTCTCCACATCCAATTTAATCGGCAGAGGAAGATACAGTTCTGTGTACAAAGGGGAACTGTTGCAAGACGGAATTGTGGTTGCCATAAAAGTCTTCAGCTTGGAGACAAGGGGAGCACAAAAGAGCTTCATTGCAGAATGCAATGCTTTGAGAAATATGCGTCATCGTAATCTAGTTCCTATCCTTACTGCATGCTCAAGTATTGATATTAAGGGAAATGATTTCAAAGCCTTAGTGTACGAGTTCATGCCACGAGGGGACTTGCATATGTTACTATACTCAAGTCGAGATGATGATAACACTTCAACTTCAAACCATATTACACTGGCTCAAAGGTTAAGCATCGTGGTGGATGTAGCAGATGCATTGGAGTACCTCCACCATAACAACCAAGGAACTATTGTTCATTGCGATCTAAAGCCTAGCAACATTCTTTTGGATGACAATATGACAGCTCATGTTAGAGACTTTGGCCTTGCTAGGTTCAAAGTTGATTCCACAACATTATCTCTTGGTGACTCAAAGCCAACTTCTTCACTTGCAATAAAGGGAACCATTGGATATGTGGCCCCAGGTAATGTCTAATTTCTTGTTGTTCTATGTCTCCATATAACTTGAGCACAAATTACTTATTTTCAATAATTGTGCTAACATGTGACTAACTTTTCTTGTACGGGGTCTACTACAGAGTACGCTGGTAGTAACCAAGTCTCAATTGCCTCAGATGTTTATAGCTTTGGAGTTGTTCTCCTCGAAATATTCATCAGAAGGAGGCCAACAGATGACATATTTAAGGACGGATTGAGCATTGTAAAGTTCGTAGAGACGAACTTTCCTGACAAGATATTGCATATTGCTGATCCCCAGCTGCGACAAGAGTTGGACTTTTGCCAAGAAACCCCAACGGCCATGAAGGAAAAAGGTGTACACTGCTTGCATTCTATGTTCAACGTTGGACTTTGTTGTACCAAGACGTCCCCGAGTGAACGCATCCGCATGCAGGAAGTGGCTGCAAAGCTGCACGCAATTAGGAATGCATATTTCCAGGGGAACTGAAGAATCTGTTCGGTGTTGTTGTCTAAATAGTTTACGGAAGATTCATCCGTTATCACATAGCATGCATGTGTCGTTTCTGTTGTTGCGATGAGATTACCACTCCGTTGAATAAATACAATGGTTGAGTTTAGAAAAAAATGACCATGATTTGGAGTGATGTAGTACCAGATGATGTAGTGTTTCTCATTTTCACTGCGTGACAAATGGCTCTATAAGACTAACTGTAAGACATAATTTATCCTTGATGCAAATATGCAAGATGTTGTGCTACATTCATATCTTACATCTTGTGTCCTTGGTTTGTTGTTCGAATTGGCTTCAAAATAGATCTACAGTAGCGTCATGAAACACTACATGTGGACGGATGTCTGATCTCTCTCCTCTTCAAAACACTACGCGCGGCGCGCCAACACTACACTATGCGGTATCTACCTAGGAGAGATGTTACTTACCATGAATAACAGCTTCAAATAGATCTACAGTAGCGTCGTGAAGGTACAAATTCATATGGGTCCAACCTATAGAGCACATTGGAGAGAGTTATCATAGCTTTGTTTTGGATTTTTGAAACTAACCTCAGTTGTCTAGTTCATAACAAAAAAAACTAACCTCAGTTGTCTAGTTCACAACAAAAAAGCGCTGTGATACATTGATACTTGAAGAATCTAGACCCTCCATTGTGTGTTAATAGTGGGTTTTGATGATTAGTAGCAATCAAATTTTTGTGTTACCATCAATTATCGGCATTGGTCCAATAAGTAGTATCAGAGCCCGATATGTAGTCCTATTTTAGGAGATGCATAATTATGGTATCTTTGCCACAACTTAAGACAATTATGTACATGTATCAATAAACTTCTTGGCCAATTTGCTAATGTGCTTGTGTGCATGGGGGGGAGGGGGAGTTGCTATTATGTTGAATGTTGATGAAACTTTCCAACATTAAATTAACCATGTATATGTACAAAATATTAGGTGTATAATAAGGCCCATGAATTATGATGGGCTTAAAATCATGTAGAACTTTTCTGCATTATTGTGAAACTTCAGTAGATGAATTGCTTTTTAAGTTTTTTGAAGCATGAAGGAGCAAGTCCATTAATAAATATGGTTCTTAAAGGTGGTAGAAAGAACTGTTTTAACAATGCTAAAAAGAGAAATTTGTATATGATAACATCAAAGCTTAGCTTAAAAGTAGAACATTCTAAAATATAATATAACACTACTACAAAATAAACTATACTGAATGCTTCATCACAGACGGTTCATGTAGAACCATTTGTGCTTTAATTATAACAGACAATTCATAGTGAAAACCGTCTCTGAAATTATCATAGACAGTTAGGTTTAAAAGCCGTCTATGATATCTCCCATTATCATAGATGATTTTTAATTAGAATCATCTATGAAATATCACAGACAGTTTTTATTTATAACAGTCTGTGTTTTGTCCATTATCATAGATGGCTTTTAGTTAGAACCGTCTATGAAAATATCACGGACGGTTTTTATTTACAACCGTCTGTGTTTTATCCTTTGTCATATGAACTATAGAAGTTACTGAGTTGGAACATATAAGAGTGTGACTAGTCACTTTTACAAAAGAGAAATTCAAGTCAAATTTATTACAAAAGTCCCCAAAAAAAGATTCCCATATCGTGGTCTTCTGGGTTTCATATGCTTCCTCTTCTACTTTTAGAGTTGGAGGATCAGCACTGCATTCTCAAATGTCGTGAAGATTGTCCTTGCCCTCTCCACCTCCTCTTCTAGCCTGGGCATAATTTCAAAGAGGATGCTATGATAAGCTTCCTCAGAAGTCGCTTCTGCTTGATCGGCAAAGTTATTCATGTGTCTCTCCACTGCCGCAAGAGCTTCTACTGCTTTATGTACATTGAAGAGAAGAACAAGGCTAAGGGCAGTTTCCCTTTCCTGAGTGGCAACGAAACACCTCCATCGATGGTGGATGATGAGGTCCAACTGATGGATGGAAGCAAGTTGAGGAAGGAGAGTAGGGCGTGAGCGGACGAGCTGCAGCAGATGTAAGTTGTTGGCCGCCTGTGTAAGGTTGTGGCCGAACAACTCTTGATGGATAGATGAGTGGAAGGAGATCAAAAGAATATTAGATGCCATTATTGAGAAATCTAGTGAAGAAGATAAGGGAGAGGACAATTTAGAAGAGATTGAGTTTGTGGTATCAAGGAATTGTACACCACGCTGCATATAAAGCTAGAATGGTGTGGAAGTTTAAGGGTTGCTTGCATCAAAATATTAACAGGCGGGAGTAGGGTGCGCATGTTTAAGCATTATCATAGACGGTTTGTATAACAAACCATCTCTGATATGGGTAAACTATTCATTATCTTGATATTATGTAATGGTGGATTCTAATCTTAATGGAAATGGAATGTACTGTTGTGTTTGCTACTATATTTGCTTGTTTTCAAATAGCATAGCTAACAAGCTAGCCAAAAAATAGAAAAAATTTAGGTATAGAATGAACTATCATACACGGGTTTGTGGTATAAACTGTCTATAAAGGACTATTACAGACGGCTCTAACCAAGAACCGTTTGTGATATTCACATATCACAAACAGTTCTACCTACCAACTGTCTATGATGGAGAAGTATCATAGACGGTTCTATATACTAACTGTCTATGATACTCACTCATCACAGACAGTTGGTAGTTAGAACCGTCTGTGATATACGAGTATCACAGACGATTTTTGGTTAGAGCCGTCTATGATAGTTTTCTTTACAGATGGTTCTAGTTACAAACTATTTGTGTTGTATTTATCACAGGTGGCTCACAAGTCATCTGTGATAACCTTCGATTATCACTAACCCATAAATTCAGATGGTTCAAAAAACCGTATGTGATGACAGTTCTGAACCGTCTGTAATAATCCTTTTTGTAGTAGTGTAAGACTAATCACTCTTTTTAAACTAGTAGCATCTCATTTACTTGTATGGACTAGTTTTAAGATTGGTTTTTGAGAGAGGGTTTGCCATCTTGTCTGCCACGTAACCCGGTTGTCACCATGACTGGCAAATATTGTTAGATAATTATGCACTTTAGTGACTAATTCAATCCACATAACAGTGATCAAGATGTGCGCAAAATATACACTAGGCATAATCACAACATTACGTATACCTATCTCATGTATGTGCTCTACCATGGCAGTAGTGATGAACAAAGTAAGGGAATGAACCATATGTAAATGATGCATAGTTTTCCTTACAACAAAGCGCTCCAGCAAAGGTTGCAATAGTCAGGAAACGGAGATGAGGAAGACCCATGAACAACGAAGACAGGAAGCAGTGAGCAGTCACACAAAGCGCTTCCCAAAAACTTAACTCTATTGCATGGGGATGAGCGAATCAGGTTTTTGGTTGTAACATCCCATTTTGGACAATTGTACCTTGTGTTTAGAAAAAATTGAAATCAAAATTGAATTCAAATCCTTTAAGCAAATTTTAGCTGAAATTCAAAATTCAAAGAAAATTTCAAACTCCCAAATTACCTTGGGCTTGGCCTAGCCCCTCTCTACCTTTCTCAGTTTTTGGCCTGGCCTGGAACATGTAGTGGCGGCCCACGCCACCCTAGAGGTGCCCCGACCGCGTATCACATGCGTTCGTGTCGCATCGCTTACGCCCAACATCTGCGCCACCTCGGACTTCGCTCGACACTGCACCACTCTAGCACCCTACCCATTTTGGGATTCTCGGCACTGCGCCATGCCTGTAACACCCCTCCTTGCTGCAGCGTCACCTCCTTTGCGCCCGAACGCCCAACTGACCTTTCCGCTTTCCCCACTACGCCACTCTGTTGTGTGAAGCCAAGCTGTCCATCATGCCCATGGGCTCCCTCACTGCAACGTCTTGCTTCATGTGCCAAGTACCCACTCGAGAATGCTCTGCGCACTCCCTTGCATGCTTGCCTTGGTTCCCTACTAATTTGCTGCAACGGCTGCCACAGGTCATCATGGCACCAATGATCATCGAGCTCTCTCCACCTCTATAAAGCGTCGCATCCTGCTCCTTGCACCACCAAACAACTCCCCTTGCCTTCAATCGACTGGAGAACCTTTCGAGCCACCTTCTCCCTCCTCTCTAGCCATTTCGCTTCCTGAAGTGATTCTGACAACTCGCCACACAATCCATCGATTCCTTGCATTGGGAGATTCGCCCAAAGGCCTTGAAGCAACCCCAACCACCACCAAGCTCCTTCGTCCCATCCAGCAAGCCCTCCACGTTGCTCCCCTCACTGCTAACTAGGTCATCATTGCCAAGCCATCTATCTCATCCCCAAGCTTCGCCTTCACTTTTGCTGAGCCCATCTCCACTTGTAGATGCTTCCTTGTTTTGTATTGGAATCTAGCACCTTGTAGCACCACTGTGCCATGCTCCCTATCCGCCTACCACATGAGTTCACCACCGGTCGCCCTAGCCTTCGACTTGGGACACAATACCTCACCTAGAGGTGTGGGCGGAGGCAATGGTTCCATTTTTGGTCATGCCTCAGGCCATCGAGGTCCTCATCACTGATGATGTACCGCACCACAGTCAGGAGGAAGAAGATGCACTGTAGGGCATGTTAGATTAGCTAAAAATTTGATTAGCTCTAATGACCTTCGTTAACCCAGCTTAACCAGTCACTAGATGGTGGGCCCAGTTATGACTTAAAGTCATGATTCTCTGATCGATGGACCCCACCATTGTTTAAAACCTTTTAGAAATCGATTTAAGGATTTGAGCCACTGACGTGTGGGCCCCCCTACATTGTGTGCACAGTACTGATCCCACATATCAGCCTCTAGATCCTTTTTCTAATTTTAATTCCAATAGAAATTAAAATTTCTTTGGTCCTACCTGTAAGTCTCTAGACCCTTTTTCATTAACAAGGTAATTCAACTTTAAATGAAAATCATGTGGGACCCAACTATCAGCCTCGATAAAGATTTTTAGTAGAAAATTAATTAGAAATTTTAAATAAAATCTGTGGGCTCGTCGTGTCAGTAAGAGTAACATGTCTTCTCTTTCTTTTTCTTGAATTAATTTTTGTTTTAAACTTCAAATGACCCGTTCTCACTTATTTTAGCTCTAAATTTAATGAAACTTATTTCTATTTTTTTTTCTAAATTCAAGATCTATATATTGGTAGTGGTTTTGTTTAGTTTGGAGTTCATTTGAAATTTTTATTTGTATTTATTTGTTTCAATCTCTTGTGTGCACATTTTTCGATGCGATCGTTTGAGTAGAGTACGAGGACGCGTAAGAGTCCCAGTTCGAGTAAACTCAATAGTTCCAAGACAATCCCATCTGTGATCTAGGCGAGTTAATACTTTGATCAAATTTACCTATATTTTATGAAAATTATGTTTATTTAAATTATCAAATTGCATGCTATTATTTGTTATGCAAATGCATGTTAAGCCTAGGGTAGATACATGCTTATTTGACATTAGAATATTATTACACCATCCTTGATACTTGAATCACCTAATCTTTGTCACCCTAGATAATTTATAGTAACTTTACTAGATATAGTTGCACTTAAGCATCATGCTAATCTTGCTTAAGTATTAGGGTATTAAATTGTTGTATCATCATCTTTTAATCATAAAACCTATTTTGGACAGTCATTGAAGGGAAATGATTGGTGTATTTGAGATAACTTAGTTATATGCTTCTCAAATTACTGTAAACTTGCTGTTAACATATCTGGACGGATGGTATGATGGTTGGTATGGATGTAGCACGAGAAATGGTAGTATGTGGTATGTACCGCCCGAATAATTTTAAGGACTTATCATGTGATGACCTCCCAATATAAAACAGTACAATCACAAGTCTATAATGGGTATGACTTAGCTAAATAATTTGTATCCACTAGTGTGGGTTGCACCATTGGAATGACCCACGAGTCATGCCGCTGGTTTTGAGCCATCGTGGACATGTGTTGTGTCACGGGTGTAAGCCGTTGTGTGGCGCAAGAGGGGGTCTGGGTGTAGTGGACATAATCACCCTTAAGTGAAACCGTAGCGGGTGTAACTTACACTGGGGGATGCATTGTAAAGGCCCTGTGATGATCTTTTTGATGCATTGTAAAGGACATCAGTATGTTGTATGGTCCTTGTTATGTTGCGTTCAAATTGGCTTCAAAATAAGTTGCATTCATTTTATTGTATCATGACCTTCTATTATGATTTTATAGCAAAAATGTAAAACTATTGATAGGGCATTGTTATTTGTACAGATGATAAAAACAAAGAACCCGTTGAGCGTTTATAGATTGGCAACAGGCGGTTAATATGTTCAAACACAGCCTGAACATGTCAGGTCGTTGATTCCCAACTGCAACAGAGTTGGATTTTTCTTCGAGGAACTCCAGTGTCCATCAAGACTCCACTACTACAGAAAAGGTCATCACAGACGGTTCGAAAACGTCATCACAGACGGTTTTGTGAACCGTCTGTATTTATGGGTCAGTGATAATCCAAGGTCATCACAGACGGTTTTCGAACCGTCTGTGATTATCAGCTATCACAGACAGTTTTTGAGTAAAAACCGTCTGTGATATATGATTATCAAAGACGGTTTTTAGTTAAAACCGTCTGTGATACTGATCATCACAGACGGTTTTTGAGTAAACACCATCTGTGATATATCAATATCACAGACGGTTTTTATTTACAAACCGTCTGTGATATGTCACCCATCACAGACGGCTTGTAACTAAAAACCGTCTGTGATGTTCTTCTCTACCCCTAAATCTATTTCTGTTTATTGGCTAGCCTCAGGAAATGCTAGCCATGCCCTCTGAAACAAGCAGATAATCACAGACAAAAAACACATACAATTCACACATCTCATTTCCTTTCAGATACATTTCACAGACATAAAACATCCAATTGACATCGCACTTCATTTCACAAACATAAAGCATGCATCCATTTCGCAAATCAATTAATTGAATTGAATTGAAATATCCATTAACAAATGCACAGTTACAAAAGATCTACACTGCATTTACACTTAGTGATAAGAACAATAAGAAATCATGGTGCGCAGTGGAACCGTCCTCCTGGCTGTATGACTTGAGTCAGCAAAAAGAACGCCAACTCTCCTTGAATCCCTCCAATCTCAGACTATTTCAATGCAGTTGACGGGATGGGCATAGCCTGTCGATAGGAATATCAATGTGCATATATATATGTAACGTGATAAGTATGAAGTAATTATGGGAAGAGTGACAAACCTGACGATTGGTGAGCCTCGAGGATTCGAGGAGTAGTTCCATATGTTGGCAAACGTAGAATCTACATGTGTTGCCCGGCTGCTGCTGGTGGCACTGCAAAAAATGGAATGTGTTAGTTCAAGAGGCATTAGTACCAACTGTTGCATAGGATTAATTAATGTGAAATAGCAAATACCTTAAAATCTTGAACATGTGTCAGCAGGCCGTTGGCCCCGCGCTTCGAGTCACCTCCCTTTACGTAATTCGAAAAAGTTAACCTTAATCATTCGGAAGGAAAGAAAGAGTACAATGTAGATATGTATGGGGAATATGTGCTTACCTATCGATTACTTGGCTGACAACTGTGAATTCCATTTTATTCTTACTTAGGGAATCAAGGTAATATACCTTGTTCTATTTTGGTACAATTACTATTAAAATCCAATGAAAGTTCTGATTGAAGGGCATAAGTACATAGTCCTTATTGCGGCAAGCCAGCAGTCCTGATGCAATGTACCTCTCGACGAGGGGTGCCTCCAGGTCGATGGTATCCTTGGCGACCAATTGTGGGTCCAAGAAACTAGCTGATGAGTTGGATAATCTAGCTTTAATCAGCATGTGTCTATATATATACACACGAAAGCAAAAAAATTAGATATGGCATTTATCGGTATGACATTAACGGAGATTGTGATTGTACACACTTACAGCGTCAAGCATCGAATGATTGAGACGTCAAGAGCGTTGCGCGTGAACAGATCGAATAAATCCTCAAAGGCGACCACGAACATACACTCTTGAAGATTGTGGTGTAAATCTTCCTCGGAGAATTTGACAGTGATACTTGAAGTCCGTTCTCCCTCTAGCTTATTGGACTGCTGCATATACCACATGTGCAATTGCATGCAACTATGTGATAGCTTTTGGAGGTCTTTTTGCTCGAGCAACGGCTTGCCAAGCACGAATTTGCGGGCCAAAGGGTGGTGCGGAATATCATCATTGGTCTTCTTTGCTTTGCCCTTGCTGGCCTTGCTGCCTCGGCTATAGGTCGACTTCACGGAAGTCGACTTTGAAGGTAGCAGCGGTGCAAGTTGCTCTGGCGAGAATAGGGCCCGTGGAGATAGCACCGGTGTAGTATCCGGTGGTGGAACCGACTGGTCTTGTAATGGAGATGGCACCAGTGCAAGTTGATCTGGTCCTGCCACCGGTGAAGAAGCCTCCAGGGAGATGTCGCTTTTGGGCCACTGGATGAATGTTCCAATGGCCTGTCCTAGAGTTACGATCTCGTCGTTGGGGGCTTCGGTAGCGGGACCACCTCAAAATTGACATACACACCATCCACATTAACTTTTGCGAAGCCTGACGCTAAAGCTTGGCCGTGCACCATGGCCCCGTTACCAGACGAATATGCCTGGCCCCAAGCAGCGTACAAGGTAATGGAGCCATATCTCACTTGGAGCTTGCAGTTCGTAGGCTCCTACATAACGATACAAAATTAGCTACTCGAATAGGCCTACCAATGGAGCAAGCATTCGAGAGGTAATAATTATTACCAGGATGTCGTCCACAGGAAATTTGGACTGGGTATGCGTCGGATTGGACGCGCAGCTACTCGGACGGTTGTGCGGGCTACCTAGCATAGCAGCGGCGGTGGCGGCCTGCTGATTTTGTCTGTTTCCGCACCTCTTCTCTGATTACATCACCCATCTGAGCTAATAGCTCCTCTCGAAGAGATTCCTTGATCTCTTCTCGTAGCTGTGCGTCACGCTCGGCTTTGTTTCTCTTCCTACGCCGATACATTCCGGAGTCGTCTTGGAAACCACGTTTCCAAGGAACGTAAAGCCCAAGGCCTCTCGTACGACCCGGGTGCTCCTTGTTTCCCAGGGCCACGGAGAGCATATCATTCTCCCTTCTTCCCTGGAATGATCCCAGGGTAGATTCAAAACTCAGCTCTTCCTGCAAGAGCACGAAATGTCATTTCAACTCGTACGAAGTTGTGGAGTAATTACAAGCTACGTAGTTCTATCGATATCTTACCAGGCGCTGGGACACTTGCTGGTCTGCAGGGTTTCGAAAGGAGACGTCCCCCGATGTCGTTGTAGATGACCTTGCTCTAAGCCAATTTCGAGCGCGGTCATCCGGGATATTGGAAAACGGCGGGGCGATGTCCTGTGCAGCTGCCAGCTCATCCTCCAACCTCCACTGCGGGATTTTACCCGCATACCCAGTTGTGCCAAGTCTGTGGGGTGTGTGTTTTTTGCCTGGAGGGCCTTGTGCGCCACACTTGTACTTTTGAAATCTTCGGTCGTTTTCATCGCCTTGAACTCTTCCCATTGTGGTTCCAGGAATGGGTATTTATGAACAGGCGTTTCATCCATCTCCACGTATTTCTTGACAAGCGTGCTCTTGAAGTTCTTCCATGCTTTGCACGCCGCTTTGTAGGTTTGTTGTTGCACAGCGTGTAGGTGTTTTTCTGGGAACTCGAACGATGCCAAAATTTCGGTCCACAGCTCATGTTTCCGAGTGTCAGGCACGTTCTTCCATGAATTGTATGTGTTGTGGCTACAGACCAAACAGAGAGAGAGATGGTAGTGGAGAGTGATGAAGATAAGTGTAATGGCCTGGGTCCTCCCCATGGCTTATTCATATATATATATACACATGAGGAGTGCTTTTACAGTTATACCCTTACATCTGGTTATCCCCTCTAGGGCAGTTATGTCATTACACATGGCCTATTCTGGGCCTTATAATCTCCTACCAGGCCTGCTGGGTTTAGGTGGGGGCCACCCCTACGACAGGAGCCTCTCATGGTGAAGGGCTTCACAGGGCCGAAGCCATGTCGTCGAGTCCTTTGGCCCCCTCCGTCCCCTGCGGCCTGCGAATTCCACCAAGCTTGTGGTTAGGGAGCCTGAAGTCTGGGATGGTGGTAGCGGAGGCTGGCGCCTAGTCGTAGTAGACGCGCGCGCTCCGTCCCCTACCCTTCGAACGGGTGGCAGCGAAGCTGGCGCCTAGTCGAAGTAGACGCGCGCGCTCCGTCCCCTACCCGTCGAACGGGTGGCAGCGAAGCTGGCGCCCAGTCGAAGTAGACGCGCGCGCTCCGTCCCCTACCCTTCGAACGGGTGGCAGCGAAGCTGGCGCCTAGTCGAAGTAGACGCGCGCGCTCCGTCCCCTACCCTTCGAACGGGTGGCAGCGGAGCTGGCGCCCAAGTCGAAGTAGATGCGCGCGCTCCGTCCCCTACCCTTCGAACGGGTGGCAGCGAAGCTGGCGCCTAGTCGAAGTAGACGCGCGCGCTCTGTCCCATACCCTTCGAACGGGTGGCAGCGAAGCTGGCGCCTAGTCGAAGTAGACCGCGCGCGCTCCGTCCCCTACCCTTCGAACGGGTGGCAGCGAAGCTGGCGCCTAGTCGGAGTAGACGCGCGCGCTCCGTCCCCTACCCTTCGAACGGGTGGCAGCGGAGCTGGCGCCCAAGTCGAAGTAGACGCGCGCGCTCCGTCCCCTACCCTTCGAACGGGTGGCAGCGGAGCTGGCGCCCAAGTCGAAGTAGACGCGTGAACTCCGTCCCCTACCCTTCGAACGGGGTGGCAGCGAAGCTGGCGCCTAGTCGAAGTAGACGCGCGCGCTCCGTCTCCTACCCTTCGAACGGGTGGCAGCGGAGCTGGCGCCCAAGTCGAAGTAGACGCGCGCGCTCCGTCCCCTACCCTTCGAACGGGTGGCAGCGAAGCTGGCGCCTAGGTCGAAGTAGACGCGCGCGCTCCGTCCCCTACCCTTCGAACGGGTTGGCAGCGACTGCGATCGGAGCTTGGCGCCGGTATGGTTGCGCTCCGAGGCTGTTGTGACCTTGCAGTCTCGTAGTGCGCTTTTAATGGCGGCTGGAATTACGCCGACGCCTGGCCTGGCAGAAGTCAGGCTGTCGCGTCGTGCAGTCTGCCATGCTGCAGGTAGGGCACGTGGCGACTCACGACTGGTGCGTCGTGGGATGTGAGCGGTTGCGTGACCACGGCCGTTCGCCTCGTCCCCCGAGAAGTTGGACGCGTGTTGAAGAGGTAGGGGCGTTGTGCGCTGCTTGGCCACCTACCAGGCGCGGCCCTCTAGGTCCCGACGGTTCTTCTTTCCAAATCTTGGACAGCCGAATCGCTGGGAATTTGATCCGTCTGTGCGTTGAGCCACAAGGCAGGCGAGCGGCCTTTATAAGGTGCTAGTGTTGAGGTGGAGGCACCCTTTCTCATTTTGCTTTTTGATCTGCCGCTTCGCTTGCGCCCGTGCTAATTGTCACGCCGGTTGCTCCTTTGCCTGCTTCTTCTTCTTCCCTTGTCGCGAAGAGCGATGGCTAGCCATGACGACGCCACCTACCACCCCCGCAGCGGTTCCTTGCCTAGCCAGGGCGAGGTGACCCATCCTTCCCAAGAGTACAAACTGGTGCCGCGGGGGAGCTCGCGCGCCAACAAGTGGTGGAACGCGATGGAGCACTCGGGAGGCTCCTGCTCCCGTGTGCTGGGGAAGAGCCGCATGACGGAAGGGACGCTGCAGCGACTCGTGGATGAGGGGAAGATCGTGGATCGCAATGGGGCTCGCTTACCCCGCCGGGACGAGACGGAGCCGAAGCCCGGGGCCCTGGAGGCAATTATTTTCGTCGCGTTCTTCGATGCCGGCCTTCGGATGCCCTCCACGTTGTTTGTGGGCGAAGTCCTGCGGGCCTACAAGTTGGAGCTAGCCCAGCTGACGCCCCACGCGATACTCCGCCTAGCTGTCTTCACGTGGGCGATGCGGACAGAGGGGTGGCGCCCCAGCGCGAGCTTATTCGCCACCCTGCACGACGCGCACTGTCGACCCAGAAAGGTTGGCGGGGCGGTGTCCAACTTCGGCGGTGTGGACTTCGTGCTCCGGGCGTCCTGCGCGACGTTGTTCCCTGTGCCAGCCTCATCAGGGCAGTGGGCGTCCGGGTGGACGCGGTGGTGGTTCTATTACACCGTGACCGACAAGAGCAGAATGCAGTGCCGAGGTGGGCCGATCTCGTTTAACAGTACGCCGAGTCTGAAGGCGGAGATTGACGACACGCGAAAGCTACAGAGCCTCGTCGGTGTCGCCCGTCGAATGAGCGTGCGCGACCTAGCCGAGGAGTTCACGATGCATGGGGCGGCGCCACTCTCCTCCCGGGGGAAGTATGTTCGATCCATCTGTGTCTCGGCTGCTTCCGCCCTCCGCCCCTTGTAAGTCGCCCAGCGCGCCATTGTATCTGTTTGGCTTCCGCCTAACTAACGTGATCTCCTGCGCAGTGGCTCGGCTAGAAGATGCGGAGCGCGCGGTTGCGGCGCTTCTCGGCCCGTACACGCTTAAGGAGCACCGGGCTCGCGAGGGCCGCGGTCAAGGCGGCTAAGCAGGGGCGGATAAACCGCACCTGCGAGGCTGTAGGTATTGCCGTGCCCGAGCGTGTGGTGCTGGAAGAGCTTCCCGCCGGGACTCCAGGCGCTCAGGACAGTGATTGCCCTACGGGGGGGCTGTCTTCGCGACGCCGGGGCCCGTTCCCCGGCTGCCGTATGCGACCCGGCAGCCCCCCGGCGGCTAGCCCAGCTGAGACGGGGCGTGCGACCGGCGGTGGGCCTGGCCATACTGCTTCGGAGGGGCGCACCGCCGCGGATCCCCCGGCACCTTCTGCCGACGCCCACGAGCCCGTGCTCGGGCTCGCGGCCATCGTTGAGTTGGAACCCGTCAACCCGGGGGGTGGCGTCGTTCCTGGCGAGCAAACCACGGGGGACGGTGCGTTATCAACCGCAGCGGCCGACGAGGGCGTGCCCCCTTCAGAGGAAACCGTGGGGGCGACGGTGACCGGAGCTGGTCCTGCCGCGGAAGAATCGCCTGTGCCACTGCAGGCGAAACGCCCTCAGACGCAGTCCCCGCCGCCAACGAGGGGTCGAT